>CM062619.1:45861350-46014715 GCA_025617555.3 Puccinia polysora | reverse complement strand
GAGGCCTCTCTTGTCATTAAATTCTACTTCAAAAAAAGGAATACGCCAAAATTAAAATGTGGAAAAATTATGGTTAGAAATAGGACAGGAAAAAGAAAAAGCCAGACAGCTCATTCTGAATGACTGAAGGTTTAACTCAAATTGAGGAAAAAAAGGGGGGACAAAAACAAGAAAAAAGGGGACAAAAAAAATAGGACAAAAAATCTGAACAAGAGGAAAAAATACATGAAAAATGTGGACAGTTTTCTGGCAACTGGTAAAATTTGATATTTGTGATGGAAAATAAATAAATTTGTACCCAGGATGAAAAAATAATAGAAAAAGACTGCATATATCTGTTTCAAATAGAGAATTCAAATATGATGTTTACTTCAAAACATTTTGATCAATTTTTAAAATAAAAGAATTGAATGCAAAAAAATTGATTCATTTGAATAAGAATTGAAGTTTCAAGTGAGAGTAAATTAACTTACCACAAAAATGAAAGAAGATAGAAGAATAGCATATACCTATAATCTGAGAGGAATTTGAATATGTTTAAAGATTCCAAAAAATAATTCATTGAGTAAAATACTAAAAATAATGAAATAAAAAATTTATTTAATTTAATAAGAATTATTATTTGTGATGGAATGTACATATCTTTCCCAAAAATGATATAGAAACATTCCACATGAAACAATTTAATGAGTGGAATTCACATATAATTACAATTTACAAAAGAAACCCCATGAAGTGCATGAATGATCAAAGAAATATCAAAAGCTGATTTCTTTCAATGATCAAATTTTTAAATTTTATTTTTTTGTTTGTTTACTTGGTGAAAGAGCTTTTGAAATATTTCAGAATATTAGAATTTCCCTCATGAGATATATATATTTGAGTTTTTTTTCTATCATTTTTTATTCTATGTTTGGTACAATGGTATTTACATTCCATTAGAAATATTGAATCTTATTTGGAGAACTCTATTTTTCATATTTTTTGAATTATTTATCTAATGGATGATATTTTTGTTTTATATTTCAAACTATTTGAGTTGCCAGCATGAAATAGCTTTATGTAGCATTCTTTGGTATTTTTTATGTTTGGTGAAAAGATATATATGTTCCAATGGCAATATTCCATTTCTTTTCAACAAAATGCATATTAGGGCATATCAGAGTTAGCAAATCCGCCATCAGAAACCCGCCATTTTGTTTGACCAAAACTGCCATTTTTAATGGCAGGTTTCTGAAATAAACATACCCCCTAACTGGTGTATTTCAAAATGGCAGGTTTCATGAAAATGGCGGATTTAAAACATCAAGCCCACCATTAAACCTGCAATTTATAAATCATCATCCATTCACCATCCATCACATCCAAAACACCCATCCACAACTCCATCTCAGTAAATACATACCAATCCCATCTCCATTGCATCACACACATCTCATCTTGATTGCTTCACATCTCTATTGCTTCAAACCTCTATTGCTTCAAATTTCCATCTTCACACAAATAGTTTAAATACTCCGTGGCCCTACAACTTGTTTGTGATAACAACAAGAAGTTCATATCCCTCCATGCTGGCCTTCTGGGTTCTTGTCATGAATCATATGTTTTCAATAGGATGCAGATTTCCCAACAACCAAAGAACTACTTTGACCAAGATAAATACCTTCTGGCCAATTCAGCTTATGCTAGTGGGAAATATGTGGTTCCAGCATACTGGAATATTTTGTCCAACAATCAAGGAAAAACAAATTTCAACTATCATCTCGCCCAATCACAAGTTTAGATTGAGCATGCCATAGGAGTCCTGAAAGGAAGATGGGCCAGCTTAAGGGAAATGCAAAAAAAGCTTCAAAATCCCAAGGACATGAAGATCCTCATAAACTGGATTATCAGTTGTGTAATCATTAACAATCTTTTGGCCAACATCAAATATGAATGGGACAAAATATTTGAAGATGATATTCTGGATCCGCCTCAAGTCATCCCTGTCTCATCTTGTCCCTCATCTTCTTCTATGAGAGAACAGATTGTTCCTCTCACCCTTGCTCACTTTGATGAATAATGTTTGATTTTGGGTTGGGTAAAAAATCCCTTCACTGTATTTTTTTGGTTTGGTTGTTAACCCAAGATTCCTAGTCTGAGTTGTTTTTTTTTTCTCTTTTGGTGGGGTTGAATTAAAAAAAAAACAAACTCAAAACTTCCAAACAATCCACCTCAACCCACCAAACCACCGGTTGGTCCACTCCTTCCTCCTCCTCACCAACCACATCCACCTCACACTACCTCCATCTCACCCCTCCACCTCACCCTCCACCTCCATCTCCCCCACCACCTCCCCTCCTCCTTCAGTTGGCACCCCTGGTAGGCTCCCCCCCTCCTCCTCATACTCCTCCTCATCCACCCCCATCAACAGATACTGATCCATTGATCCATCCACCTTAGGCCCCCCCACCTCCTTACTTCTTCTTTCCTCAGGTAAGTTCCCCCCCTCCTCCTCATCCTCCTCTTACCTCCATCCTTGCTGACCTCCTCTCCCTCTTGCTTGCTCCCTCACCTCCTCTCCCTTTTGCTTTCTTTGGTGACCAATTTGGTACACCTCACAAAAAGGTGGCAAAATTTAAAAAGTTTTTTTTCTTAGTTTTTTATCCTATCATCAAAAAAAAAAAAAAATTGTTGCTATGGTTACTCTTCCTCTTCTCTTCCTCCCAACTTCTTCCTGTAATAGTGGTCTAGGAAGGCCTCTCTGGGCGCTACAATTCCCAGATTCCCTGTTCAATCCCTCCTTGTTGCGCTTTCAGCCCAATTTTTTGGCCAGCAACCTATCATCATCCAAATCCCATTTGATCTCATCATCATCATTTTATCAAAAACCATCATCCAGCCTCCATCCATCATGTCTCTTTATCCAATTTGGTTGTTCAAGAGTATCTAAAATCTTCATCCATTAAGCAACTAATTAAAACTCATAATCATCATCATTGATCCTCCTCAAGTTGTGCGCCTCTCAATTCTTGCAAAAATCCATCAGATTGGGGCGTAATCCATTGTGGGCATCCTCTGGAAGTCCCTCATCATTTTACAATTTAAAGCTTGAAGGATGACGGTGATGCTCATCAACAGTCAGATTACCAATCCATCTCAAAAATCCCACAACCCCCTTGTTTCATCCTTCTCCCTCCTCCCATCCATCCTCCAAACTGATTGATCCTGATCCAAGATCATCACCCATCTTCATCCTCTCCACCTACAATGACAATGACAACAACAATCTTGCCACTGACAGTAGCCCAATTATCTACCAATCATGAATCCTCCCATTTGACCTCCCCATCCAATGGACCGCAAGCTGTTGCTTGCAGCCATCAGAGTCATCATAAGCTTCCACCCATCAAATTACCAACTTTCATCCTCTTCCTCCCAAACATGCAACTGTTGCCTTCAAATCTTCCACAACCCCTGTTGCCATCCATCATCCGCAACCTCTGTTGCGGATTTTTATCCCCCCTACTGCCCATCTGCCAACTTGAGGATGTCCAGCCGCTGCCTGCTTTAATCAGTGACACGGGCTGGTCTCTCTCCTTTCAGCCTTTTTGTTCACATGTCCCAATCTTTTTTTTATTGTTTGTTTTTTTCATTGTTTGTTTTTTTCATTTCTATTGTCCTGCATAATTTCGTTTTCTTAAAAAAAAAAAACAATTTCCGCACTTGCTTGTAGTATCACTTGTAAATAGTCAACAGGGTCTCTTTCCCATAAAAGGAGGGGCTCTCCCCTGCACTTTTTTGCCCCATCATCTTAGGTAGCTTATAATTGAATCATCCATTATCATCTAAGTAATCAATCCGTGGGGGTCCTTCCCCTTTCTGCACATCTTTATCCTGGGTATATCTTTTCATTTCCCCTTGATTCTTTGAGCCTCCATACTCAAATACTTTGATCCGTCCTCTGTTACCTGATCCTTATCAACAACCAATAGCCTTTCTGGTTGAAGAAAAAATAATTAGGTTTAATTCTTGAGTGTGTTAAGCCGCTCCTTTGATCCCTTTCTCCAACCACTTTGGTCTTGATCATTCATTTGATTGCCTTTCTGGAACCAGTCACGTTTCACTGAGAGGTTTCTTTAAGCTTTAAATCTGGAGTATTAAACCTCCCTTTATTTCTTTGAAGTTAAAATTAAGCCATGCTATTCTTGAGTCCCTTGAGAAGGGCTGGGTTATTCTTGTTTGAATCTGTTACTGCTTTGCTTCTAGAGCTTCATAAATCAAATTGCTTTTTTTTGTACAGCCACCAACAGTTATCTGGTACCCTCAAAGCTCTTGATTGCAAAGATTTGGGCAGATTCATTGAGAACATGGAGGTTGGTTGGGATTGAGTTGATCTTTACTAATCTCCTGCTGACAACTAGAGTTATTAGCTTGTGGGTGTTGTTTCTTAAAACTGCCTTGTTCTATTGAACTCTGAAAAAAACTTTGACTTGTTAATTAAATTATTTTCCTGCACCATCTTGTCTCAGATAGTGTTATTTATATTGCTACTGACTACTATCAAAACTCATCCTTCCCATTGATTCCTCATTTACAACATTCTGGATCTTGATTCTGATTACATTTAAATATCTTTGTAACACTCAGGAGGGAAGCCTAAACAACAACTTTTCCCCTCCACAGAACTGCCTGCGGCCTAGCACTGTTTAGAGTCTTACATTTGGTCCCCTGGTCTGGGATTGAACCAGAAACCTTGGTATTTACAGTCCCAATATGTTTTGAATCAACTTCAAAATCTTATTTTTTTTCTTTTTTTCTCTGTTTCTCTTTTCCTCAGATCTAATAAATGGAGGCAAATTATCTCAGAAGTAAGTCCTCCCAATTGTTCACCACTGGGGCAAGATTCTTGTTTTTTTTTTTGTGAAACCCTACTCTTGCCACACTTGTGAGCCACCTTGGAAATATGCTCTTTGGATCCGCTAGGAACTCTGTCAAGATGGAATCTACTGGTAAATCCTCCTCTGTTTGTGCTAAGATGGTCAAAATAAAACCCCAGAACAAGAACTTGGGTTTCAATGGGACAAATGTCAAACAATTCCTGGATTCTTACAAAATGGCTGCAGAAGTGCATGGAGCTAGCAAATACAATATGGCCCATTGATTGCCATTCTTTATTTCCTCTGATGAAGTTATGGAAGTAATCAAGTCTTTTGATGGATTCAAATCTCATAACTGGATGCTTCTAAAGGAAGCAATGCTGGCCTATTGGGGAAAGATAGACACAGCTTGTTTTACGCTACAGGACTTGGACAATCTTGTTTCTCAGTTGATCTTAAAAGATGATATTTATTCAGCCTCTGAGTACCAATCTTTCAGGAAATGTTGGGATCCTATCCAATCTTAGCTCCTCAGAAATGATCACATTGACACTTTGGAAAAAATTCAAGTCCAATTTTTCCAATCTTTTTCACTAGGAGTCCAGGAGCAAATAAGGGACAAATTAGTTAATTCTGGATCTATGATCACAACTAGGTATAATTGTTTCAAGCTTCCTACTTTTCTTGTCCTTAGGAGTGCGGTGGATAAAGTCATGAAAGGTCAAACTGCCCTAACTTTTGAGAAACCCCGCACCACTGAACCTGTTCCTGCTCCCCCATTTTCTGAGTCCAAAAAAATTATGAGGAAAATGGAGGCCAGTCATTGTCCTAAATCAAATCCTCAGGCCAGAAAAGAAACAGCAACTATCAATGAAATAAACAAGCTTCTCCAATCTTTCAAAAATAAGATGGATCAAAAAATATCTGCTCTTGCTTCTCTCAAAACTTCTAATTCCATTCCTAGATCCACTCTGGTTTGCTACTATTTTCATAGGGAAGGTCATGGAACTGGATGCTGCCCAAAACTCCAGAAGGATAAGGAGGATAAGTTGGTGGAACAGAAGGGAAATAATTTTTTTCTTCCTAATGGTTCTCTAATCCTTTTTGATTCATCAAGCCCTATCCATCATGTGGTGGCCTCTTTTCAGCCATCTCCTCCTAAGCAAGCGTCCTTGGCCTCTTTTCAGCCATCTCCTCCTAAGAAAGCCTCCTTGGCCTCTTGGAATTTTTGATCTTCCTGTGGTACTCTTCAACCATGGTATCCTCCTGCCATCACCTCCTCCAGCTTCTTTGGAGATTATCAATCCAATCCAGCTAGAAAACAAAATGAGGAATCAAAACCTCACAAATCTCCTCCTATGCCATCCTCTATCCTTTGTAAACCGGTCAAGCATCAATGATCCCCTGAAATTCCTTCCTCTGTGGTGGAAGACATGGACATAGAAAAGTAAACTTTGATGGAAAGGTTTCAAAACCACACTGATCCTTCTCCTTTTGAAACACACCATCATTCTTATCCTGTCATAATCCCTGCTTCACCTAATCATCCTCCCTCCACCCAGCCCAAAGTTTGGTTTGAGAGGGGAATCTCTAAGGAACAACCCAATGCTGTGGAAGGGGTATTAAAGAAAATCTCTGATCTGAAAATTCCTGATTTATCTGTTTCTGAGCTTCTGTCAATTTTTCCCACTGTTTCTGAAGAGATGAATAAATGGGTCTCTTGACAATGTGTGGAAATTGGATCTCACAAATTGAAAGTTTCCTTTGGAATGTTGCTTGAGGACTCTGGCGGGACTGATCCTTCCTCAGATTCCAAATTGCACTCCTGTCCACTTGGTTTTCTTCCTTGTTTTCTTGGAAAATTGGATAAAATGGTTTCTCTCCTGGTCAATTCTGGTTCTCAAATTAACCTGAATTTGGATTCTATGGCCTACAAACTCAAGCTCAGTCCTAGAGTTAGCTTCAAATCTGCAGTGTATGGAATAGAGAATCAGTCTTGTGAGTTAGTATGTATTTCTGAAGATGTTCCAGTTCTAATTGGTCAAAATATTGTTGGAACCTGTCATTTTTGGATTACTTGTTTGGAAGCACCTATGATCTTGGGTCAACCATTTTTAATGGACTTTAATGCTACCTTGATGTTTTCTGATCAAGTTGGGGAGAGAATCCTTCTCCCCAATGCTGATGAAAGGAAGATTGAAGTTCCCCTCTGCTCTTTGGATTCTGGTTAATGTCATAAAGATTTACCTGGTCATACTCCTAAATCAATTTTCAAGGGGAAGCAGAAGGATAATTCTAATTCCTCTCATTTTTTAGCTGAGTAGTTGGTTCTAATGATAGTTGTAGTTCCTCCCGGCCGCAAAATTCAACTCAAGGATCAACTCTCATCCCAGAGGCTTATTTTTTTTTCATCATTTTCTTCTGGTCTGGAAAGTATTGAAAATTAAAAACATGTCAAAATGAAAAATCCCAAAAATATTCCCTCTCTCTCTAGATCTGTGGTTTATTATTTTCACTGTTCTCTCAATCCTGTTCAATCTTTTTCTAGTTCTGGCTCAAATCTCTGCAATGAGTAAAAACTAGATCCTGATCTTAACTCTCTTCTTAATGGTTTTGATATGGAGAATATGGATTTCAGTGGAGGCACTTGGGGGTCAAAGTAAGTTCTCCCAATTATGCACCGCTAGGGAATTCTTCTACCATCATTTTCTAAACTCTACCTTGTGCCACACCTGTGAGCAGCCTATTATCCATTGGTTCTTCTTTTATGGAAAAGGCACCCTTCAAGGACATGGAAAATGTTGGAACTTGGTCTTGGTTTTTGCAGTCAGGTTTTTCTGGTCAAGGCTTGGAGGAAACAGGAACTTCTCTCTTTTTCCACCAAGTATAAAACAGTTACAAAAAAGGCCCAACCCATCAACCAGGCTATGCCCCTCAACCTTAATCCTCCTCTCATGCGCCCTCCCTTATCCTGTGATCCTTACTGCGGTTTATCTTGATCTCTTGCTGGACCCTTTGTGCCTTGTGGTTGTGTCACTGAAGAACTTCTGAAGGTGTCCAATTTCGGTCCAGATGGATGGCTTCTTCCTGATGAGTTGAATTTGATCAAAAATGTCTTATCTCTGAGGGAAAAATATATTGCTTTCTGTGAAGAAGAGAGAGGTCTCTTGAAAGAATCCTATTGTATGCCTTAAATTATCTCCGCAGTTGAGTACAATCCTTGGCAAAGGAAAAACATTCCAATCCCTGATGCTAAAATTGAAAAATTTATCAAGTTGATCCTCAAACAAGTCCGTACTGGTCTATATGAACAGTAAACTTCCAGTCACTCCAGCCCTGTTTTCTGTGTCCTCAAATGTAACGGTAAACTTAGAGTAGTTCACAATCTCCAACCTGTCAGAGTATGAGGCTGAATAAAAAGCATGATTCATTAGAAACAGACAAGTGAAGAATAAAAGGAAAAAAAAATGAACCTGAATAAAAAGCCAAACAACATAGTCACAAAAGGAAAGGAAGGAATAAGGACCACTGGTTGGAGCAGCTCCAGGGTAGAGACTGTTGCATTGAGTTGGGGAATTTTGAGTCTGCAGGTCTTGAAAAGTTGTCAAAGTGAAACCTTGAGTAAGATTGTGTTGAGTGGAGGTGGAAGACCAAAGGGTGTTGTGAGGAGCAGTCCTGATGAGTTCCAGCGGGCTATTTGAGCATTTGGCTGGTTTGGGAAGTGGCTCAAGTTGATTTGAAATGGGGTCTTGACACCCATGGGAAATGAAGTCTTTATTCCTGCGGGAATGTGAGATGAAGGAAAAGGAAAGGAAGAAGACACAAAAAAAGAAGAGTAGATGCAAGGACAAAAAAGCAAAGAAAATCAAAAGGTGACACAGAAAACCTTACAAAGGAGAAAAATAAAAGAGGGGGAAAAAAATAAAAGATGTCTATTACATCAACACAAACTCTCAACAAATTTACAATTAAAGACTCTGGTGTTCCTCCTGCTACTGAAGAATTTGTGGAATACTTTTCTGGGAGGGCTTGCTATGGTCTGGGGGACATTATGGGTGGATATAACAAAAAATCTCTACATCCTATCTCTCATCCTCTCACTAAATTTTTTACTCCTCTTGGTCGATTCCAGCTTACTCAATTGCCCCAAGGTTCCACGAATTTGGTTGCAGTCTATCAGGCTCAGATGATTTGGATCCTCCAGGATGAAATTCCTGATCATGCTGGTATCTTTATTGAAAATGGAAGAATTAAAGGTCCAGTGTCTGATTATGATAATGAGCTCTTATCTTGGCATTCAGGGTTTTCCAATTCATTTGGGAATATGCTACTACTTTGGAAAGAATTCTGTTTTGAATTGGGGAATTTGGCCCAACTTTTTCTGGATCCAAATTGGCTGCTTGTATCCCTGCTCTGGAAATTGTTGGACATGTGGTCTGCAAGGAAGGAAGGAGGATGGCACCATCCAAATTCAACAAGATCATCTCTTGGCCAACTCCAATCAATCCCACTGAAGTTGGAGGCTTTCTAGGTGTTGTCACTTATGTTCAAATCTTCATTCCATCTTTATCCAAAATCTGTGCCCCGTTGCATTGTTTAACCAGGAAAGAAGCTGAATGGCTTTGGACCCAAGATTGTGAAAATTCTTTCCAGTTGCTCAAAATGATTTTTGGTAAAGAAATAGTTTTGAAAAAGATCTCTTATGGAACTGGAGCTGGTAAGGTCAAGCTGGCTGTTGATTTGAGTTATCAATCTGTTGGGGCTGTCCTTACTCAGGAAGATGAAAATGGTTAGGACCATCCTGCTCTTTATGAATCTTTTTTATTTTCAGATTTGGAATCCAGATACTCTCAAACAAAACTGCAACTCTGCAGAATGGCTTGAATGTTGAAGAAACTTCAAAGAGTCCTCTGGGGTCAAAATCTTGAATTATAAGTAGACGCTTAATCCATCATTGAAATGATCAATGCTCCCAGCCTCCCAAATGCTCCTATGACCCTTTGGGTGGCTTTTATTCAGTTCTTCTCTTTTGATATTGTTCACAGGCATGGAAAATTCTTCACAATGCCTGATGCTTTATCTTGACATCCTTGGGGAGATAATGAACCAGATTTTGGAATGGACTTTGACAAGGAGGAACCTATAATTTGACCTGTCTTCTCTTTCTCCTCTCAAGATTATTCTGGCTTTCAGCAGGGTTTCTGGCTTAAATTAGAGAAGTACCTTTCAACTCTCCAAAAACCTCCTGATCTCTCTGCCAAAGAATTTTGATCCCTTAAAAGAAAGTCCTCTAATTTCTTTGTCCAAGGTTCTAGGCTTATGAAAAGAGGAAATCCTTGTGCTCTTATTTTTTTTACTATCGCTTGTAATCAAGATTCAATCCTTGAAATTCTCCATGAGGATCTTGGTCATTGTGGGGAAACTGAAACTTATTGACCTATATCCAAACAATTCTGGTGGCCATCACTGAAGAAATCCGTCTCTCAATGGTTCCGTAGTTGTGAAGTTTGTCAGAAACGTGATCTTATTTGCCCAGAAAAAATTTTTTATCCTACTGGGGAGTCCACTGTCTTTGGAAGGATTGCTATGGATTTGCTTCATATTAAGGCAGGTGGTGCTAAGTATCTCATTGTGGATAGAGATGATTTTTCTGGATGGGTTGAAGCAAAATTCCTTAAGAATCTCAGCTCTGAATCAGTGGCAGCTTTCCTTTATGAGAACTGGACAATGTGTTATGTCTTGGCTTGATATTATTCTACTGATGGTGTCTCTGAATTTGGTGGCAAACTTGCTGAAATGATCCAATCACTTCCTGGACAAAATTGGGTTACTACTTCTCATTATCCAGAATGCCATGCTCCTTTGAAGGCTGCTCTTGTCAAACTGGCTTGTGAGAGTGGAAAGAATTGTCACAAATTTCTTCCTCTGGTTCTCTTCTCTGATTTAATCTCAACTAAACAAACCACTGGCTACTCACCTTAAAAAATCATTTTTGATCAGAGGGCTGTCCTTCCTCTTGATCTTAAAATGGAATCTTTCCTGGATATCTCATGCAAGCAGGTTTCCTCAACCACTGATCTATTAGTTGCCAGATCCAAGCAACTGGAGCAAAGTGAAGACATCTGTGACAAAGTTTATCAGAAGATGATGGAATCAAGAGAAAAATCAGTTAATTATTGGTAAGATAAGCATGCACATCAAATAGGGGATCCCTTTACCCCTGTGATCTAGTTTTGGCTTACAATTGATCCTTGGAGACTCAGTGGGGAAAGCTCTTTTTAAATCATTGGAATGGTCCTTATTGGGTGGTCCATCAAGTCAGAGGTGGATCCTATGTTTTGGAAGAACTGGATGGTACTCAGTTTGCCAGAAGGTTCTCTGCTGATCAATTCAAGAGGTTACATTTTTGTGGGGGCAATTTGGGAACAAAGTAAGTCCTCCCAATTGTGCACCACCAGGGTGATTTGCTGCATTTTTGTTGTGAAAATCTACTGTATGCCACATAGGTGAGAACCTGGAACTGCCTCTTTGTTTTATCTCTGCCACTTCTAGGGCTCTTTTTGGATGGATCAAGATATTTACTCAACTCTTCAATCAATATCAAGATCAAGAAATGGCCATTCTTCTGTCTCAATTTTTTTGTATTCCTCTTTTTTTTACAATCTTCAAATTCAAGATGCAGACTAGGGATAGTCTGTAAGTTGGGGAGAGAGGTGGTTACCAATTTGGTACACTTCAAGAAAAGGTGGCAAAATTTAAATTTTTTTTCTTAGTTTTTTATCCTATCATCAAAAAAAAAATTGTTGTTATGGTTACTCTTCCTCTTTTCTTCCTCCCAACTCCTCCCTGTGCTAGTGGTCTAGGAAGGCCTCTCCAGGCGCTCCAATTCCCAGATCCCCTTTTCAATCCCTCCTTTTTGAGCTTGCAGCTCAATTTTTTGGCCAGCAACCTATCATCATCCAAATCCCATTTGATCCCATCATCATCATCATCATCATATAAACAACCATCATCCATCCTCCATCCATCACGTCTCTTTACCCAATTTGGTGGTTCAAGAGTATCTAAAGTCTTCATCCATGAAGCAACTCATTAACCCTCATCCTCATCATCATCAATCCTCCTTGAGTTCTGGGACTCTCAATCCTTGCGGAAATCCATCACATCAGGGTGTAATCCATAGTTAGCCTCCTCTGGAAGTCCCTCATCATTGTCTGAATTCAAGCTCAAAGGATGACAGTGATGCTCATCAACAGTCAGATTACCAATCCAATTTGAAAATCCAACAACCCCCTTGTTTCATCATTCTCCCTCCTCCCATCCATCCTCCAAACCAATCAATCCTGATCCAAGATCATCATCCATCATCATCCTCTCCCCATACAATGACAACAACAATGAAAATTGTGCCACTGACAGTCGGATGATTATCTTCCAATCATGAATCCTCCCATTTTACCTCCCCATCCAACGTACCGCAAGATGTTTCTTGCAGCCGTCAGAGTTGTTGCAAGCTGCCACCTGTCAACTCACCAATGTTCATCCTCCTCTGCCCAATCATGCAACTGTTACCTTCAAATCTGCCATGACTGCTGTTGCCATCCATCATCTGTAACCGCTGTTGCGGCCCTGTGACCACTGTTTCAGATTTTCATCCCCCCTACCACTCATCTGCCAACTTGCGGATGTCCAGCTGCTGCCCGCTGTCATGCTTGAAGCAAGCTGGTATCTCTCCTTTCAGCCTTTTTGTTCAAATTTCCCAATCTTTTTTTATTGTTTGTTGTTTTCATTTCTATTGTCCCGCATCATTTCATTCTTTTTTTTTTTTTTAAAAAAAAAACAGTTTTTTCCACACTCATTTGTAGTATCACTTGTAAATAGTCAACAGAGTCTCTTTCCCATGAAAGGAGGGGCTCTCCCCTGCCACTTTTTTGCCTCATCATCTTAGGAAGCTTATCATTGAATCATCCATTATCATCTAAGTAATCAATCCGTGGGGGCCCTTCCCCTTTCTGAGCATCTTTATCCTGGTTATATCTTTTAATTGCCCCTTGATCCTTTGAGCCTCCATACTCAAATACTTTGATCCGTCCTCTGTGACCTGATCCTTATCAACAACCAATAGCCTTTCTGGTTGAAGAAGAAATAATTAGGTTTAATTCTTGAGTGTGTTAAGCCGCTCCTTTGATCCCTTTCTCCAACCACTTTGGTCTTGATCATTCATTTGATTGCCTTTCTGGAACCAGTCACGTTTCACTGAGAGGTTTCTTTAAGCTTTAAATCTGGAGTATTAAAACTCCCTTTATTTTTTTGAAGTTAAAATTAGGCCATGCTATTCTTGAGTCCCTTGAGAAGTGCTGGGTTATTCTTTTTTGAATCTGTTACTGCTTTGCTTCTAGAGCTTCATAAATCAAATTTATTTGTTTTTTTACAGCCACCCACAGTTATCTGGTACCCTTCAAAGGCTTGATTGCAGAGATTTGGGCAGGTTCATTGAGAGCCTGAAGGTTGGTTGGGATTGAGTTGATCTTTCCTAATCTTCTGCTGACAAACAGAGTTATTAGCTTGTGGGAGTTTTTGATTACAACTGCCTTGTTCTATTGAACTCTGAACAAAACTTTGACTTGTTTGTTAAAGTATTTTACTGAACCATCTTGTCTCAGATAGTTTTATTTACATTGCTACCAACCACTATCAAAACTCATCCTTCCCATTGATTCCTCATTTACAAGGTTCTGGATCTTGATTCTGTTTACATTTAAATATTTGTGTAACACTCAGGAGGGCAGCCTAAACAGCACTTTTTTCCCTCCACCAAACTTCCTGTGGCCCATCACCATTTGGATTCTTACATTGCTCCCTCACCACACCCCCCCTGCTCCCTTGTGTGCCTGTCCCCTCTGCTCCCTTGCCCCCCCCCTTCGCTTGCTCCCTCAACCCCCCTTCAATTGCCAGCCCCTCTTTGATTGGACTGCCCCCCCTTTGTTTGGATTGCTGGCCCCGCCACCCCCCACCCCCTTTGCTTGCTACCTCTCCCCCCCCTTTGATTTCCAGCCCCCTGCCCCCTTTGCTCTGGCCCAGCCCCCCCCCTTTGCTCCGGCCCCCCCACCCCCTCCTGCTCCCTTGCTCACCCGGCCCCTCTGCTCCCTTTCCCTCCCCTTCAATCAATGTCCCCCTTGCCCCCCCCCTTTGCTCTGGCCCCCTCACCCCCCTGCTGCCTTGCTTGCCCATCCCCTCTGCTCCCTTGCCCCCCCTTTGATTGACGGCCCCCCCTTTCATCAGACCGGCCACGCCCCCCCTTTCTTGCCAGCAACGCCCCCCCCTCAATTTCTGGCCCCACCCCCCCTTTGCTTCAGCCCCGCCACCCCCTTTGACCCGCCCCCCGGTTGCTGCCAGCCACCTCCCTCCCTCCCTCTTGGTTGCCGCCAGCCCCCCCCCTTCCCAATGCCCTCCTGCCCAGCCAACCAAGCCACCCCCCCTCCCTTGCCCCCCATAGCCTGGCCAAATTTGGTCACACCCAGGTATTTTTTTTTTTTTTTGTGATGACGTGACTTTTTTTTTTTTTTTTTTTGGTAATTGGCCCAGCCCAATTTTTTCACGCCCAGTAATTTTTTTTTTAATCCTTTATTGATGGCTTTTCCATCAATTCCATTGCTTCTCCCACTGCACTCACAATGTTATACTCTAAATTGAATGCCTTGTTGATCCTCACCTCAAGTGGAGCATTTGCCTGGGAGGGAATAAGATGTAAGGAGATGAGGTGATAAACATAAAGAGAGGTGGCAAGCAGAGGACTTTGAAGCAAAACAGGGATCAAATGAGGGCATTGGAAATCTCTTTGGAACTTTCAGAGGGGGGCATCAACAAAAAGGTTGTATGGTCTGGATGGAAACTATGACCTAATATTTTTTTATTGGTGGGGTTGAAAACAGTCTTGAGCATTGTTGTAATCAAAAATGATTGTGTTTATTTTTAAGTTTTTAATCAAAGCAAATATATTTAAAGGCCCAGAATTTGATTAATCTTCTTGAATTCATCTACTTTTCTACTGCTATAAATGTATGACGCAGCCATTGACCACTTATCCTTTTTTTCTGTTGCAAGTTGTCCCCTCTCCATTTCCAGTTGTGCTTGCTGTTTATCCTTCTCCTTTTCCTATTTTTGAAATTCTAGCTCAGCCTGTTTCAACTTCCACTCAGAATCCCATTTTTGTTGATGATCCAAACTCTCTGCTTTTTGATTTTGAAAATCAATAGCCAGTTGACAATCCAACTTCTCCTTTTCAAACTGAAGTTTTTCAGATTCAATTTGAAATTTCAATGTTTTTCAGAGGGGAATAGGAATGAGATTGATTTGAAAGAAAGGAGAATCCAATGGGCTTAATTGAATCTTGCTTCTCCATAATCTCCTCAAAGCCCAAAAAATTTGAAGTGTTTCTCCTCTTTTGAATGTTATTTGGGTTGATGTTGATAAAATTGGAGGCCTTTTGCTTTCCCCTTTAAGAGGAGGTTTGTGTGGGGACATCATTTCTCTCATTTGAAGGGGATGTGGGAGGCGCCATTGTCTTGCCTTTTTGGACATTCAGTAATGGTTGAGACTTTTTTTGTGACAATTGAAATCAGTCAGGATTAACCAGACTAAAGAGAAAAGAACTTGGTTCCTTACTTGAGCAGATCTTGATGGCAATGGTGATACGGGAATGAAATCCTCCTCATTGGCCAAGTTCTCCAGTTCTTCCACCCCAGGAAGAGAGAAATTGAAAGAAGTAAGTGAGGGGTCCAAGGTTAGGTTTGACTCATCAATCAAGGTGGAAGTAGATATGATTGGAGCTGATTGTGTTTGAATATCCTCCTCAGCATTGAATGGGGGCCACCCAAAGGCAAAGGTTTCATCAAGGTCCTCATTTCCAGGCTGAGAATCCCCAGCCAAGTCCTTTTCATAAACTGAATCAGATTTTTGGCCTTCTTTCCAAAGATTTCATCCATTTGAATATAAAAAGGACATATGGAGTCCAACTCATCAACCACCAAGTTGATTCCCTTGGCTTTGTTGGAGTCAGTGATACCAAAGCCAGTGGAGATTGACATGGAGTGGGACTTTTTGTATTTGGCTCAATAATTCTTGAACCACTCCCTAATCTGTTTGGATGACAGATCCAGCCTACCTTTTTTTTTTATTCTTGAGTTCATTGGCCATCAGGAGATAACCATTGAACTTAGAGGATGGATGTCAGAAAATGTGTGTTTCATTGTTGGATCCAAAGCAAGCATTGTAGTTTGACATAATTTTAAGCCAGTTTACCAGGATGATGTGATCAGCTCTCTTGAGCTGAATTGAGCCTTTGGAATCTGATGGGGGAGGATTGTTGGATGTTGAGTTCCTGGGGGATGTTTGCTTTGGTCCATTGACTTGTTTAGTGGACTTGCTGGGGGAGGATTGCTGAGGGGACTTTTAAAAAGAGTAAGAGGGATGAAGGGATGAAGGGCTATGAGAGCATTCAAGTGGTGAGAGTGATGAAGTGATGAGAGGATGAGAGTGATGAAGCAAAGAGGATAGGAAGAGATGAGAGTGATGAAGTGAAAAGAGGGATAAAAAAATGAGAGTTAGGATGTGATGAAAGCAATAAAGTGATGAGAGTGATGAAGTGATGAGGATAGTGATGCAATCAGAGTTAGCTGAATGTGATGAAAGCAATAAGGGGATGAGAGTGATGAAGTTATGAGGATAGTAATGCAATGAGAGTTATCTGGATTTGATTAAAGCAATAAAGTGATGAGAGTGATGAAGCAATGAGGATAGTGATGAAGAGATGAAGAGCAATGAATCAATTTTTTTTCAGATGAGGTTGGAGGTATAATCTCTTGGAGGTTGAAGGTGGAAAACCAGGGGTGTATGAAGTGGAAAGGCTGTGGAAGCCTTTATATACTTTACTTGAAAAAACCCACTTATTTCCAGGTAAATATGACACATCTAATTTGAAATAAGTGGGTTTTTTGAATTTTTAATGGCGGTTTTAAAATGTTTTATTTGGCTTGAAAACCGCCATTAAAAAATGGCAGGTTTGATTAACTCTGATACGCCCTATTATCATTTTTCTCATTTTCCTTACATTGGATGAAATTTAAGTTAAAATTAAAGTTCAGATCAGAATTCCTTGGAAAGGATTTATATTTAAAGAATTTTTAAATATTGAAGTAACTAAATTGGTTTCCATCATTGAATTCTCAAAAGAATTCTACCTCAGAAATATTCCAAAGGGGGTCTGTTGGCCTTAATTGAGCCCCCCAGTACCCAATAACTGTTTACAGGCCTTTGGGGGCCCAAAATGCCATAAAATGATGTGTTTGGTCAATAATTTAATCTTTAAGGCATTGGGAGAAATGAAGAATTCAATATTGAAGTTAACAATTTCCTCTTTGGGGATTTTGTGAGGGGGTAAATTTGTGAAAATTTGCAATCATTTAGCCATACCGGATCTCCTACTGCAAGATCTGATGAAAAAGCTTTAATTTTGTTGGATTGCTACTTGTAATGCAAATTTGCAGCTTTTAGGTTGGTTCAGAGTTTCTGTTTAAGTGATTTAACAAGTGTGAGGTAATTGGTAATGGTTTGGGAAGGTGCTATCTGAATGAAGTCACAAGTTTCATTCCTTCTGTAAAGAGTTTAGAAAGGATAATTTTTATTGGAGGAATGAGTGGATTTTTTGTGGGAAAAATTTGCTGGTGGGAGGAAATTTCACCAATTTTCCAGTTGGAAGTAGATCTATGTACATTTAAAGATGTTTTTTGAGAATCTGATTGAATTACTTGGTTTGAACATCCAATTCTGGGTGATAGCATGTTTATAGGTTTCAAGTAATTTTGAAATTTTGACACATAGAGACCCAGGGGCTAGATACAAAAGAATTTTCACAATCAGTGACAATCTTATCCAGGAGACCATGCTTTGAGAAGACCTGTTCTAAAAGGTGGTTAGCCATGTTTTCAAAAGATTCAGTGATTTTTATTCAAGGAAACAGAGAAATATTTGAGAAGAAATGAAATATCACCAGGATAGCATTGTATCCATCAGACAGAGAGAATTGGGAAATTAAATATGTAGAAAATTGGTTACAAATAATACACCAAATTGGAAGTGGCATGAGCAGCCCATACTTCCAGTGATTGAATGACTTGTTAAAATTGCAATCACAGAATGCAATAAAATAGTCTTCTAATTCACCGATCATATCAGGGAAGAGGAGGTTTTATGCAATCAAATTTTAGGTACTATCCTGAACATAATGAATAGAAAGCAGAGATTCATGTCAAGATCCAATGATATCTAACTTAATTTAAGGGATTTTTGGTATTACTATACAGTCCTCACAAGCTAAGTAATAGTTTTTGTTGATTGAATATTCAGTTATATTTGAAGTTTTATTCTTCAAATTTAAATACAGAAAGGATTGCTTAATTGTGCGTTTTTAATTTTGAAGGCATTTTTTAAAAGAATAATTATTAAACTGTGCTAGGCAGATAGGTTGGAGAAAAGTTTTTGAATTTTTTAAGGGTTGCTGTTGGAAACAGTTCTGCCGCCCCCCCTGGGTTAAATATTTCCCAAAATGATAAAGCATCAAGGTCTAATTCTTTTTTACTTTGGAAACCTATTATCTTAAATTTGAACTGGGATATTTATTTGTACCATTGTGCCTGTATATGTGTAAGAACTTTTGTTTTCATGAAATAATTAAGAGAATTGTGGTTCTTTGAGACCTTGAAAGGTTCCTTCAGATTTGAAAGGTATGAAAAAATTTTATTCAACCAATATACTTAGTTTTTTTATGCTCAGGTTTAAGGATTGCAGAGGGACTGTCAATCAAGCATGCAAATGTTTTTGGGGATTTCTTTGGATTATAGAAATCTATGTTCTGACCATTTTAAATAAATAAATAAATAATAAAATTAGGTTAAAAAAAATTATATTGTTTCCAAATATATATAAATATATATAAAATCAATCATTGATTGCTATTTTTTTTCCTTCAAGAAATTCAATGATTTAAATAAAACTCCATCCCAAAAATAAATCTCTGAATAAAAGATAATTTTGAATTACTTGCTTGCTATACCCTTCCAAATTGGATTTGATTATGAAGCTATAAAAGGATTTTATTTAAAATTTAAAGCAACTTTATTCAGTAAAACTTCAAAAAGAATAAAACATATGGCCCATTTTTGCAAATCTTCAAGCTGGTGGGTAATTAAAAAGGCAATAAATTTGAGGCATAAATGAAGATAAACAAATGAAAATTTGTTTGAAATTTTCAGCCATAATGAGACCATGGCCAGGAAACCTTATACAGAAATGTCTGGGAGCTTGGAATAACTGATTTTAAAGTTTTCTTTGGGATTATTTGAAAATTTCACCCCAGAGATCTTCCATTAATTTTTATTGATAGAGGAGTTGGTTGGAATCAATTTACTTGATAATTCCCTGCTTCATAATCCAATCTTCATTTTTGCCTTCCAAGCTGATCACTGCTTCTCTGATCCCACATTTTCCATCTCTTATAAGAGATTAGGGTGTATCAGAGTTAGACAAACCCACCATTTTTTAATGGCTGGCTTAAAACCAAATCCTTTATTTCAAAACATCCATTAAAAATCAAAAAAAAACAATTATTTTACATCAGAAGTGTCAGAGTTACTTGAAAATAAATGGGTTTTTTCAGATAAAGTATTTAAAGGCTTTCAAAACCTCAAACACACATCAGTCCATGTCATAAAACCCCGGTTTTCAACCTCACCTCCTTCTACCTCTGACCTCATCCAAAAAATTCTACCTCCAACCTCATTGGAAAAATCTCATTCATCACTGTCATCAATTATTGATCTTATCACTTCATCACGCCCATAAATTATTACTCTGATAACTTCATCACTCTCATCAATTATTGCTCTCATTTATTGCTCAAATCACTTATTGTTCTCATCACTTCCTAACTCTTGAGAATTTATTGCTCTCATTGCCTCATCACTTCATCAATTCATCCCTCTTACTCTTTTCTAATTTCCCCTCAGCAAATTTCCCCCTGCAAGTCCACAAAAAAATCCAATGAACCAAAGAAAACATCCCCCAGGAACTCTAAAACAAACAATCCTCCCCCACCAGCTTCCAAATTCTCAATTCAGCTCATGAGATCTGATCACATAATCCTGGTAAAATGCCTAAAAATACCCTCCAACTATGATGGTTGCTTTGGATCCAACAATGAAACACATGTTGGCCAACCTCCATCCTCTCAGGTTAATGGTTATCTCCTTATTTCCAATGAACTAAATAATAAAAACAAAGGTAGGCTGTATCTTTCATCCAAACAGATGAGGGATCAATTCAACAACTATCAAGCCATGTACAAAAAGGCCCACTCAATGTCAATCTCCACTGGCTTTGGTATCACTTACTCCAATAAAGCCAAGGGAATCAACTTGATGGTTAATAAATTGGACTCAAATTGTCCTTTTTATTTTCAAATGGACAGGCTGAGAGGTGTGGTGATCAATCCAGGACACCTCATGGACTATGGCAATTTTTGAATTTTTTTTTTACATCACCTTATCCATCAATACATCTTAAAAAAAAAGTTATCTCTTGTGTCTCTATGGGTACCCACTCGTTCCCCACTATCCCAAGTCTTCCCTGTCCTAGCGGTCTAGGCAGGTCTTCCCCGGTCACCCAATCCTTTCCTCTTCTGTTCAAATCCCCCCTCTTGCACACGCCTTAGCCCAACTTTTTTGGCCAAGCGCGCGCAGGCAGCCATCTCCTCCTCCTCCTCACCATCATTGTAATCATCCTCTACCTCAGACTTGTTTTCAAACTCAACCAACTCATTCTCTTTCTCTTAAAACAGCATGGTGAAGAACTCAAACCATCTTTGTTTGCTCACCCTTCACGCCCACCCACCTTAGTTCTCAATTTTACCTGCTCATCCCCCAACCAAAGGATCAACATCAAGTCCAAGTTCCCAGCTTGATCCCCAAGTTTATGGCTGTCATCCTCCTTGCTCTACCCTGGCTTTGAACAATTGGCCCCAACAATACAGACCAATCAGCTCTGCCTAATCTCTCTCTGACTCCCGCAAAACAACATTGTTGTTTGCGGCCATTGGAAACTTTGCACCAAAATTCACCAATGACTGCAAGTGTTGCTTGCGGCCGTTGATGACTTTGCGCCCACTTTTCATGGTTGCACACAACCATCCCCATCTTGCGCATGACCATTGATCCTCCCTTGGCCCGCCAAACTTGTTGCAACCTATCACCCACTGCCACTTTTGTCCTTGACGCGGGCAGGTTTCCACCTTCCCATCATTCTTTGCTTTTTTTTCATTTCAGGCGGTTCCTGTTGCCAATCTTCATCTGCAAAAAAAAAAATTATGCACTCATTTTTAAGTATCTCTTGTAAATATTCTACAGGCCTCTTGTCTATCAAAGGAGTGGCTCTAACCTGCCTTTTTGCATCATCCATCTCAGATATAAATGGGTAATATAATCATTCCTGAGGGCCTCTTTCCCTTCATCTGCAACTTGTGTGCTGGGTATTTCTTTTGATTTCCCCTTGATCCTTTGAGCCTCCATACTTAAACCTTGATCCATTCATCTGTGACCCTGATCCTTATCACCAACCATAGCCTTGCTGGTTGAAGAGAATTCTGTCTGCTGGAATTCTTGAGTGTGTTATACCACTCTTGATCCCTCTTTCTGACCATACTGGTCTGATCCTTCCCTTATCATCTTTCTGGATCCAGTCACATTTGACTGAGGGGTTTCTTTAAGCTTGAAACCTGGAGTTTTAAACCTCCATTTATTCTTTAAATTTAAATTCCGCCACACTACTCTTGAGTTCCTTGAGGAGTGTTGGGTTATTCTTGTTCAAATCTGTTATGGCTTTGCTTCTAGAGCTTCACAAACAAATTGCTTTTGTTTTTTTCAGCCACCCACAGTTATCTGGTACCCTTCAAGCGCTTGATTGTGGGGAGTTGGGCGGATTCATTGAGAACCTGGAGGTTGGTTGGGATTGAGTTGATTGTTCCTAATCTTCTGCCAAAAACCAGAGCTATTAGATTGTGGGCTTTGTTACTTACAACTTTCTTGTTCCATTGAACTCTGAACAAAACTTTGACTTATTTCATTCAAGTCTTTCCCTGCACCATCTTGCCTCAGATAGTGTTGTTTCCATTTCTACTGACTATTCCCAAACTCATCCCTTACATTGATTCCTTATTTACAAGTTCCTGGATCTTGATTCCAATTACATTTAAATATTTTTGTAACTCTTAGGAGGGCAGCCTAAACAGCACCTTTCCCCTCCACAGAACTGCCTGCGCCTTAGCACTGCTTGGAGTCTTACATCTTGTCCCCCGGGCCGGGATCTGTTGAATCTTTGATTGATTCTCTCACTATCTCTCAGTCTCACAATCTTATTTTTTCTCATATTTCTTTCCTTTACTCTCATGTGTGTCAGAGAAGTTATACACCTCTCAGCTCTTTGCGCGAGTCTCTCTATCTCCCAGGTGCCCCAGCGCAAATACTTCATATTGGATTTACTCTCTACTCCTACTTGTTGTGTCCTGAATTGTACACGCCTCCTTCCTCATCCTCACACAACTTCATTGGTTGTGTCTTTGGATTGAGAGTGTCTCAAGTTAGGTAAGCTCTATCCTTCAATCCCTCTACTTAGATTTCAATCTAACTGTTCTCGTGCTGTTTCTTGAGCTAGAGTTATATAGTTTTTGTCCAGGGTCATTCTTTGTTGATTTTATTTCCATTAAGAGTCTTTTGTCCATGGTCTCACCACATCAAATCCTGGTTTTAGGTATACTTCCCTTTCACCTTCACCTGTTCCTTTTCCTTGTTTCTTGTTTCTGATGAAATCCATCTGGTTTTAGCTGCCTCTAAAATTCACAGATTTACTGTCCCAGGCTCATTAACTTCACCAGGATTGATGCTTCCAACTTCACTATGTCTGACCATGACAACCCCAGCCCCAAACATCTCAACATACCACTCTTGAGAGAAACCAATTTTGCTTCCTGGGTAATGCAAATCAGAAGCCATCTTCAAAGAAAAGGACTCCTCAAATATGTCAAAGACACCAAATTCAAAACCCTAGTCATTCCCACTACTGGTCCTCAAAGGAAGAAGAGCTAAAAAGCTGCAGACCTTATTATTCAACATCTAGGCAATACCGCTTTTGACGCCATCATAAACCCTGATAACCAATCAAAACCCTCTGTCATCTGGCAATCCATCCTTGACTGATATGATTCCCAATCCACCAACAAAAGAGGTTGCATTTGGTTGAACTTTATTTGGTACAACTTTGATGGCAATCTTCATACCTATCTACAAGAGTGCAGGAAGCTTATGAATGAAATAGCTGTGGTCAAACTCAAAGTTCCCCAAGACATACTCAGCTACACAATTCTTGCAAAGCTAACTGCTAACTTCTACCATGTGGTAGATAGCATCATTCTCAAAGATAGCTTACTTCAAAGTCCCACTCTAGTCCTCAACAAGCTATGCAAAGTAACCCATCTGGAATCTGCTCAATCACTCCCAAACACTACTGCACCCATATCAAATCAGCCTGACCAATCTGAATCAACTTCCCTGCTGAAAATAAAAACTCAAAAAGGCCCTAAACATCCCTGCTCAAAGGGCCACCACAATTCCCTAGCCAAACATCCTGAGTCTTGGTGTTGGCAGCTACATCCTCATCTAAGACCCAACAAGAACGCTGCCCAAGCTCACCACTCTCAACCAATTGAACCAAGTATGCCAGTCCCTGACAATCCTGCCGAAGCTGCCAATGCTTTCTACAATGCCCAACTGTATCAGAAAGCAATTCTTCCCGATTCAAAGAATACAACAACTATACCTCCTGTCCTGGACTCTGGGGCTAGCCATCACATTGGGAATGATCCCCGCTATCTCATCACTTTGAAACCAATCAACTTGCAAGTTGGATCTGGTTCCTATTCCTCTGCTCATCAAGCCACTGTGATTGGCACTGCCAAACTCATAAATCACAAGGGTTCCAAAATTATACTAAAGGATGTTCTTTTGATACCAGATCTTAACAAATGTCTGATATCACTGGACAGACTTTTAGTCCAAAAATCAAACATCTCCCGATTTTGCAGAAACAGAGTCTCTATCAACATAGACAATGCGCAGTTTGTCGGTTCAACTGTCAACCATCTCCTAGAGATATACAGAACACGGTTTGATACTATTTCAACTTGGTCTGCTATACACCATCTCTCCTCCAACCAGCCTGAAACCAAATGGCATCATTGTCTTGGCCACCCAGGAACTGCCACCCAGAGACTGCTCTTCCCAACCTCCGGCTTGACTAGCTCCAACTGTGACGTGTGCCAAACCTGCAAGATGACCACCACTCCATTCAAAGGCCACTTCAAAGCTGCAAATCAGCCTTTAGAAATTGTGCACATTGATCTTGTTGGTCTGATCTCAGTTGAATCAGCTGGTGGTTGTAAATATTTCTTGACAATTGTAGATCAATATTCTCGCTTCAAGACTGTCTCATTTTTGAAGAGCAAGAGTGAGGCTCTATTGGCCTTAAAACAATTTGTATCCGCTTTGGAACGTTGATTAAAGAGAAAATTGATCACCTTAGTCTCAGACAATGGTGGTGAGTTCACTAGCTCAGAATTTAAAAATTACTGTCAAGATGCCGGAAATACTCACCAATTTTCACTTCCCTATACTCCTCAACAAAATGGCTTGGTAGAACAAGCAAACAGATCAATCATCAAGAAGGCTAGGTGCCTGTACAACCAGAGCAAACTTCCCCCTCAATACGGGGCAGAGGCCGTCAAAACAGCTACCAATCTTCTCAATCTACTACCTGTAGTGTCTAATTGTAAACGTATCCCCTATGCAGTCTGGTACAATGCCAAGTTTAATTACGACATGCTTTGACCCTTTGGCTGTACCTCCTTTGTCCACATTCCCAAAACCAATTGCAATTTCAAACTAAAAATTTCTGGCTTCAAGGGAATCATGTTGGGTTATAGTAATCAATTCGCATCCTACAAAATACTTAATCCCGCTAATGGTAAAGTCCATATCACTGCAAATGCCAGATTCAACAAAACAAAATTTGGAAAATGTTTGACCCAAACTCCATTTCCGTGTATCTCTGATCTCCCTGCCAACCCAGTTCTTCTTCCCAATGATTTGGGTGCCAAGCCAACAATTAATCCTGATCTTTCCCCATCCAAGTCCTTCAATGAGCTGCCTAACAGCAATTTCATTCAACAGGCTTGTCCCAGTGAAGTTAGTACTGACAATATTATCACGTATCCCAGGCGTGAAGGTTCTCAACTCTATCTGGCCGTCAACTATTCAGATCCAGTCACTCTAGACAAAGCTCTGAACTACAAATTTAAACTAGAATGGATAGAAGCCATGAATAGAGAACTCCTTAACCTGGAATCCTACAACGTGTGGGAAGAGCAAGACATCAAACCCAACTCCAAAGCAATCAAGTGTGTTTGGGTATTTTGAACCAAACGCAATGCCAACAATGAGATAATTTAATTCAAGGCTTGGCTCTGCGTACAAGGCTTCAATCAAAGGGAGGGAGTTAATTACAAAAGTGTTTTTGCCCCAATGGGGGACAAGAAATCTCTTTGATTGCTCATTACTCACACATCCCAGAATGACTTGCTGTTCCATCAACTCAATGTAAAATCAGCTTTCCTAAACGCCCCACTTAAGGAAGATATATTCATTGCTCCTCCGGCAAATGTTTCCACTTCACCAGGCAAAAATCTCAAGCTCAAGAAAGCACTTTACGGCCTGAAGCAAGCCCCCATGGCTTGGTATCAGACACTAAGCTCATGGTTAATCAGTGTGGGTTTTCATCAAAGCAAGGCTGACAACTGTGTTTTCTTCTTGGAAGACACTTGGTTGTACATCCATGTGGACAACATAGCCATATTCAGCAAGGAACCATTAAATTTCAAGGAGCTGATCAAGTCTTGATTTAAAATCAAGTACTTGGGTCAAGCCTCAATGCTTCTTGGTATTAACATTGATGTCACATCAAACGGCTTCAAACTGTCTCAGTCAACCTAAATCAACTTGTTGGTCAGCAAATACAATCTTCTAAGCCACAAAGAGCACTTGACCCCTTTCAAACCAAATGGAAAACTACTGGCATTGACTACTGAAGAGCACAAAGAATTCCTGAAAACCGGCCCTGACTATAGGAAGATCATTGGCAAATTACTGTACATCAGCTGCAACACGCGCCCAGAAATCACTTTTGCTACAAACTATCTGTTGCAATTTCTCACAAAACCCAACTCTACTCACTAAGATGCCGCTCTAAAGGTTGTCAATTACCTTAAATACACCAGCTCAAAAGGACTCGACTATAGCAAGATCCAAACGTTGGATGAACTGGTTGCTTATGTAGATTCAGAATGGGCAACTTGCCCTCAAAGGCGCCGTTCAATCCCTGGGCTGTTGATTACCTGGAAAGGAAATCTAATCACTTGGAAGTCAAAGAAGCAGCCGACAATATTGCTCTCAACCACAGAATCTGAGTACAAGTCTGTGGGCAATGGGGTAAAAGAAGTCCTCTGGTTAATCACCCTCCTGACTGAGCTCATCCAATTTAAGCCTCTCAAGCCTACTACTATCTGTGAAGACAACAAAGGGTGCATCAAGCTTGCACTTCAACAAGCTAATCACTCCAGCTTCCAAACCAAACATATTGACATTCAACATCATTTTTTCAGAGAGGAGCTTGAAAAAGGTACCATCAGCCTGCAGAAGGTTTCTTCGCAAAATAACCACGCTGACTTCTTGACAAAACTGGTATCAAGACAGATTCTAGAGACTTGCCTGGGTGCCATCAACTTTTGCTGAACTTGAACCTGAGAGATGGGGTGGCTGTTGAATCTTTGATTGATTCTCTCACTATCTCTCAGTCTCACAATCTTATTGTTTCTCATATTTCTTTCCTTTACTCTCATGTGTTTCAGAGAAGTTATACACCTCTCAGCTCTTTGCGCGAGTATCTCTATCTCCCGCGTGCACCAGTGAGAATACTTCATATTGGATTTACTCTCTACTACTACTTGTTGTGTCCTGACTTTTACACACCTCCTTCCTCTTCCTCACACAACTTCATTGGTTGTGTCTTTGGATTGAGAGTTTCTTGAGTTAGGTAAGCTCTATCCTTCAATCCCTCTACTTAGATTTCAATCTAACTGTTCTCGTGCTGTTTCTCAAGTTAGAGTTATATAGTTTTTTTCTAGGGTCATTCTTTGTTGATGTTATTTCCATTAAGAGTCTTTTGTCCATAGTCTCACTACATCAAATCCTGGTTTTAGGTATACTTCCCTTTCACCTTCACCTGTTCCTTTTCCTTATTTCTTGTTTCTGACAAAATCCATCTGGTTTTAGCTGCCTCTAAACTTCACAGGATCAAACCAGAAACCTTGGGATTTACAGTCCCAACATCAATTCTTGGAATCAAACTTCAAAATACAATCTTTTTTCCTTTTTTTCTCTGTCCTCTCTCTCTTCTCAGATCTGATCCGTGGAGGAAACTTATCCTAGAATTAAGTCCTCCCAATTTTTGCACCATCCGGGCAAGGTACTTGTTGTTTTTTGTGAAACCCTACTCCTGCCACACTAGTGAGCCACTTTGGGAATCTGCTCTTTGGATGCTCTAGGAATTCTGTTATTCAAAATTGCACCTACTGGTACCCCAACCACCTCTGCTTGACCAAAGATGGTCAAGATCAAACCTCAGAACAAGAACTTAGGGTTCAATGGGGTAAATGTCAAATGTTTCTTGGAATCTTACAAAATGGCTGCTGAAGTGGATGGAGCGAGAAAATACAATATGGACTATGAGTTACAATTTTTTATCTCCTCTGATGAAGTTATGGAAGTAATCAAGTTGTTAAAAGGATTTGAATCCCATTACTGGACGCTTCTAAGGGAAGCAATTATGGCATATTGGGGTAAAATAGATATATCCTGTTTTACTTTGCAGGACTTGGATGCTCTTGTCTCTCAATGGATCTCAAATGGTGGTGTCTCTTCAGCCTCTGACTACCAGTCTTTTAGGAAGTCTTGGTCTCCTATCCAAAACAATAAAATTGATTCAGTGGAAAAAGTTCAAGCACAATTCTTCCAACCTTTTTTGTTGGCTGTGCATGAAAGGATTAAAGACAAATTGGTCAAATCTGGATCTATGATCACCACCAGGGATAATTGATTCAAGCTCCCTGTTTTCCTTATCCTTAGGAGTACTGTGGATGACATTATGAAAGGTAAAACTGCTTTACCTTTCAAAAAACCTAGAACCACTGAACCAGTCCAAGCTCCTTCTTTTAAAGAATCCAACAATATTATGAATAAGATGCTGGCAGATAAAAGACCTAAAGAAGATCCTAATTTTACTCAAGAAACTAATACTCTAGAAAAAATCACCAAGATACTTCAAGCTTTTGAGAACAAAATAGATCAAAAGATTTCTTCTCTTGCTACTCCTAAACCCTCTACTTCTGTCCCTAAATATACCCTGGTTTGTTACTAATGTCATAGGGATGGCCATGGAACTGGACAATGCTTGGAACTCCAGAAGGATATAAAGGAAGAGCTGGTGGAGCAGAAGTGGAACAATTTCTTTCTTCCTAATGGTGCTCTGATCCCTTTTGATTCATCTTGCCCCATTTTTTATGTGGTGGCCTCTTATCAGCCCCCTCCTCAAATGAAAGCATTGCTTGCTTCTTTTGATTTCCAATCTTCCTGTGGTAATCTTCAACCTTGGTACCCTCCAGCTATCTCTTCCTCCAGTCTTTCTGGGGCTACTTATCAATCTGATCCAGCTAGGAAACGGCATGAAGAACCTAAACCTCAAAAATCCCCTTCCTTGCAAACTTCAATTCTTCAAAAACCAGTCAAAACTCAATCCTCACCTGAGCCTCCTTCCTCTGATGTAGAAGGAATGGAGGTGGAAAAGGAGCCACTCATGGAAAGGTTTCCAGATCACTCAGATCCTCCTCCTTCATCCAAGTCACCTCAAACTTCTGATCCCATCTTAGTTCCGGCTTCACCTGAACTTCCTCCCTCCACCCAGCCCAAAGTTTGATTTGAAAGGGGAATCTCAAAGGACCACCCCAATGCTGTGGAAGGAGTACTAAAGAAAATTTCTGATCTTAAATTTCCTGATCTATCTGTGGCTGAACTCCTATTGATCTCTCCATCTGTTGCTGAAGGAATGAAGAAATGGGTCTCTTGTCAATGTGTGGAGATTGGTCCTGATGAATTAAAGGTCTCCTCTGGGGCTTTGATGGAGGAATGGCAGAAATATTCCTTCTTCATATTCCAATCTTTATTCCTGGCCTCATGGTTTCCTCCCCTGTTATCTTGGTGACTCAGCCAAAACTGTTTCTCCTCTTGTGGAATCTGGATCTCAGCTCAACTTGTTTTCTGATGCTATGGCCTGTAAACTCAAACTCAGTCCTAGAGTCAGCTTCAATTCTGCAGTCTATGGGATAGGTAATCAGTCTTGTGAATTGGTTGGTATTGCTGAAGATTTTCCATTCAGGGTTGGTCAAAATATTGTTGGAACCTGTCATTTTTGGATCACTTGTTTGGAAGGGCCTATGATCTTGGGATGACCTTTCTTGATGGATTTTGGTGCTACTCTGATGTTTTCTGATCAATTTGGGGAGAGAATTCTTCTCCTTGGTGCTGATGGTAGAAATATTGAAGTTCCTTTCTGTTCTTTGGATTCTGGTTGTTGGGAAAGAGATTTTCCTGGTCATTCTTCTAAATCCTCTTTAAAGGGGAAGCAGAAGGATGATTCTAATTCCTCTCATTTTTGATGGGAATAGTTGATCTTACTAATAGTTGTAGTTCTTTTCAGCCTCAGACTTAAAATCAAGGGTCAACTCTCATCCCTCAGGCTTATTTTTCATTATTTTCATCATTTTCATCTAAACTGGAAAATATCAAAAACCAAAAACATGTCAAAATAGAAAAATCCAAAAATATTTCTTTTCCTTCTTTCTCTGGATCTGTTGTGTCTTCTGTTCCTTGTACTCTTAGGTCTGATCAATCTTCTCTCAATTCTGGTTCAAATATCTGTAATGAGTCTAAAATAGATCCTGATCTTGATTCTATTCTTGGTGGTTTTGGTATGGAGGAATATGGGCTTCAGTGGAGGCAATTTGGGGTACAAGTAAGTCCTCCAAATTGTGCACTGCCAGGGCAAACTTCTAACATCATCTTGAAAACCCTACCTTGTGCCACACATGTGAGCAATGTATTATTTCCTGGTTCTCCCTTTATGGAAAAGGCACCCTTTGAGGATATTGCAGAACATTGGACGTGTAAAATGTTGGAACTTGGACTCAGTTTTTGTAATCAAGTCTCACTGGTCAACTCTTAGAGGAAACAATAACTTCTCTTGTTTTCCACCAAGTATAATCCAGTTTCCAAGAAGTTTGAACCAGTCAACCAGCCTATGACTCTCAACCTAAATCCTCCTCTTATGGGTCCTCCCTTATGTTTTGATCCTTACTGTGGTCTTCCTCAATCTCTTACTGGTCCCTTTGTGCACAATGGTCAGGTCACTGAAAAATTTCTGAAGGTGGTCAACTTTGTTCCAAATGGATGGCTTCTTCCTGATGAGTTAAATTTGATCAAAAATGTCTTATCTCTAAGGGAAAAATCTATTGCTTCCTTTGAAGAAGAGACACGTCTCTTGAAAAAATCCTATGACCTCCCTTATATCATCCCTGTAGTTGAACATTATCCTTGGAAAAAGAAGAAGATCCCTATCCCTGCTGCTAAAGTTGAAAAATTTATCAAGTTGGTCCGTGAACAAGTTTTTACTGGCCTATATGAGCAGTCAACCTCCAGTTATTCCAGCCCTGTCTTCTGTGTCCTCAAGACTAATGGTAAACTTAGAATAGTTCATGATCTCCAACCACTCAATGAAGTTACTATTAAGGACTCTGGTATTCCCCCTGCTACTGAAGAATTTGTCAAATCTTTCTCTGGGAGAGCTTGCTATGGTCTAGGGGACATTATGGGTGGCTATGAAAAGAAATCCTTACATCCTATTTCTTGCCCTCTCACTACCTTTGATACCCCTCTTGGTTGATTTCAACTTACTTGATTGCCTCAAGGTGCCACCAATTTGGTTGCAGTCTATCAGGCTCAGATGATGTGAATCCTCCAGGATAAAATACCTGATCATGCTGGTATCTTTATTGCTGATGGTGGAATTAAAGGTCCAGTTTCTGACTATGATAATGAGCTCTTAACTTGGCATTCAGGAATTTGTTGTTTTATTTGGGAATATGCTACTACTTTGGAAAGGATTCAGTTTTGAATTGGGGAATCTGGCCTTACTGTCTCTGGATCCAAGATGGCTGCTTGTGTTTCTGCTCTGGAAATTGTTGGTCATGTGGTCTGCAAGGAAGGAAGAAGGATGGCACCATCCAAAGTAAACAAGATCATCTCTTGGCCTACTCCAATCAATCCCACTGAATTTAGGGGCTTCCTAGGTGTTGTAACTTATGTTAGAATCTTTATCCCATCTTTATCCAAAATATTTGCGCCTTTACGTGGTCTAACCAGGAAAGATGCTGAATGGATTTGGACCCAAGATTGTGAACATTCTTTTCAGTTGCTCAAAATGATGGTGGGTAAAGACATAGTTTTGAAAAAGATCTCCTATGGACCTGGGGCTGGCAAGATCAAGCTGGCTGTAAATTCTAGTTATCAACTGTTGGGACTGTTCTTACTCAGGAAGATGAAAATGGTTGGGACCGTCCTGCTCTTTACAAATATTTGCTATTTTCAGATTTAGAGTCTAGGTACTCTCAGCCCAAATTGGAACTTTTTGGTGTGGATCAAATGATGAAGAAACTTCAAACCATTCTCTGGGGCCAACACTTCAAAATAAAAGTTGATGCTTGATCCATCATTGAAATGATCAATGCTCCCAGCCTCCCCAATGATCCTATGAATTGTTGGGTGGCCTTTATCCAGCTTTTTTCTTTTGATACTGTTCACAGGCCTGGGAAATCTTTCACTATGCCTGATGGTTTATCTCAACAACCTCTTGGAGACAATGAATCTGATGTTGGAACTGATTTCAATGAAGAAGAACCTTTAATCCAGCCTGTCTTCTCTTTCTCTTCTCAATATTATTCTGGCTTTCAACAAGGTTTCTGGCTTAAACTAGAGCAGTAACTTATAACTCTCCAAAAACCTCCTGATCTCCCTGCTAAAGAATTTCAATCTCTTAAAAGAAAGTCCTCTAGTTTCTTTTTCCAAGGCTCTAGGCTTATGAAAAGAGGAAATCCTTGTGCTCTTATTGTTGTTACTATCCATTCTAAACAAGATTCTATCCTTGAAAGTCTTCATGAAGGTCTTGGTCATTGTGGGGAAACCAAAACTTATCAAAGATTATCCAAACAATTCTGGTGGCCATCTCTGAAGAAATCTGTCTCTCAATGGTGAAAGAGTTGTGAAGTTTGTCAAGAAAGTGATCTTGGCATCCAGCTGAAATTTTTTATCCTACTGGGGAGTCCACTGTCTTTGGAAGGATTGCTATGGATGTGGTTAATATTAAGGCAGGTGGTTCTAAGCACCTCATTGTGGCTAGAGATGATTTTTCTGGATGGGTTGAAGCAAAATTTCTTAAGAATCTTAGCTCTGAATAAGTGGCAGCTTTCCTCCATGAGACCTGCACAATGCTTTATGGCCTGGCTCAATCTTACTCTAATGATGGTGGCTCCAAATCTGGTGGCAAACTTTCTGAAATGATCCAATCTCTCCCTGGACAACATAGAGTTACTAATCCTTATTATCCTTAAGGCCAAGGCATGGTGGAACAAGGCCATGCTCCTTTGAAGGCTGAACTTGTTAAGCTTTCTGGTGAAAGTGGCAAGAATTGTTTCAAATTCCTTCCTCTTGTTCTCTTCTCTGATAAAATCTCAACCAAAAGGACTACTGGCTACTCAACTTATGAAATAATCTTTGGCCAAAGAGCAGTTCTTCCTTTGGATCTGGAAATTGAATATTTCTTGGGTATCCCTTGGGACAAGGTGTCCTCAACTACTGATCTATTAGTTGCTAGATCCAAGCAACTGGAGCAAATTGAATATGTTTGAGATGAAGCTTATCAGAAGATGATGGAGTCCAGAGCAAAATAAGTTCAGTATTGGGAGGAAAAGCACTCCAATCAAATGAGAGACTCCTTGAACCCTGGTGATCTAGTTTTAGCTTATAATCAATCTTTGGAGACCCAGTGGGGCAAGCTTTTCTCAAATTGTTGCAATGGTCCTTATTGGGTGGTTTGCCAAGTTAGAGGTGGATCTTATGTTTTGTATGAGCTGGATGGTACTCAACTGGCCAGAAGGTTCTCTGCTGATCAAGTCAAGAAGTTTCATTTTCATGGAGGAAACTTATCTCAGAAGTAGGTCCTCCCAATTGTGCACCACCAGGGTTATTTGCTGCGTTTTTTTGTTCTAAACTCTACTTTGTTGCACATACATGAGCACCTGGGAAGCCTTCTGTGTTTTATCTCTGCCGCTTCTAGGGCTCTTTTGGATGGATCAAGATATTTTACAACTCTTCAGTCCCTCTCAAGATCAAGAAATTGCCAATATTCTGTTCAGTTTCCTTGTATTTCTCCTTTTCTTTATGTCTTCAAGCTCAAGATGCAGACTAGGGACAGTCTGCAAGTTGGAGAGAGATGTGGTGACCAATCCAGGACACCTCATGGATTATGGCAATTTTTCATTTTTTTTTACATCACCTTATCCATCAATACATCTTAAAAAGTTATCTCTTGTGTCTCTATGGGTACCCACTCATTCCCCACTATCACAACTCTTCCCTGTCCTAGCCGTCTAGGCAGGTCTTCCCCGTTCACCCAATCCTTTCCTCCTCTGTTCAAATCCCCCCCTCTTGCACGCACCTTAGCCTGAATCTTTTGGCCAAGTGCGCGCAGGCGGCCATCTCCTCCTCCTCCTCACCATCATTGTCATCATCCTCTACCTCAGACTTGTTTCCCAACTCAACCAACTCATTCTCTTGCTCTTAAACCAGCATGGTAAAGAACTCAAACCATCTTTGTTTGCTTGCCCTTCACTCCCACCCACCTTAGTTCTCAATTGTACCTGCTCATCCCCCAACCAAAGGATCAACATCAAGTCCAAGTTCCCAGCTTGATCCCCAAGTTTATGGCTGTCATCCTCCTTGCTCTACCCTGGCTTTGACCGATTGGCCCCAACAATCCAGACCAATCAGCTCCGTCTGATCTCTCTCTGACTCCTGCAAACCAACATTTTTGTTTGCAGCCGTTGGAACCTTTGCACCAACATTGACCAATGACCGCAAGCATTGCTTGCAGCCGTTGGTGACTTTGCACCCACTTTTGATGGTCCGGTGCAACCATCCCCATCTTGCGTGTGACCATTGATCCTCCCTTGGCCCGCCAAACTTTTTGCAACCTATCACCCACTGCCGCTTTTGTCCTTGATGTGGGCAGGTTTCCACCTTCCCATCATTTTTTGTTTTTTTTTTCATGCCAGGCGGTTCCTGTCGCCAATCTTCATCTGCAAAAAAAAAAAATCTGCACTCATTTGTAAGTATCTCTTGTAAATAGTCTACAGGCCTCTTTTCTATCAAAGGAGGGGCTCTAACCTGCCTTTTTGCATCATCCATCTCAGATATAAATCAGTAATCTAATCATTCAGGAGGGCCTCTTTCCCTTCATCCGCAACTTGTGTGCTGGGTATTTCTTTTGATTTCCCCTTGATCCTTTGAGCCTCCATACTCAAACCTTGATCCGTTCATCTGTGACCCTGATCCTTATCACCAACCATAGCCTTGCTGGTTGAAGAGAATTCTGTCTGCTGCAATTCCTGAGTGTGTTATACCACTCTTGATCCCTCTTTCTGACCATATTGGTCTGATCCTTCCCTGATCATCTTTCTGGATCCAGTCATGTTTGACTGAGAGGTTTATTTAAGCCTGAAACATGGAGTTTTAAACCTCCCTTTATTCTTTAAAGTTAAATTACACCATGCTACTCTTGAGTTCCTTCAGAAGTTTTGGGTTATTCTTGTTAAAATCTGTTATTGCTTTGCTTCTAGAGCTTCAAAAACAAATTGCTTTTGTTTTTTTCAGCCACACACAGTTATCTGGTACCCTTCAAGCGCTTGATTGCGGAGAGTCAGGCGGGTTCATTGAGAACCTGGAGGTTGTTTGGGATTGAGTTGATTGTTCCTAATCTTCTGCCAAAAACCAGAGTTATTAGATTGTGGGCATTGTTACTTAAAAATGCCTTGTTCCATTGAACTCTGAACAAAAATTTGACTTATTTTGTTCAAGTCTTTCCCTGCACCATCTTGCCTCAGATAGTGTTGTTTCCATTGCTACCAACATTTCCCAACCTCATCCCTTACATTGATTCCTTATTTACAAGTTCCTGGAACTTGATTCCAGTTAAATTTCAATATTGTTGTAACTATTAGGAGGGTAGCTTAAACAGAACCCTTCCCCTACACAGAACTGCCTGTGGCTTAGCACCATTTGGAGTCTTACAGTGGGATTTTCAAAAATAGGAAAAGGAGAAGGATTGCCTGGAAGACAAAATGGAAATGGAGAGGGAACAACTGGCAATGGGAAAAAAAGACAGTTTATTGTTAGCCATGGCATGTATTGGTATCAGTGGAATAGTTGAGGAAATACAGCAGATTAATTGACTTCTGGGCTTGTAAATATATTAATTTTGATAAAAATTTCAAAAATAAAAACAAAAAAATATCTTTGATTAGGTTTTTTGATTTTTATTTTTTTCTTCAGAAGTAATAGCAGGGTACCAATCCAAAGGTTTCAGTTTTTGTCTATACCAAACAACATTTTTTTCAAACCCTTCTTTGGCCACTTCCAAAGAGATTTTGGAATCTCTCATTTGAGCCCTCTGCTTGCCACCTCTCTTTATGTTTTTCAAACCATCTCCTTCCATCTTTTCCCCTCCCAGACACCTACTGAGCTTTTGGTGAGGATCAAGAAGGCATTCAATTTGTTGTATAAAATTTTCAGAGTTTTGGCAGTGTTAGAATCCAAAATGTACTTGTGCACTATGAGATTTGAACCCATGACCTCAAAATTTATGCATGATGCTTTAACCACTAAGCTAAGTGTTCCATTGCCGGATGGTTCATTGTGCCTGCCAAATCTCTGATTCTTGCCTTGAAATGAACCTTAGATTTCCTATCTATTTATTGAGGATGGATGGGGGGGAATCAATTGATAGGAGGGGGCTAAAAAATGAATTGAGATTTTGAGGAGGAGGAAGAGGAGGAAGGGACAATTGATTAGTGATCAATTGGTAAGCAGGAGGGGAGTAATATCCAGTAAAAATAGAAAATTTATCACTCAATTTAATTCAAATCAATCACTTGATAAGTTTCTAATTGATTTCTAAATCAATTTGCAATTGCTTTTTTGATTGATTGATTTGCATTTTATTGAGAGATTGCTTCCAAATCAATTAATCAATTGATTCCAAATAAATTGCTCAATTGATTCCCAATCAATTGCTCAATTGATTCCCAATCAATTGCTCAATTGATTCCCAATCAATTGCTCAATTGATTCCCAATCAATTGCTCAATTGATTCCCAATCAATTGCTCAATTGATTCCAAATCAATTGCTCAATTGATTCCCAATCAATTGCTCAATTGATTCCCAATCAATTTCTCAATTGATTCCCAATCAATTTCTCAATTGATTCCCAATCAATTGCTCAATTGATTCCCAATCAATTTCTCAATTGATTCCCAATCAATTGCTCAATTGATTCCCAATCAATTTCTCAATTGATTCCCAATCAATTTCTCAATTGATTCCCAATCAATTGCTCAATTGATTCCCAATCAATTGCTCAATTGATTCCCAATCAATTGCTCAATTGATTCCCAATCAATTGATCAATTGATTCCCAATCAATTGCTCAATTGATTCCCAATCAATTGATCAATTGATTCCCAATCAATTGCTCAATTGATTCCCAATCAATTGATCAATTGATTCCCAATCAATTGCTCAATTGATTGCCAATCAATTGCTCAATTTATTGCCAATCAATTGCTCAATTGATTCCCAATCAATGGTTCAATTGATTCCCAATCAATGGTTCAATTGATTCCCAATCAATGGTTCAATTTATTTCAAATCAATGGTTCAATTGATTCCCAATCAATGGTTCAATTGATTCCCAATCAATGGTTCAATTGATTCCCAATCAATGGTTCAATTTATTTCAAATCAATGGTTCAATTGATTCCCAATCAATGGTTCAATTGATTCCCAATCAATGGTTCAATTGATTCCCAATCAATGGTTCAATTTGTTGGAATTCAACAACATGCCCAAATCATTCCATCATTTTCTCATTTCTTCTTTACTCTCTTTTCATTATTTTCCTCATTTTCTGCTGTCTCCCATTCTGTTCTGTGTTTCTTTTCTTCCTTATGCGTCTCCAGCTAGTCCCTCTCCGTATCTCTCACCCTGCTGTGACTATGATGTGAACCAACTGTCACGTCTCCTCTCCCGCATACAGCTTCCAACACAAACCGCTGTCAATGCTCCATTTCCAAAGTCCCGCTCGTCCGCTCCACCGCCTCACCAACAAATCAAGGATGGCTCCTCGCAAAACCTTTAACCGGATTCACCAGCCACCGCGACCACTCAACTCACTCACCAGCTACCGCTACCACTCAACATCATCCACCAACTACCGCTATTGACGCAAGCTCACTCCATCTTCTTATCAAGAACAAGCTACCATATGACCCAAGCTCACCCTATCACCCTATCAAGAACACCTCACCAGATTCCTACTCCCCTCCTTGCTGCATCTTCTCCTAGTACCCGTGTTGTCTAGTTCAATTGACTGTCTGGTCCTTTTAAGGTGTTTTCTCAGTATTATTTCTTCAATCTTGATTACCTTCAGCTGAAATTAAACAATCCTTTTAAGCTTGTCAAAACTTCAGATTTACAGTCCCAGGCCCGCTTGCTGGACCAGATAGGCTCGATGTCCGATTCAGAAGAACAACCCAACTCGTCAAAACTCAACATTCCCCTCCTGAATGACTCTAACTTCCCTTCCTGGAGCCTTTGGATCAAGAGCTACCTGCGCAGGAAAGGACTCCTTGAACTGACCCTTGAGCCCGCCCCTTCACCATTGACCGGACCCCAGAAGAAGAAGATATATGAAGCCGCCAACATTATCATCCAGCATCTTGGTGAATCTGCCTTTGAATCCATTGTCAACAACGTCAACAATGGAGATCCCCATGCCATTTGGCATGAAATCCTAGAACAATATGCCTTGCAATCTTCCAACAACCATGGTCGCATTTGGCTCAATTTTATTTGCTATCTCTTCAAGGGTGACCTGACGACGTACATCAAGGACTACCGAAAACTCATGAATGAGCTCACCGTTGTGAGACTCGAAGTTCCCCCTGACATCCTCAGCTACACCATCCTTGCCAAACTTCCCAGCTCATTCTACCACATTGTAGATTCTCTGATCCTTAAAAACGCTCTTCTCCAAAACCCAACCGGGATCCTGAACAAACTTTGTGAGGTTCTTCACCTTGAATTGTCCAGGTTGCCAGAAAACAACTCGACCTTGGACATCTCTCCTTCAGTCTCACTTCACAAATCAACCATGAAGAAAAGGGAGAAACCCAAACATCCGTGCTCAAAAGGACACCATAACCCCCTTGCCAAACACCCTGAAAGTAAATGCTGGTTTGTCCATCCTCATCTCAGACCTGAATGGAATAAGACTCCCTCATCAAATCTCCACTCCATCAACGAAAGTCCAACGGTTGAAGATGAAAGCAATTCTAAAGGCGCCGAGCTTCATTTCAACGCTCAAATTTACCTCTCATCCGATAGAAAAGACTCCCATCTCCGGTTCTGGATTCTGGTGCAAGCCATCATATAGTCAACGACCCCTTGTTTCTATTTGATTGCACGCCCATCCATCTGGAAGTGGGAACAGGCTCCCCAAACAACTCACTCATTGCTACACATTCTGGATCAGCTAAACTTCTCAATCACCTCGGCTCAGCCATAATTCTTAGGAATTTCCTTCTCATTCCCTCCATTAATCAATGTCTTATTTCTCTCACTCAATTTAACTCCTTGAAGGCAACCTTTTCCAAAGTTGGATACTCGGGGTTCAAAGTGAAACTGGACAAGATCAGCTTTGTAGGCACCACAAACAACAAGTTAACTGAACTTTGTGGAACAAAATTTCTTCGTTGCAGCCAATCCACGTTGCTTCTCAAAGCTCCGGATAATCTTTGGCACTTACGCCTTGGTCACGCTAGTGCTCAATCCCTCAAAACTCTCAATCTAAACTCCGTCGACTCAAATACCCAACCAACTGTCTGTCAAATCTGCAAAACCTGCAAGCAAGTTTTGACACCATTCAATCACAAGTTCAAGGCAGCCATTTGCCCTCTTGAAGCAATTCATCTGGACGTCGTCGGACCCTTCCCTATCATCTCAAACTCAGGATTCTCCTATTTCCTCTCCATGATGGATCAGTTCTCCGGATTTTGTTTGGTTTCTCTCCTCAAACAGAAAAGCAATGTGACCCCCGCCATCAAGGACTTTGTGGCACAGGCCAAACGTCAAACCGGCAACACCGTGAAGCTCCTCATCTCCGACAACGGAGGCGAGTTCATCTCATCTGATCTCCACTCCTTCTGCCTTCAAAAAGGCATCAATCAACACTTCTCCCCCCCCATACCCCTCAGCAAAATGGCCTAGCCGAGAGATCAAATTGCCTCATCTTAGAGAAGGCTTGATGCTTGCTGAATCAAAGCAATCTACCGCTCAAGTTCTTGGATGAGGCTGTAAACACCGCCACTCACATTCTCAACGCTCTCCCCTCAAGGTCACGGGGCAATACGGTTCCTTACAAGATCTGGCACGGACGACCATTCAATCTCAACTGCCTACGCCCCTTCGGTTGCACCACTTACGCTATCATTCCTAAAGCAAATCGAACCTTAAAACTTCTCCCCACCAGCAGAAAAGCCATTCTGGTTGGGTACGTCAATGACTTCTTGTCATACAGGCTGCTTGATCTGGACTCCTCCAAGGTCTTCATCTCCGCCAATGCGTCATTTGACAAACTCTCCTTCCCCTCTCCATCCGGATCCAACTCATCTTCCTGCTCTGCTGGCCTTGCACCCATGCTAACTCCATCCTCCTCTCTTCCTCCCACTAACAACTCCTTGAATTTTCCCTTGATTCCTCTTCCTTCCTCCTTGGACTCTTTCACCGCTCCGCCTGTCCTTCCCTCCCCCGCTTCTGATCTCCCTCCTTCATCCTCTGTTGTCACCAATTCTCCTGCGCCCAATCATTCCCTGTCACACGACAGGCTAACACACCAGAACATTATTCCCTACCCTCGTCTTCCTAGCTCTAAAATAGGTCTTCCGGCTGTTTATCTCATTGTCAACAACAACTATTCCGACCCCATCTCAGTCCAAGAAGCCCTCAACTCAAAGTACCAAGAAGAATGGCTTGAGGCGATGAAACACGAAGAGCTCAATCTTCTCGACTATCAAGTCTGGGAAGAGGCAACTCTTCCTGACGACAAGCTAGGGCTCAAATGCGCCTGGGTCTTTCGGACAAAACGCGACAAGCTAAACCAAAAAGTTGAATTCAAAGCACGGCTCTGCGTTCAAGGATTCAATCAGCAGTACGGCATCGACTTCACCTCCACCTTTTTGCCAACTGGGGACAAGACGTCCCTGCGCATGCTAATTGCTCTTGCTGCTCACTTGAAGCTAAATTTTCACCAAGTCGACGTAAAGGCCGCCTTTCTGAACGCTCCGTTGCACGAAGAAGTCTACCTTACTCCTCCTCCCCACATCTCCATTACAAATGGCAAGCACCTTAGGCTCAAAAAGGCTCTGTACGGTCTCAAAAAAGCTCCGGTGGCCTGGTATGACACGCTCAGCTCCTGGTTGACTGACGGCGGCTTCCACAAGAGTGAGGCGGACCAGTGTGTGTTCTGGAAGGATTCAACTTATCTCTACGTGCATGTTGACGACATTGCAATATTCAGTGATCATCCAGAGATGTTCATTGCTCAGCTTGGCTCCAAATTCAAAATAACAGACCTTGGGCCTGCCTCCCTGCTTCTTGGAATGAATGTCAGCCACCTTCCGACCGGCTACAAGCTTTCCCACAACTCCTACATTAAATAAGTATGCGCGCAGTATTCACTTCCTCCTCACAAGACATTCTTGACTCCCTTCAAACTTCACAGCAAACTATATGCCTCAAGTGAAGAAGACCACGAGGAGTTTCTCCTATCGGGCGCCAATTACAGAAAAATTGTTGGGGAGCTGAATAACATAAGCATTTTCACAAGGCCCGACATCACTTTCGCTGTCAACTACCTAGCTCAATTCCTCGTCAAGCCAAATCTCCACCACTTTCAAGCGGAGCTATATGTCCTTCAATATCTCCAACACACACCAAACCTTGGAATCAACTTCAGCTTCTCCTCTTCCGCCTCTCAACTTGAAGCTTACGTTGAGGCTGACTGGGCGACCTGTCCCACCACTAGAAGATCAGTCTCCGGCTTGGTCGTACAATGGCTCGGAAGTGTTGTTGCTTGGAAGTGCAAGAAGCAACCAACCCTGTCTTTGTCCACTACCGAAGCTGAATATAAGGCGCTGGGCGACGCCATCAAAGAGGTAAGCTGGGTAAAATCACTTATGAGCAAGTTTTGGCCAGAGGAAGCGACCAAACCAGCCACCATCCACGAGGACAACAAAGGCTGCATCAAGCTGGCTCTCAATCAAGCTAACCATGCCACGTTCCACACAAAGCACATGGAGTTGAGATTCCACTATGTACAAAGCAAGATTCTCAAAAACACCATCAACCTTCAAAAAGTATCCTCCAAGAAGAATTTGGCGGATTTCCTCACCAAACCTGTGACACAAATATCACTGTGCCGTGTGTTGGACGCGCTGAACATATCAGAATGATTTGAGCAAGGGAGGCTGTTGGAATTCAACAACATGCCCAAATCATTCCATCATTTTCTCATTTCTTCTTTACTCTCTTTTCATTATTTTCCTCATTTTCTGCTGTCTCCCATTCTGTTCTGTGTTTCTTTTCTTCCTTATGCGTCTCCAGCTAGTCCCTCTCCTTATCTCTCACCCTGCTGTGACTATGATGTGAACCAACTGTCACGTCTCCTCTCGCGCTTACGGCTTCCAACAGAAACCGCTGTCAATGCTCCATTTCCAAAGTCCCGCTTGTCCGCTCCACCGCCTCACCAACAAATCAAGGACGGCTCCTTGCAAAACCTTTAACCGGATTCACCAGCCACCGCAACCACTCAACTCACTCACCAGCTACCGCTACCACTCAACATCATCCACCAACTACCGCTATTGACGCAAGCTCACTCCATCTTCTTATCAAGAACAAGCTACCATATGACCCAAGCTCACCCTATCACCCTATCAAGAACACCTCACCAGATTCCTACTCCCCTCCTTGCCGCATCTTCTCCTAGTACCCGTGTTGTCTAGTTCAATTCACTGTCTGGTCCTTTTAAGGTGTTTTCTCAGTATTATTTCTTCAATCTTGATTAACTTCAGCTGAAATTAAACAATCCTTTTAAGCTTGTCAAAACTTCACAATTGATTCCCAATCAATGGTTCAATTTATTTCAAATCAATGGTTCAATTGATTCCCAATCAATGGTTCAATTGATTACCAATCAATTCCTTGCTCAATTGATTCCCCATCAATTTCTCAATTGATTATCAATCAATGGATCAATTTATTTCTAATTGATCGATTGATTGAGCAACTGATTCCAAATTGATTTCTTGATTAAATGAAAATCAATAGCTCAATCAATTGCAAATCAATCAAGCAATTGATTGCAAATTGATCAAGCAATTGATTTAAAATAATATGGGAGGGAGGGAGGGGAAGGGGGAGGAGGATGAAGCACCAAACAGAGGTGGAGGGGTCCTAATGATAAATGGAGGAGTCATATTTTAGTTAGTTGATTGAAGGGATGAGGAGAAGGAGAAGCTCAGGGACTTACAGTGTTGATTGATTGACCAATGGGGAGCAGAAGCAGGGGAAGGAGGACGGGGGGGGGGGGGGCTTTGAGGTGGAGGTGATTGCTGAGGAGGAGGAAGGGGTGAACAAGTGGTTTGGTGGGGTGAGGTGGGTAGTTTTGATTTTTTTTTTTTGTTTTTTCTAGGTTTACCAAAAAATCAAAAAACCATGAGTCAGCCTAGGATTCTGGGTTGAACAACCAAAATTCCCAAAAAAGGGTGATGTATATTTTTACCTATTTAAAAACCAAATGATGCTCATCAAAGTGAGAAAGTGTGAGGGGTAGAATACACTCTCTCATGGAAGAAGATGAGGAACAAAATGGGACAGGGATGAATAGCAGATGATTGGAAACATTGTCTTCAAATATTATTTTTTGCATTTTGAACTTACTGCCAGGAAGTTTGATCGGAAATGTTGAGAAAGATGGTTATGTGATGTGGGGTGATTAGATGATGATTCAATGTTTGTGATGTGATGGAGATGCAAAGATAGAGATTTGAAGCTATGGAGATGAGATTTGTGTTATGCAATGGAGATGGGATCAGTATGGACTTCCTGAGGTGGAGGTTTAGATGGGTGTTTTGCATGCAATGGATGGTGGATGATGATGGTGCATAAATGACATATTGAATGTTTGAAATCCCCCATTTACATGAAAAAAACCATGTTAAAATACACCAGTTAGGGGGTATGTGTATTTTAGGAACCTGCCATTAAAAATGGCAGGTTTGGTCAAAAGGAATGGCGGGTTTCCAATGGCTGATTTTCTAAATCTGATAGACCCTATTTAAAATGTTATTGATAGAAAATAGATGCTTCTGGGTAGAAATAAAAATCATGGTATTGAAACAAATCAAAAATTAAGATTGATTTCAGGATAAGAAGAAATTGATAAATTTGACAAATCACTTGATCCAAAACCCCCTCATAAAATGTTTCAGAGGTTGAATAGGATGCTTTGGAAAACTAAAAATTTTGAAAAATTTAATTAATTGGGGGAATGGAAGAAAAATTTGAGAAAGGCAGATAGTAATACTTGCAGTGTCCTTTTCAACAGTGGCAGTGGGTGAAACAGTTTTTTTCCCCGGTGGAATATAGGCTGCATTTCATTATTTTTTTTTCATCCTCTGGATTTTTCCAGGATTGTAATCATGTGAAAAAATCATCTTATTCAAAAAAGAGGCATAATTATAGATATAATCTTAATAAAAAATGAGCAATGTTGAATTCACAACCCCAGGGTTGCAAACAGGCGTAAATTTCTGTTCACAAACCATCTGTGTTGTGAACAGCAAATCATAACTCAACAAGGAGCAAGAAAAGTCTCTCACAACTTGGGCATCCCCTGGGGGGTTGAAAATCCCCAATTCCAACTCAAAAAAGGTTTCAAATCCCTGATTTCAACTCAAAAAGAGTCACAATTGGGGGTTTGCAAACCCCCAGGGGATGGGAAATTCTTGAGCAGCAGTCACACCTGTTTTTCTGTCTCATTTTGGGAAAAATAGCCCCAAATGGGCCATTTGAGGGGGGAATTGGGGTACCTAGGCACCACTGGAGCACATTTGAGTGCCATCAAACCAAATTTGGGGATGTGGCATACTATGTGGGACTATTATTGGACCACAAAAAGAAACTTGTAAGCTGCATTCTCCATATTGGCAAAAACACATCACTTGCTCATCACATAATTTTATTTTTCTCAACCAAAAAGTGAGCAGAATTTGAGTTGCTGAATTGGAAATTGAAATGAATAATAAAGCAATATTGAATTTTTTTTGTTTATATGGAAAGTGGCAAGCCCAAGCCCCCCTGATATAAACATGAATGCATCACCAGACTCAATTAAAAGTGTTGTTAACAAAGCATTCGTGGAATTTAGGGATTTGGGTAGGGAGTTGGAACAAAAAAATTGGAGGCACCAATTGCATTCTCAGCTAGGGTTACAATTGAGGAAAAAAGATATTTCTTCAAAAATGGCATTGAATCAAGCAGGTGGTTCACATCTAATATGCCATTTGACTGAGAATGATTTGGTTTGAAATACACTAATGTAAAAATGGTTAACTAAGAGGTGCAAGACCCCTTGACCCTCTTCCTTTGAGAGCCTTTCCTAGTAGGAAGGATTCAGAGAATTATTTTCAAAAATGGGCAGCCATGCATGGCTACGCATTGACCAAATTCAATTTGAAAAAGGATAAATATGTTGACCTAGCATGCAACATATTTGGAGTATATGAGGGGTTTTACATCACCTAATGGCAAAGGAAAACTCACACAAGGAAGGATGTATGTCAATACATGACCCAAGAAAGTTGCACAGTAGCAGATCCCACATGGAATCTCTCCATTAGGAATTTACAAAAAAATTATCAACCACCTGAAAACCCCTCAGTGCATCCTTAACTGAGGAGAATGTCAGGTGTAGCCTTAGATCAACTTAGGTAAGGCATGGAAGATTGGCTCAATACAAACCAACTCAAAATTAAATCAAGCAATATTTATTGTGGAAAAAAAATGTCAATAGAAAAATATATAACACTAAGAGAAAGGTAAAGCTAGCGGAACTTAATGGGAAATGTGTCATGGACTTTCTATTAGAAATTCTCCAGTAAACCCAGTGGGTTTCCAGGTCAAAATTTGGTGGAGAGGGTCACTTAGAGGCCCTGTTCTTGGCTCATCTTGAGTCTATAAAACTTTCTAAAAAAATAAAATCATATTTATTTGTTGGATTGTACTTCTAAAACAAATAGGTACAAAATTCCTCTATTGCATGTTTTAGGAATGACAGCCAACAAGAAAAAAATTTACAAAGGCTTTTGTTTTGCATAACAAAAGAAAAATATGAGTTCTACAGTTGGGTGTTTAATGCATTAAAGGAGTTGGCTTATGATCTCAAGAGGCTTCCCAAAGTCTTTTTGAAAGACCATGAAAAAGGTCTGATTTGTGCTATTGAGAATAGTTTCCCTGAGCCATCCAAAAAGTTGTGCTCCAGGCATTTGTATAGAAATATTCAAGGCAATTTTTTAAGTTTGATTCAGTAAAGACAATGAAGGATGGAAAAGTTTTATGAATCTGTGGGCAAATTATGGGGGCTCTAAAACAAGGGGGTTGCAGAAGTCAATGATGCAGAACTCAGAGTAGGCCAATTGATTGCTTCTGCCTCTTATCTCTTCTGGGAATGTTTATTTTGAAACTTGTATACAGTTTTTCTTGAAAGACCATGAGGTTGTGCTTGAGTATATGGAAAAGAACATTTTCCCTATCAAAGAGAATTTTGTGATGGTGTGGAATTGTTTCAAACCAGACTTTGGAATTAAAAAAACGTCTCATGTAGAAGGGACCCATGCTACTTTCAAACAATTATTTGGGGGATCTTTGGGGAAGGTTTTGGAAGTGTGGAAAAACCTTGAAGGAAACATTGAAGGCCAAACCAATCATTTCATGTGTTGCTTAAAAACTCTTGAATATAGTTAGGAACCCTTCTTCCAAAAAAACTTTTAACTTTGGGTTACAAATTTTCAATTGAGGCAATTGAACTCCTTGGGGAACAATTTGAGAACTTAAAGCGCAACCATGATGGAAAGATGTTCTAAAAGTCATATTCAAAAACAATGGGCTTGACATGTTCCCAAATCTTAGCATAAATACTAGAATCATGAGGATCTTTTGTGCCTGAGGATGTCCAACCTCATTTAAGGTTAGAATATGACCCTTTCAGTGAATTAAGTATGTTTTTTGGGTTTTTTTGAATGTTATCAATTATAGGATTGAAAGAAATTATAGGATTGAAAGAAATTATAGGATTGAAAGAAATTATATTATTGACAAAAATTATAGTATTGAAAGATTAACTATTGTTTTTCTTTTTGGCAGCTTGACACAGATCCAGTGTTTGACTAATCACAATTTTTTAACAAGTTGAATTCCATGCTTATGAGACAACCTCAATGAGTTATATTGGAGATTTGAAATTTGGTGGTCAATTATACAGCTACTTTGATTGACAAGCCAAGACTTGATCCAAAGGTCATAAGGTCCAGCTGCAGTCAAGCCAAATTTAAAGTGAATTGTTGTGAAATTTAAAAATTTTGAAAAAATTGAAGGGGAAATCAAGAGTGAAAACAGGGTAGAAGGGAACCAAAAACACCAAAGATATCAAGCCTTTTATTTTTTGAAGTGTTCATTTTTATGGTTCAATGAACTGATGGGAAAATGATTTCTGTTGTGCAAGGAAGGCTCTTCATCTGAATTCCATAGATCAGAGGAAGAGACCAAAAGTGAATTAGACTCACTTCATTTTTAATATTCTTCCTCTTGTGAGGCAGAAGAAGAAGGGGAGAAGTCAACCAGAAGCACATCTTTTGTGAGTAACTATTTCATTGATGCAATCAAAACCAACAATTAATACTATTTTGGTTTTGATCTTAGGAACACAAATTGAATTACCTCAATCAAATACCTGAGAACTTACATAGTTTTCTTTGGGGAGGTTTGGGATCCATTTGGTGATGGTATTTGCAGATTTAAAGTCATTGAAAAATCACTTGGGTACAATGAGATTGGTGTTAAAATATGTATGCACTCATGTTATGTGTATTTTAGTGTGTAATCCAAATGGGATGCACAAATGGGCCTCTAAGGCCCATTGGACATCATGTGGGCCATGTGGGCCTATGCGGATGTTATTGGTTTTGGGCATTTGGGCGCCAAAACGTGTTTTACAGGTCTTTTGGGACACAGGCGCTGCGGGGCCCACCGGGGTGGATGGTCCACCTTAGCCAGATGGGTTTATTTGGGCATAACTGGGCCCAAGGTTTATTTTGGACATACTTGGCCAGATGTGCTGGCCCTCCAAAGTATTTATTTTATGGTCTTTGGGCCTTGGCAGCCCATTGGGGCCACTTGTTTCTCTCTGGGGCCCATTACGGGGCCCAATGGCCCGCGCGGGCTGTTGTATGGGGCAGGGGGCTCTGTTTGGAGTCCCCCCACCTGCTTGTGTGCGGGGCCCCGGCCCCAGTTGCGTTGCTTGGTTGGTTGCGGCTGCGGGGGCCGGCGGCCCCTGCCTCCTTCCCTCCCCTTGCTCAGTTGCAAGGGGAAGAGGAGGCTGGCTGGTCCTCAACCAGCCAGGCCGGCCGCAATGAGGCAACTGGCAAGGTGGGAGGGGACTTGATTACCCCCCCACCTCATGTGTGGACTGTTTAGGCTGGCCACAAGGAGGAAACTGGCAAGGTGGGGTGGGATTTGACCACCCCCCCCCCCACCACCTATTGTGTAGCAACAACAAGGCCGCAGGGGCCATCTCCCCCCCCCTTACCAAGGGGGAGGTGACTTGGGGCTGGCTGAGCTTGACCACCGCCCAGCCCACCAATTGTATGTGCTTGCCTGGGGGTATTGACCTCCAGGGCTCCCTGGGGGGGGATTTGACCGCTCCCTCCAGGGATTGAGAGAGAGAGGGGGGGGGACACACATGTCCGCTGGTTACACCCCCCCTGTAAGTTTGACCAGAGCCAGAGTGTTTCTGGGTCTACCCTGGCAAATCTGAGTGCCAGGGGCTGTTTGCAGGAGGCAACCAGCCATGTAAGTTGGTTATAAGGACCAATGAGGTCACAGAGGTAAAACAGGCTGGTTGTAAGGGACAACCAGCAAGGTTCTGAACAGCAACAAGGGCTGATTCAGCCCAGTAAGGGTGGAAACACCAAACTCAACTGGTACAGGCTGGTCATAAGGGTTCAGGGACTAATGCCAAGTGGGCTGAGTATGCCCAAACCAAGTATCAAGGCTTGTAGAGCCTGTAGAGCCCATTTGGGGCGGAATTTTTGCCTTTTGCTTGTCATTACATGAGCTCCACATGAGCACCATCTTTTGTATTTAAGGAGCCCTTCTCCTGCTTTTATGCATGGATTCATTCACCAATTCATTCAAATTCACAATTGTGCAATTTCCTCTGCCTCATATTAAAGATCAATCATAAGACATTATTGTCTCAGAATTTCTTTTGATTTAAGTACTGCTCTTTGACCAAGCTTGCGGGCAAATAATTCTCACAATTGGATGGGTTAAAGTTAGAAAGGAAATGCTTGAAACATTGAGGAAAAATAAGAAATGCAATTCTAAGATACTTGGAGGCAGTAAAGATGTTCAAAAGATAGAAGAAAGACTTGCTTTCAATGACATCAATGAAAATATTCCCTCTTCAAAATGTCTTTCAAATCTTGAAATGGGCCAATTAATAGCTGAAACTTATTGAAGACTAATATCTTTTATTTCATGGGCTTCATGTTGGGGTTAATCTCCTATGAAAATGGGTGTAAAGAGCAATCAGATGCTATCTTCATTTGATTTGTCAAGAATAATCACTGGATTCATATTGTACTTGAGGGAGAAATGATTCAAATACCACCCATTGTTTCAAAACCTGCTTCTTTGAATTCTAAAAAAGCTTCTGTTTGGGTTGAAAATCTAAAAGATCAACTTAAATGGTATTCTAATTTATAAACATCATTTTAATTTCATCATTTGGGTTTTGTTTTTGATTCTGATTTTTTAGGTTTATTAATATAAAGGGTTATCAAATTTTGAACATCATTATGTTGAGTATTTTAAAGAAGATTTTATTGGTAGTGTTTTCAAGGAGATTTTATTGGTAATTCAGCTCCAATTTTGTTGGGCTGCTCCCATCATAAGGATTATTTTTTACTTCTTGTGATTGGATCAGCTTAACACAAGCTAAAATTGATTTGTTTTTTTTTTGGTGTTTGTACTTTAAGGCCTTTCCATTAAGGTGGACTTGATAGAAGTCTTTTTGGGTTTTTTAATTTAGCGCTAGTCCATTGAGGTTGGCTTGATACAATTCTACCTCATTGGGACAGCTTGAAAAAGTTTGCACTTGTATTTTTTGGCATTTTGACTTTAGGGCTGGTCCATAGACTCTTTCATTGTTTATTTTAATTTTTGGTGTTTTTACTTTAGGGCTGGTCCATAGACTCTGTCATTGTTTGTTCAATTTTTGTTGTTTTTAATTTAGGGCTGGTCCATAGACTTTTTGATTGTTTATTTATATGGGCTGTGCATTCATGGCCCCATAGTGGTGGAATTTTTGGAATTTCCTTTTAATTTTTTTTTTCAATTTTTTCAATTTTTTTTCTTTTTTTGGTGTTTTTGTTTTTTTTGTTCAATTTTTTTATTTATGTTTAGCAAATTATATTTCTCACTCATCCAACCCTTTCTTTCACGCATTCTTAAATTTTGCGCCTCCACGCACCTTTGATATTTCATGCAAAAAAACTTTATTCCACATAAGTTTCAAGAATTCATTATTTTGAATTCTGACTCTGCAGCCCCATAGCAGGGTTTCTTAAAACCCTAAGAAAATGTTTGTTAATTTTAGAGGCATTAGATACCCTTCAAAATTCAACAAAAAAATCAAAAAATTCCGTAAAAAACAAATTTTTGGATCCTTATTTTGACTATTTTTAGGGCAATACTAAATTTTCAACCTTGGAACCCCTGTTCATTACCTAAAAGGGGTCGCGTGGTGCAATTCCCCACCAAAAATGGGTTGCAAACAGCCATTCACTAACCACCTAGAGTGTGAACGGCCATTTGGGACTCAGGGGGGTTGTAAACAGCCATTTTCAAACCATTTTGGGTTTTGAATGGCGAAAAAAAAGTAATAAAAAATAACAATTTGTAGAATAAATTTATTTCATATATTTATTTTTTTATATCTTTATTTTTAATTTGATTAATTAATTTATTCTTTATATATTTATCTATTGTTTCATTTATTTCATTTTGTTTCAATTTATCTAATTATATTCTTAGTTTAATTAATTAATTTATTTTTTAATTATTCATTTATTTCATTTATTTATTTCCTTTTTTTGATATTCATATTTTTAATTTAATTGATTAATTTATATTTAATTTATTTTTTATTTTTTATTTTTTTATCAAAATCAAAGAAATAAATAATAGATGAAAAAATTGAAAAAAGTTTTAATATATGTATATATATATGTATATAATATAACCATTTTCAAATCACCATTTTCCACTCAGATGGGTTGAAAACAGAATTTTGCACGCGTTTGGAACCACAGGGTTGCAAATTTAACATTGGCCCTATTTTAATTGTGTGTGTGTTTTTTTGGTTATTTCAGCTGCCATAAATTTTGAAGAAAATTCAAAGAGCTTTCAAATATTTTTCTCATATTTTTCGGATGTATCCTTTCACCTTAAAAAATTCCTTCAAAAAACACAAAAAATCAAAAAAAAAAAAAATCAAATTTCTCTTTGGACATTTGAATTGTTTTATTTAATTTTTTTGGGTGATTCAAGCTATGAAAAATTTAAATAAAAATTAATTAGCATTCAAATATTTTTTAAAGATTTTTTGGATGGATTATTTTACCTTAAAAAATTCCTTTAAAAAAGCAAAGAAATTGAAACAGTCAATTTTCTCATTGGATGTTTGGATCCTTTTTTGCCTTTTGGATTAATTTTTTTGGGTGTTTCATGCTGTTATAAATTCAAAAAAACTATTAAATAGCCTTTCAAGATTTTTTTCAGAACTCTTGGATGTCATATTTGACCTTTAAAAATTCCATCAAAAACCAAACAAATTTGAAAAAATCACTTTTCTCACTGGATTTTTGAATCCTTTTGTTGGCCTTTATAATTTATTTTTTTGGGTGATGAAACCTTTCAGGATTTTAAGAAACAAAAACCAGTTCATTATAAATTTTGAAAGATCATCTGCTTTCTTGCATACACCTTACAAACTTCATTCAAAAAATCAAAAATAAAGAACAAATATGGATGCAAATATTAAAATGTATTCAACTATGATTGGTTTTATTTTTATACTTGATTTTTGTGGAGGGAACAAAACCATATTACCAAGATCTAAATTTCTCTGAACAATGGTTTTAAAGATGGATATTTTGTTTTAAATTGTAGGGAGATTTGTATGGATAGGTTATGATGGGTTTTGTATAAGTTTTGATAATTCTCAAAGGAGAACTGCAGCTTTGGATTAATTTTCAACCACCTCCTTTTGCTCCCCTTAGATTATTCTGTGGATAGGATGAATGTAAGAATCAATGGAAGGTGGATGGTTGTGCGCTGGAAATAAAAACTTCACCACCCCAACACCCAATATTTTTGAAAAATTCCCTGATAAACTGAAAGGACAATTGGTCTTTCTTCATTTTTTTAATTTGGTGGTTTCTTTGCTGGTTTTAAATTCCCCAGATTTATCACATTGGTAATTTTATGCCTGATTCTTCCAATTTGATACTCAGGTGGATATGGCATATTCATGGGGCTTTGCCCATCATTGGATAGCCTCAAGCAGCTCCTCCTGTTGATTATATGATAGCCCAGGAGGAGGGACCAGAGGGGTGGAATCAAGAGTTTGAGTATATGAAGAAGTAGCAAGAGGAGTTGAATCACTAGTTTGAGTATATGAAGATGGAGCAAGAGGAGTTGAATCACTAGTTTGAGTATATGAAGAAGGAGCAAGAGGAGTTGAATGTGTGGTGTGGTGTGGTGTGGTGTGGTGTGGTGTGGTGTGGTGTGGTGTGGTGTGGTGTGGTGTGGTGTGGTGTGGTGTGGTGTGGTGTGGTGTGGTGTGGTGTGGTGTGGTGTGGTGTGGTGTGGTGTGGTGTGGTGTGGTGTGGTGTGGTGTGGTGTGGTGTGGTGTGGTGTGGTGTGGTGTGGTGTGGTGTGGTGTGGTGTGGTGTGGTGTGGTGTGGTGTGGTGTGGTGTGGTGTGGTGTGGTGTGGTGTGGTGTGGTGTGGTGTGGTGTGGTGTGGTGTGGTGTGGTGTGGTAGTGGTGGTGGTGGTGGTGATGGGAGGGTAGAAAAGGTCAAGAGGGTGGCTTATAATATCATTGGAGTGCTCCAAGATGGGTGGTGGTCCCAGGAAAAAATTTTCAGTCATATCAAATATATGCATGTGAAGGGCTCAAAGAAGAGTGAATTTTTCAAATATGTTTATTTTTTGATGGAATTTTTAATTTAAAAAATGAAATCCAAATATTCTGAAAAAAATTTTAAAAATCTCTTTAACAGTTCTTTGAAAAATTATTCAAAATGGCGAAAATAAGAATCCAAAAGTCCAATGAGAAAATTGACTTTTTCAATTTCTTTGCTTTTTTAAAGGAATTTTTTAAGGTAAAAGAATCCTTCCAAAAAATCTGAAAAAATGATTTTAATTCTCCTTAAGTGTGGGGTTAACTTTTTATAGCTTGAATCACCCAAAAAGACAAACTAAAAAGGAAAATAAAAGGATTCAAATGTCCAAAGAGAAATTTGATTTTTTTGATTTGTTGTGCTTTTTGAAGGAATTTTTAAGGTGAAAGGATAAATTCAAAAAATATGAAAAAAAAAATATTTGAAACATCTTTGAATGTTGGTTAAAATTTATAGCAGCTGAAATAACCAAAAAAAAATTAAAATAGCCAAAATAAGGATCCAAAAACCCATGCAAAAATTTGTTTTTACAGAAAGTTTCATTTTTTATTGCATTTTTGAAGGGGTTCTAATGCCTTCAAAATTACAGAAAATTTTTTTTGAGGGGTTTAAGAGCCCCTGCTACGGGTCTGCGGAGTCAGAATTGAAAAAAAAATGAATTCTTGAAACTTGTGTGAAATAAAGTATTTTTGCATGAAATATCAAAGGGGTGCAACCGCACAACAACACCAAAATGCGTGAAATAAAGGGTTGGATATGTGAGGAAAAAAATTCCCTGTTTTTATTTATTTTTATTTTTGAGCCCTTTATTTATTTTAATTTATTTTATTTTCAATGTCTTTTCTTTTTTTTTGCAAATGGGGTGTGAGTGGCTGCTCACAACTAAAATGAGTGGTGAGCAGCCGTCCAAAACTGAGAAAGGTTGTGAGAGGCCGTTCACAACCCAAAATGGGTCACAAATTGTGCCACACAACCCTTTTCAGGTCTTGAACAGAGGTTGTGAGGTTGAAAATTTAACATTTCCCTGATAGTAATTCTTTTACTAATTTCACAGCTGCTGGCATGTTTTCCCACCGCAGGAAGGTGTTTAAACCTTCAACATAAATTTCAATTCCAAGAATGTGTAAGTTTTAGACAACTAAATTTGTGCACACCAATTAATATAATTTTATTGATTTTCTTTGGCAAAACCATTAATAATTGTAATAGTTTCAAAGAAAATTTTTCTTTTCTTTTGTTTTGTGACCCATGATTGATTTGAAGCAACCTATATTATGTGTTTCTCTTTTAAAAATCATCATACAAATTTTTTAGCTGGTGAGTTTCAAAAGAGCCCCTTCATTCTTACTAAAAAAATCTTTGTCATACTGAAATATTGTTATTTCTCTTCTGGATTAATGAATTGAGCCCTGATGTTTCAATTTTGTTTAAAAAAGAATTGGTTCTTCTGAATTTTTTTCCTTGTTATGATTCAATTTCAAAGAATACAGGTAATCTAAACCATTTAATCTACTGTGTCCCTATAAATTTTACCTTTATTTTTTCACTGTTACCCTAAAGCCAAGAGGTCAAGTTTGATGTGTCTTAAACTCTATAAAATAGTTCTTTTGTGCTTTTTTGACCTAAATTTATGTAAAAGTTTCCTTTCCTGTATGCGTTAGATAAGAAAATATCACCAGTTAAGATTTGAAGCTCTATATTTATAATCCCCTATCTGCTTTCTAAAATTCATTATTGGTTGTTTTTATTTCCACCTTGAGAAAAATTACCCTGGTAAAATTTCACCCATGCATCTCTTAGCATCAATTACTTCAATAATTCCTTTCTTCAAAATGCCTTCCACTGTGATTCGCTATTTATATCATCAATAAAGAAATTTATTTTATTTATCCTGATGAAAATAAAAATTTTAATCAATCATCCAGATTTTCAAATCATTTTCTTGCCACTTATTCAAATAGCTTATAATAATTAGCTACTTCTATATGTTTATCAAGCTCCTGATATTGATTAATCTATTTATACTTTTCTATTAATTCCATTCTGATTTTTTTTTAAGTTTTATATCACTGAACTCTTGCCCCATATTTTCACATTTAATTCTGAAAAATTTACCTCTTCAATTTCAACAATTTCCTTCCAGAAACAGGAGTTTTAAAATCTTGTTAAAAATCCAAGCAACCAGTTCTTTTATTCAATTTTGAATTCTCAATAAAAATCTATACCAAAAAAAATCTGTTGGATATTCTCCCAAAAATCTTTGAAAATAAATTTAGTTATTTCAAATGGGGTGGGGTTATCTCATGTTTTGATTATTTTTATGTAATGATTAAGATTTGAATCTTCTCTAAGATTTAGTTAATCACTTCAAGGTATATTATTGTTATGACAAGTTAGAAATCTAATAGGCTTAAGCATTTTTTCACTTGGAAAAATTTCTCCCAAGAGATTGATACAGGTAATAAATTTCAGATCAATAAAAACTATAGGTAGTACTGATTTTGATTGGTGATAGAATCAAACACAGAAGTGAGCTGGATGTAGTCCTCCTTATCTATAACAAATTTGTAGGATGAGTATATAGATCTTATGATGGCTCTTATTTTAATGAATATATTTCTCTTCATTTTTAGATTTGAATACACTGTCCATTTTGTGGTTAGTTCTATCATTGATCCTCAAAGATGAAAATTCCCCTTTTTGTCAAGATCACCAACTTCTTCCTTTTTTTGAAAAAATTAATTATTTCTATCTTTCCTATTTTCAAGATAATTTCATTATTTTGTTTTAGATAATTTCATTATTTTTTTTTAGATAATTTCATTCAAGACCATCATATTCAGCTTATACTTTGTTGCACTGTGTATCTTGTCAATGGAAAGTTTCTTTTCCATAATTCTATTTAGTAATTGAACCATGGTGTGTCCTATTGCATTTTCTCCTGAATTTTCCACTCCAAACCTACTATTAACCATTTCATAAATAATTTTGTGTTTTATTTTCAGGGTTTTATTCATAATATTTGACTTGTTGCCAACCGCATTGATTTGAAATTTACGGGGAAAGTATTCATAATTTTTGTCAAAATATGACATATTCTGATTCAAAGAATCCACATCCTTCAAATGAGGTTTGGTTTTAATGCCTTTTTATTTGATAATTGATATCCATGAAGTAATTTTTCCCTTAGAGGGATTATTCAATCAACAGACTGGGTGCAGACCAAGCAATTTTTTTGGTATGAATCACTACCGTGAAGATGTTTATATGTAAAAAGCAAGGCTCACGTTTTATTTGGTATTTTAAATGATTCGGAGTGGCTAAAGAATATTTTCATGAATAAAAAAACTTATTTTTTTCAGTAAAAATTAAATATTTATGAATGGGGGTAATCTAATGATTTTTTGCGTTGACCAGATAGGATCGTGGGAACACAGACTTGCCTTCGCCACATGAATCGTAACCTAAACTTAGTCTCCGAACATCTTCAATTGACATTCAAAGTCCAATTGCCTCCTCTATCTCTTCCTTTCCATTACTTTCTTCTCTTTTCCTCTTTCATTTTCTTTATTCTTCGCAGTTGCCTTCCCGGCCAACCTAACTCATACGAACCAGCCCGCAACCTTGAAGACCTTTGGGACCTTCTCAGCTCATTGACACCTTCCAGGAGGTGTAGGGTACGCTATACTGAAGGTATTTCAACACTCGCGATAGTTACCGCTCCATCTCTGGTTGCATGCCTTCCTTTTTTTATCAACCTTTTTCTTTGCGGAATCTCCCAAGCTTTAAATCAGGCCTGGTCAACCACAAGGCTCCATATACCGTACAAGTGTCGCTGCGACGGGTGCTAGGTAGACCTCAGTCTCATTCTTATTCTACTTATTTCAGAAAATCTTCCTTGTTCTTTTTCACTCGATCTAACTAGTCAATTTTTTTTTGTCGCTGTCTTTTTGCTTCAATGAAGAAATCTGTTGTCTCAGAGTTTTAAAATTTCGAGGGTACCAATTTATGTAATTTTTAAAAAACTGTGGGATGAAGTTTGCTCTGGAATAGATCAGATGTCAATAATACGGCATTATTGAGGAGATGGAGAGATAAATTCAAAAAATTGCCTGGTGATGGCTCAAGGTTGTAAGGTTGAAGTAAGAGTAGTTAAGCAACGTTGAGGAAATGTGAACGCTTCGGGGAAATAAATAAGAGATGATGTAGGTTGCGACTAGCCGACGATACCGTAGGTGCATCGCGACGGAAGGGGGCGATTGAAAGGATAGTTTTTTGGAAGTAAAATCTTGAAGAATCAAACTGAGGCCAGTGACGCCAAAGTAACATCACACACAAGTGCATTATTTTAATACATCTTTATTCCATTCCTGAACAATCAACCTTTTTAGAGCAGTTGATGTGTGTGTTTGCGTATTTTGAAAAGGCGGTTGAAGTGGGAAAGTCCGGGCATCTGAGCCGCCAAGGTTTTTCGGGCATACATTGACAGTAACCACTCGGTTTGTCGGTTGACCCGATGAAAGCAACGGCCCCGCGGGAATCAAGGCGAGCGACAGGTTTATGATTTGCACATAGGACCTGTTGTAACGATTGTCCAAGGTTCGACTACATCAGTCTTCTTCGTATCACAATAATGTTGTGACCGCATAACTTACAGTATCTGGTGTGTCACATTCCGTGGCGCCTGGTTTCTGGCAAATCGGTGGGCCTTGCGGTTCGACTACTGCAAACTTCGGAGCCAGCGAGCAGCTTACGTGACTAGTGAGTGGATCACATTGGCACTTGCCGGACGCATTACTGGCTTTGTCTGAAATGCCGTAGTATGCTCCATTTTTGGAAACAATTTTGCCCACCAGCACGGGTCCGCTGCAGACAAGCTAATCGAAAGGAAAGTACATTTGAGAATTTCAACGCAGGGATGTTTTGAGATAAGAAGGAGAAGAATAGTCTAACTAATTCGTTGGTTCCAGTAGCCACCGCATCAATTTGAAGAGCTGGTAGCAGCATTAAAGCGATCCCGAAAAGGAAACGCAATGAGACAAGATATAACATGATGAGAAAGGCGATAGAGGTTTTTCGAGCGTAGGTTAGGTAGAGCCGATGGAAAAATTCCTGAAGGTTGTTTACTGGCAGAAAGCGAAATACGTGAATGGGGGCGCATGTCTCTTGATCGAAGTAGCTCTTTAATAAGGCCGCAAGTGTGCATCTCGGCTGCGAACCTGAGATTGAACTCTAGCCTTCGGCAAATGTTCTAATGAAGCCATGAACAAGCTACCGTATTTGGATCAAATGGTGATCAGGAAGCCGGCCGTGAGCGAGGGCTGCATATCAGTCCGACAGCAAGCCAGGGTACCTTTGGATCGCACAGCCCAAGTTTCGGAACAAATGCCAACTATACATTATCCAACCAATACCAACTGCAGTGTCGTTCTTTCGAGAAATATCAAGCAATCAAAATTAATGAGACGCATTGAAGTAGGCTCCATACCGTAATTGACGGCCGGCCGCTTAAAATCATCGTTGCTGTTAGGAACATTTCCCAAGGCGCTCTTCAACCACACCTCCTACAGATGCAGTGCCAGATATGCTACTGAGTTCGGATTCGCAAGATGGAATCCGAGTGAAAGGAAACACAATACACTGATGATGTTAGTCCCTTTGGCGGTAGAGTCTATTCCTTTTTCATTTCTTGCATGGCTTTGCCCCATGGAGTGCCTGCTCTCCTTGTGTAGTAGGCATGCTCAACATGTAAACATTTCCGATCTTGTTTCCAAACGGGTTAGATTCCGCGTCTGAGATTGAGAGCTAATAAAAGAATATTTGGAGATATTTTCATCAAACTGCGGCATCTTGATTCTCGAAGCAGTCTAGCAATCAGTGGAATTCTCTTAACTCTGACATGGCATTGGGAAGTGGATGCACCCAAACATTTACAAGCGCCATCAACTTCGGTGGTACCTCCTGCCTGGGAAGGGTACCAAGTCAGGGAAGAAACTTAAAGCGAACCATGCCATACGAGGGCTCCGGTATGTATATGGGAGAACGGTAAACTGATCAGTCGACGGTACTCGAACTCGCAACCACTCGCTGCATGCGAGCTGCTCTAACCATTCAGAGCATCTGCAATCGTGCTCGTTAAACCCGCTCGATGGTTAAATATACCGAGTGAGGTCCCCAGCCGTGGCAAAAACAGACCCTCGCTTACAAGCGAGCTCCATAACTCCAACCCCCAATCGACAAAGTTAGAAAAAGTTATGGAGCTCGCTAAGCGGGACCTTCGGTGGGATGTACGGGACCTTTGGTGGGATTTACATGAGATAGACAGTACATGATATCCCCTTTGTTTCTTCCTTCCCCTTCCACTTTGTACATCCACTCCCCCCTCCCATATCCCTCCCCATCCCCATCCCATCTACCATCCCCGTCCCCATCCCTCCTCCCATATCCCTTCCTCAATTGGCAAACCCATCCACCACAACCAACACCCTCACAAAAAAAAAACAGCAAGAAACCAACCAATAAGTTCCCCCCCAGTCACCCTGGACTTTCAATCATTCTCATCTCCTCCATCACTGTCTTCTCACAAAAAAGAAGGCTCAAAGAAGAAAAGGGCACCAAACTGGACCAATCAAGAAGAGGAACAGCTGGCTTGATTGTGGATCCACATCAGCAAGGACCCCAAATTTGCAACCAATCAATCAGGGATCCAGTTCTTCAAAACGGTTCAAGAGGACTTCAACAGACACAGCAAAACCACCTATTGCAACTGGGAATGTATATGCACTAGGTTTTTTTTGTTTCAAAGCATTCTGTATTCCAATTGCTTACTCTTCCTTTTCTTTTTTTTCATTTTAAATATATGGGCCAACTTGAACACTGAAATTCTCAAGTTCTCAGTAATCTACCAAACAATTGAATGCTCACCTCCAAGTGTCTCCAGCCCTATGGATTGGATACAAAATGCAAAAGAGATCTATCACCAGAAAACAAAAGGCCAATTCTTCAAGGTTGAACTGGTGTGGGAGATACTGAGAAATAACCCAAAATGAATTTTGGATTTAAGTTCTCACAGCAGCAACTGCCCTGGGAGACCCAGTTTTGGTTTCCCATCCTCACCATTGCTATCCAACCAGCACCTGATACAACCTCCTGGAGTGAAGGCCTCAAAATGGAAACAATTTCCTTTGGAAAGAAATTCCAAAGATGGAAGAAAACTTTTGATGCTTGGGATCCTCATGGCCAGCAATAGCATTGGCAACCAGAAGAACAAAATTGCAGCAAGAAAAAATGACTTGACAGAGCAATTTTTTGAGTTGGAAGCCAAAAAGGCAGACATGAAGGTATTGATGGGGTAGTTGTGAGTTATTCTGCAGGATGAATCAAGCTTCCCTGATGATGAGAGCAAGGAAATGTTGAGGATGCTGAAAAATAAAGTGAGAACCCAACTTGAAGAGGTTCAAAATTCAAAATGTACATTTTTTTTTGGTTTTGATATTGCTTCAAAAAAATGTTTTAGCTTAGAAAAAATTTCTTTTTTTATTTTCTGAAATATTTTAAAGTAGATTGATTTAAAATCACAGATGAAAATAAGACAAAAAAACTTCAAAAAAATTTTTTTTCCAAACAATTAAAAAATAAGAATTCTAATTTGGATTTTAGAGCCCTATTTTCATCTAACTTTGAATTTTAAAATCATTCATAAGCTGGAAATGGGGTGTAGAACCATGAAGGTTATAAGAGTTTTGACCAAGGCCTTGAAATGAATGAAATAACTGAGGATCATGAAAATTTGGTGTAATAATGAAATTGGAATTATTATGAGAAATAATGGAAATACTATTTATAAAAGGATCACATGGTGACCTCTCCTCTAAAAACTTTTTATGGAGAATTATACATAATTTCATCAATTGTATGATGGTTTTCCTAAACCATAATCTACTGAGTTGAATCAGAATAGCAAAAATACACTTCAAAGATACAAATGCACATTCTATGTCTTTCCTTGCACTTTCTTGGAGGGTGTTGAAATGTTTGGTGGCATCATCTTGAGTTGATTTATATGACTTCAAAAAAATGGCCAATGGTGGTACATTCCATCTGCTAAATAGTAACCATAGGAATATTGGTTGCTGTTCACCTCAAAAGTTAAATTGGAAGCTGAACCTATGAATGAAAAAAAATATAATTAAATTAAATTCAGTTTATACCCCAAGAGGAAAGCATGGAGTAATTCCAAAAAACAAAAAACTAAAGCATACCATCCAGAAATTTATCAAGGATGAGGATACTTTGAACTACATAGATATCATTATGAGTTCCAGGTGAACCAAAAAAAAAAAACAGTGCCATATTCATAAGTTGAGGGATAACCCTGCTTCTAAAAAAATTTTAGGAGATCCATTCTTTCCTGGGTACTGATCAGCCCAGGCCTTGGGACAATTTTTCCATCCCCAGTTCATTCCATCAATACTTCCACAACAGCCAGGAAAACCACAATCCTCATATTCTTTCATAATTACTTTGAGTTCATCATCTTCTGAAGAACAGAGGCATTCTTTTTCATAGATATCTACAAAATCATAAAAAAATATCTTCAGGGTTTCTAGATCTGTTATCTCTCCAATTTGCCCATATTCATCTGTTGCATCATCTGGGAGACCATATGCTAGTTGGTAAATGGTACTAGTGAGTTTTTGATGAGGGGAAAGGCCAACTTGGCCACAGAAATCCTACATGAAAGAGAAAAATTCAAAAAGATAAAGACAAAAATGATTCTATGTAAATATTTTTTTTGATTCAAAAGAAACCCAAAAATAAGATAAGAATAAAAGAAAACCAAAAATATGATAACAATAAAAGAAAGGGTGAAAATGAATTAATGACTCCCAGTCCTGTGAGGCCCTAAATGGCCCAATGGATGCGTGGGGGCGCATAGACGCATCCAAAGTGCATGTGCAGGCCCATACACCCTTTGACATGCAATGAAAGTGTTGTTTCAAACACGCGCAATCCCTGGGGGTTTTTATAACCCCATTAAAGGGAACTTTTGGGTTGTCTAACACCGTACACAGCTTTTTTGAGGCGTGTTTTGGGGGATAAAACCCCCCAGGTACCATGCCAAAATTTTTGGGACCCCCTGGACCACATTTGGGTTCCATCAACCCAAATTTGGGATAAACACATACTATGTGGGACTTTTGACCACACCTAGCAATCCCAAAGTGAAACTAAAGTGAATCTAAATTGAAATAAAGTGAAACTGCAAACCAAATAATTGAAACTAAAGTGAAACTGCAACTAAACATCCCAATAAACTTGATCTTTCTCAACTCAAAAGTGAGAAAACTTTGTAGTTGTTAAATTGAAATTTGGATTATATACTGAAGTACCCTTGCATTTTTTTTGCATTATGGGAAAAGTGACAAGCCCTCCTTTTTGTGACATGGCAGGGTTGAAGGACTAAATTGATAGTTCCATGAGCAAAGCTGTGGTCAAGAAGGATTTGGGTAAAAAATAATTGGAAGCCCCCATTGCATCCTCACCTACGGTGACAATTGGGGAACAAAATTTTTCACAAATTGACATGACCTCTGGTGGTGAGGAACATTTTATGTTACTCTGGTGTTTTCCTGATTTAATTTGATGTAAACTGATTGGCGGCTGGTAACTATGTAAATATGTAACAATGACAGATCCACTTCACCCACCTCCCGTGAGATCTTTTATAACTAGGGAGAAGGCACAAAACTATTTTCAAACATGGGAAATAAAGGATGGGTACGCTTTAACAGTTTTCAACTCAAAGCATGATAAACATGTGCATTTATCCTGAGATAGACATGGTTCCTTCTCTGGGCCATTGCTCACCAGACGGTCAAGGAAAAATCACACAAGGAAGGTTGGGTGCATGTTTTTAATCAGTTCAAGTTGCACAAAGGAAGAACCCTTGTGGCAAATCTCCTACAGAAACAATCAAAATAACCATCAACCATCTCCACACCCATCAGTGCATCCTCAACTCAGGTGAACTCTGGGTGGCCTTAGAGAATTTAAGAGAAGGCATGAATGATGGGCTCAATAATATTAAACTCAAAAGATAATTGAGCAAGATTGATTGTGGGGAGTATGTTGATGAACAAAAAATCTATAAAACTAAGCATAAGTTGTGCTAGAAGAACTCAAGGGGAAAAGTGTTATGGAGGTCCTATTTGAATAACTTGGTGATTCAGGTTGGGTTCATAAAGAAAAATTCAATGGATAGGGTCATTTTTAGGCCCTATTCTTGGCCCAACCTGAGTCATTAAAAATTTGAAAGCAATTCCATCATATTGCTATGTTGGATTGTACTTATAAAAAAAATAAGTACAACATCCCCCTATTGAATGTTGTAGGAATTACAGCAAACTGGTAAACTTTCACAAAAGCTTTTTTTTATAAAAAGAGAAACATTTGAGCTCTACAGTTGGTCTGGAAATGCATTAAAGAAGCTGGCTTATGATCCTGAGATACTTCCCAAAGTCTTTGTGACAGACCGTGAAAAAGCTATGATTTGTGCTATAGAACAAAGTTTACCCAATTCAACAAGACAGTTTTGTCAGTGGCACTTGTCTAAAAACATACAAGCAAACTGTAAAATGCGCTTTAATAATGATGTTGAAGGATGGAAAAGCTTTATGTCTCTGTGGGCTTAGTATGGGGCCTAAAAAACGTTCAATGATGCGGAACTTAGGGTAAGTGCCAAATTGCTGCCTCTACTGTTAATCTTCCTAGTTTTGGGTTGCTTAAATTATGATTTGTATAGTGTTTCTTGAAAGACCTTGAGGATGTGCTTGCCTATATGGAACATAACATATTCTGTATCAAAGAGAATTTTTTAATGGCTGGGACTTGCAAAAACCCTGAGTTTGGAAATAAAACCACATCTTGGGTTGAAGGGGCCCATGCTACTCTCAAACCATTCCTTTCAAATTCTTTGGGAAAAAATGTTGGATATTTGGTGAAACCTAGAGGGAATAGTTTCCAATCAAATTAAATTGGTTCAGGCTGCTCTTTACAACTCTTGAATTATAATAGGAATAGTTCTTCCCACTGAAATTTTACCTTTGGGATACAAGTTGTCTTTAGAGGCAACTAAAATTTTTGTGCAACAATTTGAGAAATTAAAGCGGAACCATGATGGGGAAGTGTGCACCAAGTCATACTGCAAGACTATGGGTTTTCCCTTTTCCCAAAAACTAGGTGACCTAATAGTGTTCCAAGTATCTGTTGTGCCTGAGGATCTTCATCCTCAGTGGAGGTTGGATTATGTCCTTTGCAGTTCTATTTCTGTAAGTTGGTTTAATGGGATTGATGATTTTTGATGAATGCTTTTTGAATAATAATTCCTACTTTAATACTTGTGGGTTTCAATTTTGGGGTAAGATGTAATCTCCAGAAAAGACTGGGTAATTGAATATGGATATATGGCTCATGAATTGAGCTATTTCCTTCATGACTGTGAAAGCCTCCTCACAGAAATTTGAATTTTTTGTCCAAAACTCCTTTGGATTTCTTTTTCAAAAAATCTGATGGCTTCCACTGTTTTTTAGGTACCCAATGAGTTTTCCATACAGGATAATTCATTAATTTTGGTTGGCCTGTTCTTCTTTGTCTTCAGGATCCAATAACCTCTTCCAAAAGGCCTGAATTATTCTGTGTATGGTTTCTGTGTGAGAAAGATTTTCAGAGAAGTTGACCTGATTTTTGCCAATGAGACTAAGATTTTTGTGATGGTAGCTGCTGTGGCAGACCAAAACTTGCCCAATATCCATTGGAATCCATTTCCTAGGATAAATCAAAAAACAATAAAATCCACAAATAATGATCTCATGAATGGACTATAAATCAAAAATAACCTATAGTCACTCATTAAAAGTGATCCACTATTTCCTATAGTTTAAAAGATACAGCTAAACTCAAATATTAAAAACTCATATCCCAATCAGGTGTCACAGCACAGGGAAATAAATATGGGAATACCTTGGAGAAATTTAATTAAATCACAAATGCTTCAAGAAATAAAAAATAAATTACCCAGCCAGAAGCAATATATGCAAGAAATCACATGAAGAACCAAAATAACCACCAATAATATGACCAAAATTCAGAAGCAATATATGCAAGAAAGCTCATGCAGCACAAAAAGAACAATTGCCTAACCACCATAAAGCATAAATATATGCCAGATAAAACATGCAGTATTATTTCATGATTATTAGGCCATTATGCCACTCATCATAAAAATCAGGGAAATCATCCATATGTGGTAAATTCTCACATAAATTGTATCAGTGAACCAATTGTAAAGCAAAAATAAATCAAAAAAAAATTAAAAGAATAATATTTGAGCATTTAAACATCTCATTGAATTCTTAAATAAGTTTTATACGGCAAACTGGATTATTCAGAACCAAAATTAAAATGAAACAATCACTCCATTAACCAAAAAATTCTTATAAATAAGAATATTAAAAAAAAAATACAAATAAAACTTTTTCCTACCCAGATCCCTGTGAGTGAGCACACTTTTTGGTCCTCTCCTTTGCATAAATTCTAGAAAAATCTGATCTTTTTAAATGAAAATATTTTTTAAATACCAGATATATCTGGTAAACTGCTTGGAGAACCCCTACCAAAAATCCAAATCATGGAGTACTCTTCAAGAATTCTATTAATCATGGGTAATGATAAATATAGGCCTGATCTGAGACCCATTTCAATTTTCAAAGCAACCAACCATTAATTTTGAAAATTATTGTGCAGACTTGCTTTGATTTAGAATTTAATGAAAAAAACACCTTATTTTACTAATAATATTCCACTTTGAAATTAATCAAAAGTTCCCCTTCAAGGAATTCCAGGAATCTATTTGTTAAATCAAAGATTTCATATACCAAGGATTGTATAAAATTGGTTTCCCAACAGTGGATGAATTTCATCTAGATTGATTATTAATTTAATAAAAAAATATTGCTACAAGATTAGCTTCTAGAATCAACTTAAAATTGAGAAGTCTGGAGCAAAAGACCCTTTCCAGATATTACAGGGCCTCAAGGAAAAACTGAAGGAGATTGAAGAAACAAAACAAAATTACCTATTATCAAAAATCAAGATGGAGATGTAATTATTGATTAAACCCAGAGAAAACATTGGAAATGAAGAAGACCTTGAGGGATTGCAAGAGGTAAGCCACACCAAAACCTACAGACAGAATGGCAGATATGAGTTAAAGAATTGCCAAATTATCCATGATTTAAGACCAATTAGTACCAAGAAATAATGGAAAGTAAACAGGTTTGATCACAAACTGAAAGGCTGGTGGATGTAGGAAAATCAAGCAAACAGGATTGAGGAAAGAAATTAAATGAGGAAAGAGAGCAAAAAAAATGTGAAGCTGAACATATTGAGTAAGGATGGAAACAGAAAATCAAGGAGGACACTTGAGGCAGACTGGAGTATTGATGTGATGCAATAAGCTGCCTTGATATAGCAGATGATGAAGAATTGAGAAAAACCTCAAAAGGCACAAGACAGGTTGAAATAATCTTTTGAAAATAGAATTGGGTTTTCAAGTTGAATGAAAAAAAAGAAATGGGATAAAAAGAATAAATGAAACAGAAAGAAGAAATTATTTGGAAAAAATAAATGAGAAGAAAAAAATAAAATGAGAGTTTTGAGTTTGTGGTTGAGTCCTTCAGTCAGTTTGAGGTTGAGTGTTGTGTGCTGATTGAGTTAAGGATGAGTTTGGTTTGAGGATGAGTTGTCCGTTGAGGTTGAAGTCTCCCCTTTCATCCTCTGGAGCTCATAAAGGGTTTCTGATGGTCATGTTAGGTTTCAGCTGGAATTGGGTGTCTTCCCCAGCTGGGTGTGCGCTTTGCCTCAGCATGAGGTGAAGGCTTCTGAGATTTCAACACCCTTCCATGCCTGTGAGATCTTGATTTCCAGGTAAGAAATTGACAAGGAGACTGAAAGAGGCTTCATTTTCTGTTTTTGTGAGGCCGTTGACAATCATCCTTTCTTAAAGGACATGTACAACATGAATTTCATTGATCTCGACCAGGTATCTCATTTCTTTTGATTTGAGGTCCAGGTGCCAGGTATATGAGTTGGAGCCAAATTGGATGAGTTTGTCTTTGAGGTTAATATTTTTGATATGATTCAGTACCAGAGATGAGTCAAGGCCAAAGAGGTTTTTCATGAGGGCCAAGATACAGATAGCTTCATGGTGAGAGTCTACTAGTGCGTTCAGTTCAGATTCCAATGAGGACCACAAAATTTTCATTTTTTTGCAACTATTGCAGGCCACCAGGCAGCCAAAAGAGAAGCAGAGATATCAAGTTTGTGACTTCCCAGTTGAATGGTTATCTGCCCAGGTTGCATCAGAGAAAATTGAAAGAATTGGAGCTGAGGGATCAGGGCACAGGGTGTATTTTATTTCTCTCATTTCCTTGAGATATTTCCATGCTTGCTTGATCTCTCTCCAGTGGACAAGGCCTGGTTTGAACATGAATCTTGACAGAGAGGACACCGGAAAGCTTATTTCTGGTTGGGTATTCCAGGAAATGTAGTTCAGAAATCCCAATGCGGAAAAATAGTTCATATCAAGTTTCAAGAACCTACCATGATCCTCTTCCAAAGATTTGACCAGTTGGAGGTTGGGTGTTAAGGGGTTTTTTTCTCCTATGGATTTGGTCAGGCCTACAGATTTAATTCCATGATATTTGTTATTTGGTTCATATAAGGTTATTTGGTCTTTTAGTATTTCAATTTTCATTCCAAAAATAGTTTCCAGATTATTTGCCGTGGAACCTTCAGACTGGGAAAGGAATTTCGGTTCAAAGTGTTTTCCTTCTCCAACAAATATGAGATTGCTGACATGGAAGAAGATTATTGCTTTTAATTCTCTTGAGATGTACAGGCAGGGGTTGGAATCAAATTCTCTGAATCCAACAATTTTGAACCATTTTTTCAGGGTTTTTTACCAATTATTAGGTGCCTGTTTGAGGCCATACAGCGGCTTATTCAACTTGAGTTTCTTTCCTTCTAATTCTAAAACTTTGGGCCCCTCTATGAAGAAATTCTTGTTGATTGGAGAGTGAAGGAATGCTCCCTTGAAATCAAAATTTATGATTGGTAATTTTTTTTTCAGGACATAGACCAGAGCCAGGAAAAGAGAAAAGTTCTTTCTGGTGGGAAAAAATGTTTTTTTCTTGGTTGAAGCCTTGGATGCACAGTTGGGGCTTGAACTTTGGTGGATCTCTGTGTTATTTTTCCTTGATTTTGAAAACCCAGGTGGTTTCAGCAAGTTCTTAGGTTTTTTACCTCATAGATGCTCTAGAACCCAAGTTATTTGATGGAGTTGAGTTTGACATTCATTGCTTCCAGCCACTCAACAAATTTGGGGGATCAAAGTGCTTTGGCGTAGGTCTTTGGTTTGTAGTAGTGGTGGAAGTCATAATGTTGAGAAGCAACCAGGGTGGATCAATTTCTTTGCTGCGGAGGATTTGTTGGAGGCTTTCCTCTTTCTCTAGGAGTTTCAAATGAAGTTCGCTTTTGATCAAGGTTTTTGATAGCCTCTGATTGCGTGGAAAAAATTTTCAAAGATCTGGAGGAGTGGTTTGAGTCTGATTCAGAGTCTTCCAAGGTTTCCCTCCATTTCAGATCCATTGGTGGAGAATTCTGAGTGGGAGAATTGGTTTGGTCTGGGTCCTTGTCATTCAAACTATCAATCTGGAAGTCATTGGGATCAGTTTCTTGATAGGATAGTTTGGGAGTTGTTGAGGGTTCCATCCTGAGGAACCTTACATGCTTGGCTTGAGTTCTGGAATGAGAGGAGGTGAGGATTCTGTATGACAAAAAAAGTGGGTTGAAGCCTACAAGAATTCCATGGGATCCTTTCTTGAAAAACTTGGGGCCCTTTTTTCTATTGTTCAGCAGTTATCCTCAAGGACAGCCAATGGGATGGAGGGAATTTTCAAGGATAGATTCAGCATGAATATCCTTCCATTGCATTGAGTTAATTTTGTCTCTTGGTATTTGATTCAGCATGATGCAAAGGCTCTTCACCACTTTGTGCCAACAATGAGCAGGATTTTTTCAGTCAGATAAGATTTCTCAAGTGGATTCAAGGATGGTTTGAATGGCTCTCTATGCCCTTCTGATGTGCTTGGGATGATATATTTCAAAAATGATCTGTTTGATGTTTTTTTCTCAAAGGAATTTGGTAAGTTTCTCAGATTTGAATTTGGTTCCTCTGTCTGAGAACAGTTTGGATAGGTTTTAGCCTCTCTTCAAGTATTACTTTTCAATAATTTCAATCAATACATCCATGGTTTTTTCCTTGGTTTGGATTGGAAATGCAGCCAAATAGCCAGATTTGTTGCTGAAAAGATTCAGGATGTACCTCTTACCAACATTGGATTTGGGTTTGATTGGTCCAATGATGTCCACATGGAGTATTTGTAAAAGCTTTGAGGCAGGTCAATATTCTTCCTTGAAACTGGCCTTTGTGACTTTGGATTTCAGGCAGTTGATACAGTTAAATGACTTAAAAAATTCAGGAGGTATGTTCTGAATAGTTTGAGGAGCTCTTCTTCAGCTAGGTGGTTTGAGCAGGCAACCTGGTTTTTTTTGCTTTTTTTCCATTGATGGTGGTGAGGGGGTATTTCAAAAGTAGAGATTGTTCTTGATGATGCCTTCCATCACTTTAATATTGTCTTTCTTGCCCCAGAATTTTCCATTGTTTGAAAGAATGTTGCAGCCACTGTTTTTTAAGCAGCCTTCATTGGTGAGGCTGATTGTCATGTTGGGTAAATAGTAAGTGTCTTGGAGCTTGACTGTTGTGTTGCCACATATTAGAATTGAAGGTACCTTGCTTTTAATCTGAGGTTGTGCCCCATGGTTTCCAGTATTTATGACTTCCTTGGGGCAGGGGTTGACATATTTGAACAGATCTCAATTTTTGAGCATGTGGATGGAGTCCCTACTGTAAATAATGAATTGTTGATTGGGAGATCTGTGATTGACCCATAGCGACAGAAGTGAAAGTTAGTGAGAAACAGGAGCCTTTCCTTGGCTGCTGGATTCCTTCCATTTTTGCTGATTTTATTTTCACCAGTCTAGAGTATTTTTGGGGTGGAGGTGGAAAAACCTGTTGGCAGATTGGTTGAAATCTTGCTTGGGAATATGGAATAATTTGCAACATCTATTGAAGGGTTTCTTGTCAGCAGTTCCCCGGCTGAGAGTCCGGCAGACGCAGCAGAGCATGGGAAGCCATTGAGCCTCCAAGAAAAAGGAGAAAAGCACCCTCCTGACCAGATAAAGGAGAAGCGGGAGAACAGGCAGAACAAGAAGGATGGAAAACTTCAAAGAAAGAAGTAACCTCACCACCTAGGTCCAGGCCAACAGACGCACAGCCAATAGCTCATCAAAACAACACTTCATCAAGGAAGGCAATTCAAGGAGGCGTGTAAAATCTCTCTCCCACTGATTTTATACGTCTTAGGAAAGTGAATTTCAGCTATTTGAGCCGCATCAAGTGGTAACTTGAGTTATTCCTCCCTTTCCTTGTCTAAATCTTTTTTTTAATCTCTATTCTTTTATTTCTCACTTACACAGCTCAATTCTTGTTGCCAAAAGATATAATTGTTTCTATAAGAGTTAATTTGAATCTCAATGACTGAAATGAATTGTTGATCTCAATTTAACATGGTAGCCAGAGCCATCTCTTGTTCAAAAGTAACTCTTAAGCAAAAGAAATACAGGTGCAAATAACCAGCAAGCAAATCATGGCCAGCTTGAAGGACAAAGGTCACAGTATTCAAATCAAGGATACTTCCTGCAATCAATCAAACAATTACTACTCAACCAAAGTAAAGCTTTTCAAGCTGAATCTTCATAATTGGAATGACTGGAATTCCCAGTTCAAACATCTTCCACAAAGAGATCCTCAACAAGAAGGGGATTGGAGATCACAAAGGCACAAAAAACTACCAGAAAAAAAATTCCTACGCCATCAGACTTCTGTACAAGGCAGTTGAATGCAACCTCTAATCCAAAATTAAATCAAAATCATCTTGAAAAAATTTAATGATGGCATATCAATCTCTTGCTTGAGCATGTGGCAAAAAGTACATCATTGTGGCTGGTAACATGCTCTTTTTACTCATTCATCTATCCTACAAAATGGGAACATCACTTAGAAATCATGTAGCTTGGTTTAAGAATCAATTTGTTGATTTTGTTGAAAACATACAGGGTCAACCTCCTGAGCTTTGATTTATAGAGGTATTGTCTGTTATGGAGGCAATTCTATTCCTCAAGAGTTTGCTTCATGACTCATCACTACCATCCCTGGTCAAATCACCCTACAGTCTAACTCCCTTTACACTTGAGACCGTCAGTAATCACATCATGCTGGAAGATAGTAGACACAAATATCATGACTTAGAAGTTACCTACCTGACTCACGCCTCCAGGTCTGACTCTTGGAAAAAATCAAAAACTTGTTGTAAGCCTGATATATCAAGGTCCCATGCACCTTGTATGGATCCCAAATTTCATAGGCCCATTTCTCCCACCAAGAGACCTCCTAGGAAGAAGGACCACAATATCCTAGCCAGAGTCAGGAAAATGGCCAATGAGCTAAAGAAACTTCAAGCTCAACATTCACTCAATTCAGTAAACAAATAAGACTCTTTTGGTGAGAAGATAGCTTACACCATCAGTGATGAGGGCTCAAATTGAGAAGTTTCTGGCTTTCTTCTCCAGGAGGACACGCTTTACAGCACGGAAGGAAAAATGATATCTTGTTCAGAACCTATATATGATTCTGGCACCTCACAATCAACGGTTTGTGACTACTCAATTCTTCTGGATCCCACACCACTGTCTAAGATGCTGAAAACTTAGGGAGGCAAGATTCAAATCACTCATGTGGGCAAGTTGAGTATTGGTGGAACTCTGATCTATCCAGTATAATATGCACAGAAGGGTCCCAGAAATTTGATATCAGCAAGTCAGTTGAAGGACCATGGATTGAATATTGTACATCAGCATCAAACCATTCTGATAAAATTGTCTGGGTTGATTGTCTTCAGCTTTCTTCATATAGGAAATCTTTACATGGCACATCTGAATTTGTCCCGCACCCTTGCCTCTTACTCTCTAACGGTTCCACAATACAATCTTGAAGGGCATCTTATTTTGGGGCATCCCTTGGATGAATATCTCAAGAAGTTCCTAGCTCTTCATTTTATCTCAAATCACAATCCTAAATTCTCTGCAGTTGACTGTGAGTTTTGTGAAACCTCGAAAATAAAAAGCTCACCTCATTCTAACCCGCTACCCTGATCATCCTCTCTGTTTCACCATCTAAATCTTGACTTCCTCCAGATCTCTCCACCATCCAAAAACGGCATGTGGTACATCCTTTTTCTGATAGACAAATTTTCTTGCTTCAATTGGATTTACATGATGAGGAACAAATTGGACTTGCAGTGTGGGATCATCTCCTTTGTTCAAAAGATTAAAAATCAACTTGGCATCACTCTGGCTTTCCTCCATTGCAATCCTGGTGGTGAGTTTGGCTTGGCCAAACTGATCTACTTTATTGAATCTCACGGTATTGCTCTTGGGCAGGGTCCTGGTTACTCACTGCAAACAAATGGTCTGGCAGAAGACTTCAATCAAATGATACTCACCAAGATTTGCTGCATTTTGGCCCAATATGCTGTGCCAATCTCCTACTGGGATGAGACCGCTTGTTATTCATCCACTCTCATCAATCTCCTGCCTTCCAAGGCCATCAAATGGTCATCTCTGGTTATCATGCTTGCTGCGCACAATTTCACCTTCAAGCCTATTAGGAAAATTACTAACCAGCTTCCTTTTAGTCTTAAGGTACATGTCTTCCAGCCAGCCTCTTCTAAGGTCCTTCCTTTCTCAGCCCCTTTTCTTTTCCTTGGCTACAAATCATATTTGAATGCCAGCTGCTTTCTCAATCCCCTGAAGAAGAAAATCACTATCAGCTGTGATTTCACCCCCCTGCAAGCTTTGTTTGACTATGGTAAACCATCAGCCATGATTTCACCCCCCCGCAAGCTTTTTTTGACTATGGCAAACCATCAGCCATGATTTAACCCCACCGCAAGATTTTTTTGACTATGGAAAACCATCAGCCTTGATTTCACCCCCCGCAAGCTTTTTTTTTTGACTATGGAAACCAACTTGCCAAGGATATGCTTCTGTACCATCACCGCACCTTCAAACCCCCAAAACCCCCAAACCACAATTTTACTCCTTTTTTGTTAAATATATCAGGAAACTGATCCTTATTTTCCTCTATCTCCCCTAGGAAATGGCCTCCCTATGCCCCCCAACCCTCCTTGAATGGAGGGAATATCAAAAAAAGAATCAACACCTAGTTTGACTGGCCCAAATGCTCCTTGGAACAATAGCCAGCCAAGTGGTCTGGCAATCTTATTTACGTGTTTGATTGCTGATAGAGGAAACTTTACGGCTAACAGTGAACTTTTTGTCAACCAGACAACAGTAGAGATGATAAAGATTCTCATTTTCTCTGAGCAAGATTGTTTGTAGGCTGAAAGAAGACGTGATGATTGGACGCAAGCGTTGGCAGATCAGATGAAATCAACAACAGACCAAATCAGCAACTCAATAAGGATGCAGCACCTGGACCCAACAACAAATACTTTCCAATTACCAGCTAAAGGACCAAATCAGCCAGCATATGCAGAACAAGCAAGATCACACCTACCAACCAATGTTTCAAAACCCATAACCCAGCCGCTGACAAAGGACGGAATGCAATTTTACCGTCCAGGAAGAGCAGTAATACACTCCAACCCACTAAACAATCAGATTGATAAGATCCCAAAAGCTTTGTTTGTCCAATGGGCCAACAAGACTCTCTCAAAAATGAATGCGCAAGTCCAAGATGAAATGGTAACAGTCACCGGAGCCCATTTCATGAAATCAGGAGACATAGTTTTCTACACAAAGGAACAAATTCTACCAAAAATGGCTAATGGAAAACAAACATCTATGGTCAAAAGAAGTACACCCGGATCTGGAAGCAACACCAAGCACTTGGTCAGTTCTTGCCCATGGTGTTCCCAAGGAATTAAACCCAACAGCCAAATACAGCAGGATGAAACTAGCCATGGCCAATGGCTTCAAAAAAGAGGAACTGATCTGAGTGCAATGGCTCTTGGACAACATGAATACTGCTAAGCGGGCGGGATAAATTGTGTTATTTTTTGCCAGTAAAGAGCTAGCTGACCAAATTGCCTGCACAGGACTCTTCCTAGACTACAACTATCATCAAGTTACAAACTTCAAATCTTACCCATCCCAATACTACCAGTGCCTCAAGATTAGCCATTTTGGAAAATGGTGCTGTGAACAATAAAGGTTCCGCAGATGTGATGGTGTACATATGAAAAAAGAATGCCTGGACTGCCCTGAGAATAACACCCAAATTGGGGAATGCGTAAAATGCAAAGAAGGATTGCAAAACAAAGTTGAAGGCATCAAAGACCCACACCACTCTGTATTCAGTGTATTATGCCCATAAAAGAGGGCATGGCTTCACGTTCAAAACCACTGTCATGTTAATAGAAACCATAACTGACCAAAATCTTGATCAACCCACCACCTTTTCACAGCTTCGAAATAGGACACATATTGACAACAGCCAATCAACTCATGGGGCAATGGACCTCCCAAGTTTTTTCTCTTTCTTACAATTAAACTGCCACATCTCAAAAGAAATCATGTTTTCACTTCTTCACCACCCCTTGCACAATTACATCCTCCTATTACAGGAGTCTTGGGTGAACCCATACACACTCCTCCCCCCAACTCACCTTAAATGGAATATGCTAACAAGCTATAACCACAACCAAACTAATTGGAGAGATAGACACAAATGCTGTGTCTATATCCACAAATCTGTACCCTCTGAAGCAATATTGCATCTGAAAGGCGGTTCAAAACACTTGCTCAGTGTCTCATTACAAGGAGCTGACAACAAGAAATTTACAATAGTGAATGGATACAACCCCCCTGGCACCAATGCAGGTCTGAAGGACCTAGAGCAATGGCTGCCAACCTTTCACAATCAACAGAATCCAATGGGTGTATTCATGGACTCAAATCTCCACCACAGGATGTGGAACCCCCTTTGCCTACAACTCAATACACAAAGAATCAACCATACTGACAGCTTTATGTTGAAAAAACAGACTCAAATTAGCATCCCCGCAACATGTACCAACCTTTTACTCAACCAAAGTTAAAGGCACCACTATTGACCTGATATGGGCAAATAACAAGGCCATGCGGCTTCTATCCAAGATCCAAGTTTTGGAGGAAAACTTTGGCTCAGATCACCAAGCCCTAAAGGGGTGGATTAATATGGTCAAATCCAGCCTGGCGCGTAGGTGGGCAAAGCCTAACTGGGGACAGCTTGATCCAAAAATAGTGTGCAAAATCCTCAGAACCCAGCTGGAAGATTACCCTCCAGGAAAGGATGTGAACAAAGCAGCAATACACCTCTCCATAGCTCTGCATACCACCCAACTTAACTTTGGACGCATGGTCAGCTACAACATTTCACAAATAAAATATTGGTGGAACCCTGAACAACTCAACCCCATTCTCAAAAAAAGAAACCGGGCCCAAAAATGGATGCTGTTGTCAAAGTTGGAGGAGGTGTGCCACTGCTATAAAGAGTGGAATGACTACTTCAAAGAAATAGTCAGGGAGATGAAGCAAACTCACTGGAGGAAACATCTTGAAAAGGCCAATAACAACTCTGAATTTCAAGCCCTACAACATTTAAAACCAACAGCATCCGACCAGGTCCTCCTGCTTAAGAAATCTGATGGATCTTTTGCTTTAGGGAAGGCCAAGAAAGCAAGGATTTTGTTTGAAGGCACCTCTCTTATCATTACCCAAATTAACCTCTCTGACATACAAGTAAGGAAGGAGTGTTGACCTGCCATTTTTGACAAGGTAAATGAGGAAAAGGTGACCAGAGCAATTAATAAATTAGCCATAGGGAAAGCCCTGGGCCCCAATCAAGTTTGGCACAAGATTATAAAACTAACATTCCCAGTAGTGTGCCCCCAAATGACCCAACTATACAACCAGGTCCTTTTTCAGGGAAAATATCCCAAATGCTGGCAGAGTGCAATTACCATTATAATAAAGAAAGCAAACAAACACAGCTACAAAAACCCGGGGTCCTACCAACCAATAGCATTACTCAACACTCTGGGGGAAACCCTGGAGTTGATCCTGGCAAAACAATTGGCATAATGGGCCACAACAACTCTTTCCCTGCCCACCTGGCACTACAGGGGAAGAAAGGGGGTAGTTACAGAAGATGCTTTATGGTATCTTGACACCTGGGTAAGGGACCACTGGGCAGAAAAGAAAATTGTAGTTGCGCTCTTCTTAGACATACAGTCAGCATATCCAACTGTACACCCCAATAGACTGATACATATCTTGGTGACTAAGGGCTGCCCCGCCTACCTGTGGATCATTGTACGTGACTTTCTGAGGGGCAGATGCACAATGCTCCTCCTGGATTATTATGTCTCACCCCCAGAGGAGCTACCCCTGGGCTTGCCACAAGGGTTGCCACTTTTGGTCATCCTATATATCATATATAATTCAGAGCTCCTTCAACTATCCATCAGGTCCTATGACAGGTCTGCCTCCATAGGGTACATAGATGATGTAGTACACCTCACCTCAGGTTGGAACCTAAAAGAGGCCTTGGCAGCTATGGACCTTTTGGCTAGGGAATTGCTCAGATGGTCCTCACAACACACCGCCATCTTTGACAAGCAAAAGTCTCAACTGGTGATTTTTTCCAACTCCAATGACCTACAAAGCCCCCCATCCTCATTTGTCTTTGGCAACAACCCTGTCAAATACTCTCAGACAGAAATGTGGCTAGGGTTAACGCTGGAAAGTTGACTGACCTATCATCAAAACCTGGGAAATGTCTCAAGCAAAGGGCAATCTATCATCCTCTCCTTTGCCCGTCTTGGCAACTTGAGATGGGGCCTGTCAGAAAAACACCACTCAAAAATCATACAATCTGTCTTCCTACCCAGGGTCACTTACGTGGCCCACATATGGGACAAAAAGAAGAACTTGGCCAGAATACTTGCCACAAACTCCAAGTTGGACAGGCTTTGTGATTTCTAGACCAAAGGCATATTCAAAACCACCAGCTCTGCATTGATTGAACAACACCTTACTCATAGACCTCTTACTAAAGGGGTAAAAAAGACAGCCTGCCTTTTTTGCCAGAAAACTAACACAGAATGGTTTTCCCTTAAGCATCAGGAACAAACTCATCCATAGGCTGAAAAAACCAATCAAAACGGATTCTTTGGTGGTAAACACTACCATTTGCAGAGAAATGATGACAACATTCCTCAATTCAAATGTGGAAAAAATTGCCATCCAATTGAAAGCCAAAGCCAATCCCTTGTGGAGAGGTGCTAAATACCAAAGTCTGACTTCACCAAAACAGGAAGAAATCTTGGCCACTAAAAAAGTAATCAGAAAGGCAAAAAAGCAAGATGCACTGATATTCACAGATGGATTTTATGAGAAGGAGGAAGGAGGTGGAGCAGCGGCAATAATGATGAACACTAAAAAGCAAATCCTATTCTGCACAGGCACAACGGTGGTCCACTCTAACCACAAATGCAAGACCTTAGGCGTAATAGAAGCGCTCAAACTAATAAGCACAATAAACCTTAGGGAATTTGGTTGATTTCTAATCTTTACAGGCAACAGGGGAGTACTACTGAGGACAATGTGCCCCATGACAGAGAAACCCGGGAAGTATCTTTTTGATTAATTAAGAAAAATAGCTTCATTAATTGACCCAAACCTTGAAATTTCATTTATTTGGTGCCCAGGCCACAAGGGGATTGTAGGAAACAAGCAAGCCAATGAAAAAGAAAGCAAAGTGGTGACCTCTGGAGACAAACCACCATTTCCCCTTTACATTAATCTTACAAAGGTCAAACAAAAGGTGTTAGCAAGGCAGGTAACAATGGAAAAGAGCCTGGCCAGGCAGATACCAAGCATAGAAATACAGGTATTGGCCATTACAGCAACTTGAGTCTGGCAGTTGTAGTCTGAATGGCTAACTTTTCAAAATAAGGAAAGTACTTGACCCATTGTGCCCAAACTGGGGATATGTGAAGGAAACAGTATCACAAGTCTTAAATTTCTGCCCGCCATACAAAAAAACCCGCCAAAAATTGCAGAGGGAGATGTGGCAGACACACACAAATTTCAACCCCAACAACCTGTGCTCAACTTTTAAGAATCTTGAGGCGTGGCCAGCCCTTGCAAACTTCATTCAAGAAACACATTGTTTTCATTTCCTCCTGCCCAGCCCGGAGCCAAAGCTGCCAACGGCCCCACCAGAAACTGGCACCCAGCTGCAACAAAACTCATAAAGGGAAATCCCCCACCCAGCCAATTGTCATCAACCTTTCCACGCCTCATCCATTCTATCCTTTTTCCTTTTCCTCCCTCCCTCTTCCCGCTTGTTCCTTTTCCTTTTCCCTCTTGTCTTTATTTCTTAGCCATATCTGAATCACACGCAATTAACGGACCAGTGTGAGGCCCTGCAGTCATATTGTAAATAAATTAAGGAATTTCGAATATTCAAAGTGGTCCGTGCGCAATGCAAAATCAACTAAAAAAAACCACTTGCCTTGAAGAAGCCCCCAACATCTCTTCTTGATAAGGATCCAGCCGCCACATCAACTAGAGCATGAGAGGTCTCTCTGCCACTACACTGCCCTTCCAACAAAGAGCCTCCGCTGGGCCAGCAAGATCAGACCGCATTGGAAACCTCCTCAGAAGCCACTTGATTTCACTTTCCTGCTACCAAGCACTCTTCAACTGCCGCACTAGTGGTTGTTTCCAAGGACACTCCACCTAAGCACTACAAGTATTTCCCATAATACTCTAAGGATCCTAAGGACATCACCAGCTCCCTGGAAACCTCCACTATTCTTTCTGCCCAAACTTGCTTGGCTGCAAGAGCCATGGGTTCATCAGTTTCTCTTGCCAATTTTGATGAAAACAATGACAATGTCTCTCTCCTTTCCAAGGTCATTTTGGTGAAAGAAGCCTTCAAGGATCCTGGTGAGCACAAGTTGTGAATAGAATCCATTGCTGATGAGAATTTGCTATCACTCAATTGCAACACTGGTACCCTTGTGCTGCCACCTGAAGATGATGTTGTAATTGGTGGTATATGGCACCTGGTGAAAAAGAAGAATGAATTTGGTGAAGTTGTTTTTTGTAAGTAATGGTGGGTATGCTTTGGAAATCATCAGCAATTTCCCTGTCATTATCTAAAAAATTACTCCTCTATTGGGTGTATGGAGTCACTCAAGTTTCTTCTGACCATTGCCATCCTAAATAGTTTCACATCTTTCAGTTCAATGTGGAAACTGCGTTCTTGTATGGTGAAATTGATGCAACCATTAATGTTTCTCAAGTAGAAGGTTTTGAAGTTCCTGGGAATGAATTTTGGGTCTGGCAATAAAACAAGTTTCTCTATGGGACAAAAAAGGCGCCAAGGTGCTGGAAATAAAACCTCTTGGACATGCTGTCAAAACTGGGGCTCATGCTATTGTTGGAGGACAAGTTTCTTTTTTTCAACAACAATCTTAGCATTATTCTGAACATTCACGTGGAAAATGGGCTCCTGGTAGCTTCCAATTGCAATCAGCTACTGGCTCTTCTGGGCATATTAAAGAAGTCTATTCAACTTGTACACAGGAAAATCCTTCTAAGAATCTTTGTTACATCCTTGACTGGCAAACAGAAGGTTCTGTTGTGCTTCACCAATCCTACTTTTACCTGAAGACTCTGAGGGAGCTGTTTATGGATTCTGCAAACTCTGTCAAGGCTCCAGCTCCTCTCAATATGCATCATCTTATCTCTTCCAAATCTCCCGCCTTTGGTGCTAAGGTCATGCAAAAAGCAGTGGGGATTGTAGAGTTAAGAAAGTGACAGATCCTCTACAGAGAAGTGGACAACGGATCCCACGGGTATTATTGCCACTGCGGACACTTCAGCTAGAGTGAAGCTCTAAGATTCTCATTCATCTCTTCTACTGGTATTTTTGCTGGAATGTCTTGTTCTGGATTTTTTTGGTTTCCATCTCATCATTTTCCATTGGATGGTCTTCCTCACCCAATCAAGACAAGTCCTGTGTACCAAAAACCATTTGCTCATCTCACCATGGTCAAAAGGGGTCACTCTGAACTTGTTACTCCCAACCACAACCAGGGGCTCTCTACCTATCAAACCATTCTACTTCTAACTGGTGAGATCAACCTATTCCAACTCAAACACACCTGGAAGTTAAACTCAACTTGAAATTTGCTCAACCAAAAACACCTTGTTCTGTTCAGACCATAATTCCCCTTTCTCATTCAGCCTCTCAGCTATAATCAATCTGGGCATCTCAGTTACTGTGTTGGTATTTCTCATATGACTTGATTTTTCTGTGCTTTCTATTCTTTGTGATTGTTGTGTTCCTCATGTGTTGGTCTCTGCCTCAGCTTGCTGGTTTGTCAGTAAAGAAATCTATCATTGCTTATATGGTTAAAAAGCCAAACTCTGACGTGACCAGCAAGACTTAGGACCATGGCATCAGGATCAGGATTTTTCTAGGACTCATTCCTCCAAGCTATGCTCAAAACAGCTCTCAAAACTACCCCGCTTCTGAAAGAAGAGAACTATGGCATATTGATGGATAAGATGAAGGCTCTACTCAAACTCAGGGGAGTGCTGGACACACTCAAATCACCCTTGGAGAACCTCTCATCTCAAGACAACAATGAAATCCAACTGCTCCTCATATCAAAGGTTGATTCCATCACCCACAACAACATTATCAGCGCTGCCAATATCAACTCATCCAAGGACATATGGCTAGCCATCAAAGAAAAATTTTCTTCCTCTCAAGCGTCTAATTGAGCCAGAATCTTCAACAACTTCTTGCACCTGAGCTTCAAAAAAGATGAGATGCTGAAGTTTGTCACAGAAATCAAAACCGCTATCAAGAAGATGATTGACATAGGTATAGAACTACCAGATGACATCTTGGCATATCCAATCATGTTCAAATTTACATCAAATCTTCAGGATCTTAAGCGCCAACTCATGCACTCAGACAAGCAAATCTTGGTTGAATTTGTGTGCAATCACCTGGTTCAATATCACAACAAAGTCAAGGCCATAATCATTGAGAAAGGTTTCCTACAAGGTATGAATGAGACTTCCCTCGCCACAATGAGAACCAAGGTTAAAAATCAACTGTCTAATTGCTGTGTCAAAGGATATCACAACCCAAAACAAGACAAGAATCACTTTGAATCAGAATTTTATCACCTCCATCCAGATAAGGCTCCTGAGTGGTGGAGAGAAAATCAGGCTAGATGGAAAGACAAGCAAAAGAAGACTCAGGACTCGTCCCACTTCCATGCTTTTGTGACTAGGTGGATAGACTCAAAGATCAGGGCTGAAAAGAACATCTTAATCAATAGCAGAGAAACCTTGCACAATTCTCAATCAGTCAAGATTCTTCACTGTTCTGGAACCATAAAATGGAGAGCACGTCACTATGGGAAAAGCTGGAGCCAATTTGCCTATCCAAGGGGTGGGAACCATCAAGTTGCAATGGAAGACTCATACAATTACGCTGTCCAACTGTCTGTATTTCCCGGATATTGTTGTCAACCTAGTCAGCCCAGGAAAGCTCCTTGATCAAGGGTGTACTCTTGAGGCCAAATCTGGACACTTTGAGGTGAAAAGAGATAGGAAAAGAGTCTGTCGAGGCATGATTATCAATAACCTCTTTGTCCTTGACATGCCACGCAAAGTTGGTAATCAAGAGTGCTACTCAACAAATGTGGAGGAGCCAAGGACCCTGAAGAATCTTCATCTGTCCTACAGTCACGCCTCACTTGGTCAATTGCCCAAAATCCAGGGAGTGCAATATACATTGGCAGAGAAAGAAAAGTTTGAATGCAAAGACTGTCTTCTATGCAAAATAAGCAAATCTCACTTCAAGTCTATCTCATCCTCAGCCACAAAATCCTTTGATAGGATAAATCTTGACATTGTGGGTCCAATCAGTCCAGAATCCCACAGACATGAAAAATATATATTGACAATTGTGGAAAATTTTTCTGGCTACATCTCTGGCATTCCACTGACTCAAAAGGGTGATACAACTCCTGTGTTGATAGAGGTTATTGAGAAGCAGAAAAACAGCTGTGGTTACTATCCATCTATGGTCTGCTCTGATGGTGGAATGGAGTTTTTAAACAATAGGTTAGTAACATACTTCAAGGAGAGGTTTATCAATCATCTTGTTGCTGAAACCTATCATCCCAAACACAACGGCAGAGCTGAAAGGGCCAATTGGACCATTGCTGAGAGTGTGAGATCAACTCTAAGCTCAGAAAAACTTCCTAGAAAGTACTGGTTTGAGATCCTCAAGTCCTGCTGTATTGGTCTAAATCAGATCCCTGAGACAATCTTGAACACTCCCCCTGGGAACTCATCAAAGGAAATAAGCTTCCTATCAACTATCTCCAGCCCATCTTTATCACTACCATTGTTCTAAACCAAAGAAGATTTAAGGGAGATAAGTTCCAGCCTAACGGGAGAGAAGGAAAACTGATTGGCTACAACACCAACCTACTTTCCTACCGGATTCTCATGCCCAATGGGCAAATTTTTCAATCCAAGCATGTCAAATTCTTAAAGAATTTGGTAGATGATCTAGGAATCAGATCAACCTCAGATCTTGACTTCTGCATAAAAGAATTGAATTAAGAATTACCCGCAGTAACCAATGAGAATCCCGTGTCACAAATGAACTATTGGGATCCGCCTGTGGAAGTGGACTCCTTGGATGAAGAAGAGCCACTCTTGGAAGCGGAGTCTAGTGCAAGCAAATTGGTGGGGAATCCTTCCAAACCTGTCAACTCAGGTGTTGATCTGAGGGTTACGGAAGTGGTTGAAGAACCTGTGAGGAGATCCCTTCAAGACTGATCAATCATTAGACCCCCTTGATGCTATTGATTCCACCACTACTTCAATCCCAAAACCTTTGATCAAGCTTGTTGTTGCGCGGAAAGCTTCAAGTGGGGGGGGAAATAAAAAAAGAAGTTGACCAATGCAAAATACTTGATTTCTGGGAAGACTATGAAGGAGACACACCACTGAACCCACTTGATACAGTATGGATATTCAAAATCAAAGAGAATGCTCATGATTATGCTGTCATCCACAAGGCTTGGATCTGTGTTAAAGAGTTCAATCAAGTCCATGGCCTAGACTTTCATGAGACATTTGCACCAACCGGAAAGATAGTCTTTCTAAGAGCAATCCCTCTTTATGCCTTGAAGGACAAACTGAACATTTGGCAATATGATGTAAAGGCAGCCTTTCTTCATGGGCCCATTGAGGAAGAAGTAATAATTAAGAAACCCCAAGGATGTCAACGTAAATTTCAATACTTAAGACTCAAGAAAAGCCTATATGGACTCAAACAATCTCCTAAGAATTGGTATGGTACACTCACGGACTGGATCAAATCAGTCGGCTTCAAGGAGTTGGACAGTGACCCCTGCCTGTACAAGTCCAATGAAAACAAATAATTCCTGTTCTTCCATGTTGAAAACCTAATCCTTGTGGGTGATGGGAACAACTTTGACAAAAAATTCAATTATTGGTTCAAAGATTCACAAGCTCATGAACCAGACACCATACTTGGCATGAGGTTTGAACAAAGGCCAACGAGTATTCTTCTTAGCCAACCCAAGCATATCACACACAACATAGAAGAACTTGGGCTCCTAGAGTCCAGACCTTGCTTGACACCATTGACTCCGCATTTACAACTATGCAAGGCATCAGATGAAGACTTTGAGAAGTTCAAGAAGCTCAATATAAACTACAAGTCTGGGATAGGACTCCTCAATTATATTGCAAGTCAAACTAGAACAGATCTCAGCTATTCTGTCTCAAGCTTAGCTAGGTTTCAAAACAAACCTAGACTGACACACTGGAAGGAGCTCAAACAAACGTGGCAATACCTCAATCATACTAGAGACTGGAAGCTGACTCCCACCTACAATGAATCAAAAGGGCCGCTGGAATGCTACACCAACGCCTCCTGGGGAGAGGACCCCAATAGTTGCAAATCACAATCAGGGTACCTCTGTCTGTCCTTTGGTTCCCCTCTCTCCTGGAACAGCTACAAACAGCGGAAAATAACCAACTTGTCCACAGAAGCTGAACTCAACCCGCTACTGGACTCCTTTCTAGAAGGAAAATGGCTCCGCCATTTTCTGGAATAAATTTTTCAGAAGGATCTCCCCTCATCCAAGCATTTTATCGACAACAAAGGGCTGGATGAAAAACTCAAAAAGTTTGGCTCCAATGCCAAAAAAAGACACATGGATCTCAAAAAAAAGGACTTTGAGACAAACTCAAAGAAGGATCCTTAACGGTTCAGCTGATTGATACTTCCCATATGCTTGCGGACCCACTAACCAAGGCAGTCAATGAGAAGCAACTAATGAAATTTACAGATCTTGTTTTTAGGGAAGAATAGGCTTGATCTCCAGTTGAGGGGAGTTTAGAGTTAAGAGAGTGACAGGTCCTCTACAGAGAAGTGGAAAATGGATCCCGCGGGTATTATCACCACTGCAGAAACTTCAGTTAGAGTGAAGCTCTAAGATTCTCATTCATCTCTTCTACTGGTCTTTTTTCCAGAATGTCTTGTTCCGGATTTCTTTGGTTTCCATCTCATAATTTTCCATTGGATGGTCTTCCTCACCTGATCAAGACAAGTCCTCTGTACCAAGAACCATTTGCTCATCTCACCATGGTCAAAAGGCGTCACTCCGAACTCATTACTCCCAACCACAACCAGGGGCTCTCTACCTATCAAACCATTCTACTTCTAACTGGTGAGATCAACCTATTCCAACTCAAAAACAACTGGCGGTTCAACTCAACTTGACGTTTGCTCAACCAGAAAAAACTTGTTCTGTTCAGATCATAATGGCCCTTTCTCATTCAGCCCCTCAGTTATAATCAATCCGGGCATCTCAGTTATGGTTTTTGTATTTCTCATATGACTTGATTGTTCTGTGCTTTCTACTCTTTGTGATTATTGTGTTCCTCATGTGTTGTTCTCTGCCTCAGCTTGCTGTTTTGTCAGTAAAGAAATCCCTCATAGCTTATAGGGATGCTCATTCATCTGTCCATCAATACAAGGCTGGATATTACATTCACGGTCAACATCATTTTGCAGTATGCCAACTCCCCCACAGACACTCACTGGAAATTTGCAAAACACCTCCTGCGGTACCTTAAAGGAAAAACATCTGTGGGGTTACATTTCAAACGGTCTACCAACTCGGAATAAGGAATCTGCAGATGGGCAGATGCGGATTATGCTACCTCCCCAGTTAGCAAAAAATCAACAACCAGCTATGTTATCATCCTCTATGGCAATCCTATCTGCTGGGCCCCAAAGAAACAATAATGTTGCTCAGTTCACAATGAAGTCTGATTTTATTGCCATGAACATCTGCACCAAGCAGATGCACTGGATCTCCAATCTGCTGCTTGGGCTCAGAATCACCATCCCTTGTCCCGCAATCATTAACAAAAATTATGGATCCAACTTCTTAAGCAATAAGGAACAGCTAAATCAAAAGGCTAAACACATCAAGGTTTGCTATCAACATCTTTTGGAGCTGTTTTCCAACTCCTTCCTCTCATTCCATCACTTTCCATCCAAGGAAATGGTTGCAGATGTTTTGACTAAACGGCTAGGATATGTAAAGGTGATTCAGGCAAGGAAGATGCTCAATCTGGTCCCAGCCGTGTCATCAGTGCCCTGTCTGAGATTCCAGAAGCTGCAGCAGAGCAGAGTAACCCATTGAGCCTCCAAGCAAAAGGAGAGAAGCACTCTCCTGAGCGGATAAAGGAGGGATTGGAGAACAGGCAAAACAAGAAGGATGGAAAACCTTGAAGGAAGAAGTAACCTCACTCCCTAGGTCCAGGCCAACAAATGCACAGCCAATAGCTCATCAAACCAACACTTCACCAAGGCAGGCACTTCAAGGAGGGGCGTCAAATCTCTCTCCCACTGATTATATACATCTTATGACAGTGAAGTTCAGCTAGCTGAGCCGCATCAAGTGGTAAATTGAATTATTTTTCCCTTTCCTTGTCTACATCTCTTTTATCATCTCTATTCTTTTATTTATTACATAACCAGCTCAATTCTTGTTGCCAAAAGATATACCTGTTTCTATAAGAGTCTATTTGAATCTCAATGACTGCAATGAAGAGATGATCTCAATTTAACATTTCTTTGGTTTTGTCTTTGTGAGGAGCAGAGCTTTTTATGTTTTGGAGTTTGATGAGGTTACCTTGGCTTGTGCCCTGACTTTATTGTTCAGTTGATTTAAGTGGTTGAATATGTAGCTGGTGGTTAATCATTTGTCTGTGTGCATAATTTTTTGATTGATATTGCTGAGTGTTTCTGGAAATTAGAAGAGGAGCAGATAGGAGACAACATCTGATGGTAGAGATATTCCGGCATCTATCATTTTCTTTATCAAGGGTTTTCCCTACTGATGAAACCATCTATGCTGTCTTGTTTGAATGTGAGGCAGAGGAAATTGTTGAAAACCCTGGTTTGGTTAGATGCTTTTCTGGATGCAAACTTATCCTTGATTGTCTTCCATGAGGCTTGGTTGGAATCTTCATTTTCAGTGGTGACTATATCATGATGGTTCATGGTTTCCAGTCAAGATTTGATGAGCTGCTTCATCTTTTAATTTAGATCCAGAAAAATTGGTGTACTAGGATGGTTGAGTTGCCTGGAACAGCCCTGGATGTCAACAATTGTGTCCATCTGGTCTTTCCAGATGGAGTGATTGTCCTTGGTGTGTTTGGGGGTGGTTTTGAGGGGGACCTTGAGTATGGCTTGTTGGAACCCATTTTTCACAACTGCCAATGACTTGCAGGGGCCTGAAGGCACAGGCACTGCTGCTCAAAGAAATCAGGATTGAGAAATGAGCTGATTTCAATGGGGATAAGAAATTCATTACAATGATAAGGGAGAATAGAATCCAGGAGTAAGTGTTATGCTCCAAGGTTAAGGGTCATTGTCTTCATCATTTCAACATATCCTTCCCCTCAGTACCAGCTACCTCAGTCCATAAGCGTAAAACATATAAAGCACAAAATAAATTGTGCATTGTTGCTTACTACCTCTGGCTTGCGTAACAAAATTCCAATCTTGGAAGCTCATTATTTAATTTCAAATCTTTGCCATTAACTCTAATCTAGTAAAACATACATTCAAGCTTTGCTCTTCTACCATTGGGTCTGATCAGCCCTCATGCTTTGATTGCTGGTCACGCAATCACAGTAGTTTGCACTCATGCAAAGATAGTCATCAAATTGGGCCTGAATTTAGTTTGTTTCAATTGGAACAACTCATCCTCCCTGCTGTTTGTTGGTCCATCAAACCCCAGTTTGCACTTCACAGTTAGATTTTCTACCTTGAACTTATCCCTTGCACTCAGTAATTTCATTTGTGCTCAAAATAATTTCAGATTGCACTATAGTATGTGGGGTGGTTGTGTGAAAGTAAATTAACCAACTCAATCCATCTATCATAGTTGTGCCTTATATTAGATTTATTTTACAATTTCACGTACTTGCTTGACCAAGAATGCTTCCCTCACCCCTTACAATGCTGATATTCATCAGGTAGGGAGATACAGCGCTTCACGGGCCCAACAACCACTAGATACAGTCCCTTCTTCTAAATCTCCTTTGGTTGAAACTCTTGAAAATACCCTTGCTACTCAACAGGGAGCTCCAGTGGATCCTCTTGAGGAAATAAAATATTCCAAAAACTCTTCCAATGAAGCCTTGACTTGCAGTAGATCTGGGGTTTTAACTAGTTCTCCCAAGGCCAAAAATTTGACAATTCTCTTGGATTTGATCCAGGCTCTTAAACAAAATTGCTTGCAATCTAGCACCAGTGGTCCCAATTTTTGTACTCCGTGCAAAAAGCAGCCTGACCACTTTATGGTGTAAAATTACCATAAACTTAGATCTTACTTACAGTCTTGTAAAATCATCTTCTCAAAAAATCCCAATAACTCTCCCTCCAACTGGCATAAAGTCGTATCCACATCTTCCTTCTTAGGAGGTAGATCCTTGCTGTGGTTTGAACCATACCTCAAACTATTATCAAATAGGAGTCCCGCCTGTATTCTCAAAAATTGGGAAAAGTTTGATCAAGAACTGTTCACCCTGTTTGGTTACCCCAAAAAAGCTCAAAACACCAAATAAAAACTTAATAGTCTAGGTATGAAGGAGAATAGTAGGGTTTCCCTTTATATCTATCAATTACAAACTCTGCAGTCTTTCATCCAATGTAACAAGGCAGCACTTTTATTTCATTTTAAAAAGGGTTTCCTGGCACACCAAATCAAACAGCTTGCAGTTGGGGTACATAAGACAACCTCCCTTCAGCAGCAAGTCAATTGGGTGATTGAGCTTGATAATGGCTATCACAACAAAAAATTATCTTGACAAAAAAATCATGGATTTTTGGCCTCATCTCTAAAGGCGGATGGCTCTTCAAAGCAAAACCCAAAGAATACAAAACAATCCAAACCAAATTTGAATTTGAACTCCAACCTAAAGAAGAAATCTGTCACCAAAACTCCAAAGTTCCTGGATAAGGAAACCAGGATGCTCCACAAAAATGGATGGCAAATCAGAGAAAGAGATGGTTTATTTATTTATTGTGGAGGAAAAAATTATTTCAATAGTTGTGCAAAGCATCTATCACATGAAGCGGCTAAGCAGTAAAACAATTATCTGGTAGTTTTTCTGATACTATCCATGAAAACTAAACATTATCTAAATCACAGTGAGTCAATCTTTTCACTTGCAGGTCACTTGGTACTCTGAGTTAAATATTTTTACTTTTCCATTCCAAAAACACGCCTTATCATGTTTTAATCAATTACAGCTCCGATGTTTCTTTTATAATTTCATCTTTTGACACTTCCAAAAATATTTTGTGTTCCAAGATCAATAAGTTTTCCATCTTTATAGTAAGTAGTGCAACCAAGCCATCTCATTTGGTTATCCATAAGGTACAATAAACCTTTTTATTTTACAATTTCCCCAGATTTGAATGGGATTTATTTGTTCTTGATATACACACAATGGAAGAGACGATTCTAGGCCAAAACTTTTTAATTTACTGAAACCCAGATGTGAATTGGCAAGAAGGAGTAATTAACCTCCAAACCTTGCAGCCCCAGGATGAGGAAATTTGAGTGAATCCTCAAACCAGAACCAGGCTATTGATTGGAATGAAATTAGAAGTTAGAAAAAGATCATAAAACAAGTCTTGGAGAAACAGGATAACAGTTAAAAGAAAGCAGATGAGGGGAACACACAATTCTGTGTGATTATATAAGCTGGGTGATGGCCTATTTGTAGACTGGTTGTAGAATCTTGCAGTACCAACTTCAATGGTTGATTTTTCTTGTAAGTTAAAGGTGAGTGATTGCGATGTTGTGGGATTGATCCTGAATACAGGGTTGGTGTGGAAAGTTGTTGATTCTGAGGTTTTGAGAGTCAACTTATTGAGAGAGATGAGGTTTTAAATGAGGAAGAGTTGTGACAGTAGTAAGATGACAGCCATGTGAAAGACACATGGGAGTGGGCCACTTCATGTGGTGATACAGCTGACAGGTGTTTAACATGCAGGTGTAAGAGCATGAAGAAAGAAAAGGAGACTGATAGAGAGCATAAAGGAAACAACAGAAAGTGTAATGGAAAACAGGAATCTTGGTGTGGTAAGCAGATGCTGAGTAACAGAAGAGACAACTTTTTCTCAACACGCTGGCTCAACCCAGCATCAGGATGTAAGTGAGCTGACCAAACGTTCTATTGATTTATTATTGGCTGCCTTTTTCAAGCCCTCAGCCAACATATTGTGGGTTGAAATCAGCTTGAGTTGGATCAATTTGTTTTCAAAGTTGTGTCTGAGGTTTTCAGTTTGATATCAATATGTTTAGAATGAGACTTGGAGCCAAACTTTCATATTTTGTCATTGAGGCCTTTATTGTCAATTAGATGCATTGGAGGTGATAAAGGCTTTCTCCATACTTCCAACACAAGGTGGTTTATCCAACGGCATTTTAGATTACTGGCTGAGAGGGTGTTACACTTGGTCTTGGTTGATTAGTGGGCTATTGAGTGTTGGCGCTGGCTGGTCCAGAAGATTGGGCTACTCTTGAGAAGCACTAAATAACCGGTTTGAGATAATCTGGTATTGGGTTTGTCTCCCCATTTCACATTTCTGTAGGCCACTAGATGATCCACTTCAGACTTTCAGCGTAAGGTTAACTTGAAATCTATGGTTTTGAGTAAGTACTACCACACATGAGGCACTTCTTTCCAGTGATTGATTCCAGGGTTTTTGCAGAATTGAGCTAGGCTGGATACAGCATAACTGATTTCTGGCCTTGCAAGGGTAGAAATGAAGTTGAGATGGCCAATGGTTGATTGATAGCTGAGTTTGAGGGCTTTGAATTGAGTTATTTAATCCACTTTTGTGGGAAGCAGATGGATTCTGGACAAACAGGGGTTATTAAATGGTTTGACATCCAAGAGGTTCATTTACTCAAGTCCCTTTGTGATGTGTGCAGGTAAGGAGAGTTTAATGTAGTTTTTGCTTCACTTGACCTTCATTCCCAGCAGGGTATCTACTTTTGTGAGCGCTTAAGTCCTTGAGCTTTTTGAGTAAGGCAACTTTGAAGTTTTGGACATCACCAACAACCACCAGATCATTGAAATGGAAGAATAGGGCTGAGAAGACGTCTTGGTGGAGGTATAAGCAAGGGTCTGAGTTTCTTTCCACGTAATTTTGGCTGCTGATCCATTCTTTCAGGGCTTTGTACCAGTTGAGCAGAGCTTTCTTTAGCCCGTAGAGCAATTTATTTGAATTTAGGTATTTGGAGGTCCTCTTTGATCCTACTGGAGTTCTGATGAACACTTTTTTGCTGAGCAGGGAATGAAGGAAGGCTCCCTTCAAATCAAATTGGAGAAGAGGGAGGTGCTTGTCTATGCTGTAGATTAGTAGGGCTCTTAGCAATGCTATCATTCCAGTTGGAGAAAAATTTTCTAAGTAGTCTACTCCATATCTCTGATTGAACCCCTGGACACAAACTTGGGCTTTTTGAGTGATTAGACCAGTGTGGAGGTCTTTTTTGCGCCAGAAAGTCCAAGTGGTATCCAGGGGATTCACTACCTCAGATTCATTTGTCTCTTCCCAAACCAGTAGGTCTTCAGCAGTGTTCAGCTCTTTTTTGATTGGATCTTGCCATTGGGCCAGACAGAGAGCTTCATGGATGTTGGCTGGGAGATTGGTGTGGTAATAGCCATCTGTCCAGTGGCTTGATCAGGCTTTGGTCTCAAAGTTGAGGCCTTAGGGTGGTTTCAACAGCTTGATTGGACAGCTTGTTTCTTTCTGACATAACAGAATTGGTTGGGGTAGCCTTGCGTTCAACAAATTCAGGGCTGATTGGCAGAGTTGAGACCCAATTGTGTGTGATATCTGAGGTTATGGTATTGTTTTGAGTGGGAGGAGTGATTGGAGCATTGGAGTTGTTCCCTGTGAGGAAGTCAAGATTGATGGAGTATGAGGTATTTCAGGAGTTTTTTTCAGCAACTACTTCATTCTCAGAGGTGGGTTGCAGGTTGAGTTTGCTCTTAAGGAATGTGACACTCTTTGAGTTGATCAACTTACCTGATGAGGATAGAATTTTGTATGAGAGAAGTCAGGGGTAGAGACCTACAAGAATTCCTTTCTCACCCTTCTTGCTCAGTTTTGTAACTGCCTTTGAGTTGTTAATTAGGTAGACAACAGGACACCCCAGTGGTTTGAGGTAATCTTTAGGCAGGGATGTCTTGTGAAAGAGTTCCCAAGGAGATTTGGATCCTATGCGGTTGGGAATTTGATTTAGTGCCAAACAGCATCCTTCAATAACGGTGTGCCAGTAGTTTTTGGGGATGTTAGAGGAGCTGAGGGTGGATCTTGTAAATTCTATGATTGTGAAATTGGCGCGTTTGTCCTTCCCGTTGTGTTGAGGGTGGTAAGGCTTGCTGACTATGGGATTAATCCATTTTGATTTGAAGAAGTTGGTAAGCTTGTTATTTAAGAATTCCCAACCCCCACCAGAGGCTACTTCATGGGATAGCAAAGTTGATTTTTTGCTTTGTTTTTTATGGAAAAAATGATGGTGGCAGTGGCAGCATCTTTGCTGGGTAAGGCAAAGGAGGAGATTTAACTTGATTTATTATCAACAATGGTGAGGAAGTAGCCATTGCCTCCCTTGCTTGTGGGATTGAGTGGCCCAATTGGGTTGAGGTGAAGCCTATCAAAGACTCTTTTGGAGGGTTTTTTATCTTCTTTAAATTGGATTCTAGCTATTTTGCATTTCTTGCAGGAAAAAAATTCAAACTTATTCTTTAATTTTTGGTTGATGGATTAACCAAAGGATTTTTATATCCTGTTGATCCCTGGGTGTCCTAGTTTCAGGTATAGGTCTTCAACTTCAGAAATGGAGAAATAACATGAGGAGTTGATGGTTTTGGAGGTTGGTACCTCAATCAGGAGATTATTCAGTATGGATCCTTTGAGCACTCTTCTCCCACCAAGTTCAACAATGAATCTAGGAGGGTTGCAGCTGAGTTCAACTTGTAGATTGCACCCCTTTTTGATTAAGGATCCCATGGATATCAGATTCACAGAGGCATCTGGGACCCAGGAAGCTTCAGTGATTAGTATGGATTTTGAGTTGCTTCTGATCATGGCAGTACCCAGTCCATTCAAGGGAATGCTAGCGCCCTGTTTGCCAGTTTGAATTCACTCATTTCCAGGCTTTTCCACTAGGTTTTTGAAGCTATTTCTATTGCGGATAATGTGGATAGAACAACCACCATCCAGAATGTATCAATCTTTGTTGGGGATGCACAAGTAGTTTTTGGCGCTGAAGAAAGAATAAACATTGCTCTCTTTGTTATTTTTGTAGGGTGGTCTTTTGCTTTTACTAGGGGGAAATTTTGGTTTGAGCTCAGGGAATTTGACCCAGCAGGCTGACGGTGGATGATTGGTGACAGAGGGATTATGTTTGCTGTTTTCGCATCTGGGATAAGAGAGATGTTTCTTGGTTTTAGAGTGATAGAGAGCTGAGTTGGTTTCAGGGGCTTTGAGTCCCTTAGAATGTGCTTCCTTTTTGTGTGGAATGAGGTATCCCAAGACCATCAGGACAGTAAAATCAGTTCCAGAGTGCATGATTTGCAACCTTATAGGTTTCATGGAGTCTGGAAGTTTAAACAGGATCAAGTAGCTGAGAATTTCAGGTGGCAGTTTGATTCCAACTTCTTCCAGTTTACTGAGATGGAGTTTTACAGAGGTGACAAAGGAGTCTATTTTTTTATGCTCAAAGGGTAAGTAGAGAAAGTTGAAGAAAATTTGAGCTCTGTTGACAGCTTGACAGGAGGCAAAGTGATTCTTGGAAGATAGCCAGATGAGTTAAGAGGGTTCTTCATTGTTGGCATTGATGATGTTGGTGTGCATGGCAGCGTCAACTTTGGACATTAGGTAGCCAGCCATCTTGTTGTCAGTAAGGATTTCCTTGTAGGGGTTTTGGGAGTTAATAAGATGTACAATGCCTCTCATTTTGAATAGCTTCTCTATCCTCTTCTTCCATATGGAGTAGTTGGATTCAATTAGTAGCACGGTGGACTCCATTGGCAATTTGAGGGCCAGAGCCTTAAAGTTGGATTTGGTTCCAGGTCCAGGGGTTTCTGAGGATTGTGAACAGAAAGGTGCAGCAGAGCTGGATGGATCCATGTTGGCTTTTAACCATGAGGAAATTTGAGTGAATCCTGAAAACTGAAACAGGATATTGATTGCAATGAAATCAGAAGTTAGAAAAAGATCATAAAAAGGTTCTTTGAGAAACAAGATAACAGTTAAAAGAAAGAAGATGAGTGGACCACAAAATCCTTCTTGGTTATAAAATCTGGGTGATGGCCTATTTGAAGACTAGTTGTAGAATCTTGAAGTACCAACTTCAATGGTTTATTTGTCTTTTAAGTTGAAGGTGAGTGATTGAGCTGTTGTGGGATTGATCCTAAATTCAGGGTTGGTCTGGACAGTTGTTGAGTCTGAGGTTTTGAGAGTCAACTTATTGAGGGAGGTAAGGTTTGAAATGAGGAAGAGTTGTGAAAGTAGTAAGATGACATCCATTTGAAATACACATGGGAGTGGGCCACTGCATGTGGTGATACAGCTGAAATGTGTCTAACATGCAGGTGTAAGATTATGAAGAAAGGAAAGGAGAATGATAGAGAACAGAAAGGAAACAACAGAAAGTGTAATGGAAAACAGGACTCTTGGTGGGGCAAGCAGATGCTGAGTAACAGAAGAGACAACTTTTTCTCAACACAGGATACTAATATTTTTGTCAAAAAGGAATTAGAAATCCTACCCAACACTGTCATTGAGTTGGATGACAATTTTACACCAGGAGATTTGAAATATCCTGACTTAAATTCCAAATTTCCCTTTTCAGATTAAGGAGTTATTGCTTATTTGTCCAACTTATCTCTCCCTTTTTTCTTTGAAGAGAAACATGAGCCTTCCAAAAGGTGTATTTTAAGCTCCCTTATCCTTTTGCATTGTGCAAGCACTTCAAATGAAGTGCTCAAAGATGAAAAGATTGAAGATTTATAAATCATTCATTAGTCTTTACCATTGGTTTATCATGACTTTGTGGATTTTGTTTCAGCTTTAAAGGCACATAAAATACCTCCTTCCCGTTCTCATGATCACAGGATCAAAATCACTGGCCCACCACCAGCGCCCTGACCAGTCTAATCTCTCACAAAAGAAGAATCAGTTGCGCATCTAGAATATCTTTCATAAAATGTATCAAAAGGATTTCTTTGACCAAGCAATATGAATACTGGCTTGCCCGTTTTATTTATCCCAAAGAAACATTGTGGCCTTTGCCTTTTTTTTGACTACAGGAAACTGAACCAGGTAACCTGGAAGAATGCCTATCCACTACAGCCTATGTTGCACCTCCTCACTCTCTTCCATGGAGCTTCTTATTTCTCAAAGTTAGGAATTTTATCTCCTATAACCTTATTCTCATTTCCAAAGCCATGAGTATCTTACTACAATGAGAAAATGTTTTGTCAGATATTAGTATACCATCATGCCTTTTGGCCTCTGAAAGGCTCCTTCTACCGTCCAAAATCTTTTCAATAATATTTTTTCTGACCTTGTAGAGAGATACCTTGTTGTCTATCTTGATTAGATAATTTTCTACTCAAAAAATATTTAGTATCAAATTGCGCATGTGCAAGAGGCGCTGCAGCAACTTCAAAAGAATAATCTGTTTTAAAAATCCTCTAAGTGTTAATTTCATATTTCTTCTCTCCAGTTTTTAGGTGTCATAGTCTTGCAACATGAACTATTGATGGACCAGCCAAGAGCCAACACATATTGGACTGGCCTGAAACTTCTTGGGTCAAATCTCTTCAATTTTTCCTTGTATTTAGTAATTTTTACTGATGGTTCATTGAGCGTCACACCAAGAAGAACATTAATCTTACTAATCTTATTCAAAAATACACTCTTTTTGTTTTTAATAAACAAGCTTCTTTGAAGTTTGAAGCTCTGAAAAATTTTTTTTCATCAGCTCTAATACTTTCTCATTTCAACAGGCTAGCTTGCACCACTGTGGAAACAGACGCAAGCAACTGTGAAATTCCAGGAGTTATCTGGAAGTTTTCTTCTTCTTCCTCTCCTTTTTATCACATAGCATTTGAGTCTCCCAAACTACTCCCTGCTGAGATTAATTACAAGTTTCATGACAAGGAAATTCTTGCAATTTTTTATTGCTTGACTAAATGGCATTCATACTTTTTGAGTGTTATGTAGCCATTAGAGGTTTTGACTGATCACCAATGTCTTAAATACTTCATGAGCTCAAAATTCCTTAAATGCAGACAGGCACGTTGGGCTGAATACCTCTACAAGTTAAAATTTACAATAAATTAACTCCCCAGGAAAGAAGAAGTGGTCCCTAATGCTTTGTCACTTTGGGAAATTTTTTACCCAGGGGGGCACCTTTTCCAATAACAACCCTGAAAACTTTAGGAAACTCTTCTCCAATCAGTCTGACCAACTCAGTTTGATAATCACCCACCTTCAAGACAAATATTCCAAACTTTGACAAGCTTAACTCAATAATAATAAGTTTAAAAAACTCTGCAAGAGTGAAAAATTATTAGATAGTGATTACAGTATGGAAAAAAACGGTTATTTAGTCTATAAAGATTGTATAGTAGTAGATGATAATCCTTGAATTAAGTTATATATCTTTGAGTCTTGGAGCAACTTTCTGATTGCTGGTTATCATGGGAAGCATAAAAACTACTGGTTGATTGCACAAGAACTCTATTGGCTCAGTATGACCAGGGAAGCAAAAGAATATGTTAGCACGTGCTAGGATTGCAATTGTAACAAGTCCTCAAAACACCAGAAGTATGGGCTTCTCTAGATGCTTCCTATCATGCCTATTCCATGGAACCTGTTGTCAATTGATTTCATTTTTCAATTACCTATTTCTAGTGGTAATGATGTTATTTTAGTAGTAGCAGAATGCTTCTCAAAGCTGGATTTATTTCTTGGAAGTACCATGACCACCTCTTTGGAGTACCTAGCTAATTTATTCATAGAATATGTATTTTAAAACATGATTTTGCCCATAATTTAGTTAGTGATTGTGGTTGTCTCTGGCTTCTGGACCTTGCTATTCCAGCATCTGAAGATCACTTTAAACTTATCAATGGCTTACCACCCGGATACCAATGGGCAAACCAAGCAAGTTAATTGGATTCTTGAACATTATCTTTGAATTTACATCTCCTATCAACAGGACCACTGGCTGCAATGGCTCCAATTAGCCAAATTTACCTATAATAATTCCACTAATTAACCCACCAAACAGTTGCCCTTCCAGACTCTTTATGGAAGAAACCCAACTTTTTCTTCCCTTCACATTGGACCTTCTCAACCTGCTACAAATTATCTCACCCACATCCAGTCTCTTCAATTGAAAATCCAATCCAAACTCAAAGCAGCAAACCTGTGCTACAAGGAGAAGGCAGACCAACTTTGCACTATGGCACAAAACTTTTCAGTAGGAGATCAGGTATGGCTCCATGCTTGCAAAATTGGCAATACTCTCTAAACCAAAAAACCTCTGAAAGAGAACTTTGCCCCTTCATATTCAAATCAATCATCTATCCCAATGCTTTCAAACTTTCTTTACATGCAAAATGGAAAGTTATCCAACTGGTCTTTCATGTGTCCCTCCTAGTGCCAGCTCAAGTCCTATACCCGGGAAAGACTCCTCCCCCTCCTGAACCTTTCAACTTCCAAGATCCTTTAGAGTGGGAAGTAAGTTGTATTCTGGATTCCAGATGACGCAAAGGAAAACTTCAATATGTTTTTGAATGGACTGGCTTCCAGTGTAACAAAGATCCCACCTTGTGGGAAATAAACCATCAACTTTGCAATTCTCCCAACTTAGTCTGAGAAATCCATGAAAAATATCCTTGCATACCTTTCCAAGCTTAATCCTATCAAATTCAATACCATTCAATTCCATACTTCCATTTTGTCCCATCCCGTCACATCTCCTATGTTGTTCCATCCTACCTCATTCTTATTTTATTTAGTTTACCTCTTTTATCCACCTTCATAACAAACTCCTTTTTTTTCTACATCCCCTTTTATTTCTTTCATCATCCTTTTAACATACCATTTTTACATTTCCTCAAAATAATAATAATAATGATAATTATAATATAAATCTTATTTTAAAGAAAATGATCATACCATAACTATAGTAAAATAAAAATAAAATATATAATAAATTATAGATTTTCCTTTATCTTTTGATCCACTTCTTCTTAATTCTCATTCAACTCCCTCACCATTGATTTTAAATCTTCAATATCCTCATCATTTATCAAACACAACATCTGTTGCAATACAAGAACTTGTGCAACCAGCACCTCCCCAAAAATTTCCTTGCACTTCACAGTCCAAGCCCCTCTTTGGCAAAGCATTCCATTCACCTACCTCTAACAGTTCTTCATGGGCTCTCTTCCTTTAAACTGGAAACAAAAAATCTCCAAAATTTCCAGAAAACCATTGTAGAGAATCCTATGGGATTAAACAAATAATTTAGCAAATAGCTTACTGGCAGTCCTTGAAGGGGAATTGAGTATTACTTCTACTACTTTAGATTATTAGTAAAACTAAGAGTTGTTTTTACTTGCCTGCCTTTCTAGTACTATAGTAATTCTGCACAATAATTTTTTTAAATTAATGGCTTGTTTCTTTGGGACTTAATATAGGTCTCGGATCAGACCTAGATTAATTATTTAACTGTTATTGGTAGTGTTTGTTGAAGAATGTACCAGATGTATTGGGTTATTGGTTAGTGGTTGATCAGATATTTGTGATCCTAACAAATACCCAAATGTTAAAGGGTTCAAGGGTTTTATCAAAAGGGTGGTGCAGGATAGGACCCAAGGATGGGTTTACGCACAGGGGGCTGGGTAGAGGAAAACAAAGGGTTGTTTGTCCCTTTTGGTTGTTCTCTCTTTCTTTGTAAGGGTAATTATTGAGTGATGGATGGATTTCTTTAATTTGGTTCTAAATAGTTCAGTTCACAGAAAAACCCTTATTCAAAGCACCTGATGGGGTGGTTTCAATGGTTGATGAGGTAAAAATTGGTTTCTCATTTCCCTTTTTTTTATTGGTACAATGAAAAAATCTTTTTTTATATCTGGAGAAAGACCACAGATGGTTGGATATTAATGGGATGATGAGTAGTTGATGAGTGGGATGTGGGTGGAGCTCCTGTATGGTGTGATTTCATGGGGGGATTAAACCTGGATAGGGCAGAGAGGCCCTCCTCAAATAGAAAACTCCTGCACCCAGGGGTGTTCAGGGCTGCACCTGAGGTTCTCCCTTTCCTGGTGGGGAACAGTGGGATACAGGTACATGAGGCATTTCTGCTGGTTGGGGAAATCTAATACAGTTAAATGAAGGATTTTTTCTGGTTGGAAAAAGCTTGTACAGTTACATTAGGCATTTCTGCTGGTTGGAAAGAGGTTTTTCAGGGGTTTCATGCATGCACAGCCCTGCATAAATTGCTGTGTAGTTCTGGGTTTAGTTTGCGCTGTGGTGAACTTTTACTGGTGGTTTTTTTGGGTTTGCATGATCCTAGCTGCCTGCATATATTTCTGGGTAGTTCTGTGGTGACTTTTAATGCTGCTTGTTTGGTTACACATGATCCAGACTGCCTGAATATATTGCTGGGTAGTCCTGTGGTGCCTTGTAATGCTGGTTGTTTGGTTACACATGGTCCTGACTGCCTGCTTATATTGCTGGGTAGTCCTGTGGTGACTTGTACTGTTGTTTTTTGGTACAAAAAGATCTTGGATTCCTGCATAAATTGCTGTGTAGTAGCTGGGGTTTTTTGGTAGTACAAGATGCTGGCTTCCTGCATAAATTTCTGCGCCTAGCTGGTGTTGTTTGGTACTAAATGATCTTGGCTGCCTGCATAAATTTCTGTGTATAGATGGGGTTGTTTGGTACTGCATGATCTTGACTGGCTGCAAAATTTCTGTGTGGTGGCTGGGATTGTTTGGTGCCACAAGATCTTGGCTTACTTCATCAATTGCTGTGTGGTAGCTGGGGTTGTTTGGTACTAAAAGATCCTGGCTGCCTGCATAAATTTCTGTGTGGTAGCTGGAGTTGTTTGGTGCTACAAGATCCTGGCTGCCTGCATAAATTGCTGTGTGGTAGCTGGGGTTTTTTGGTACTACAAGATCCTGGCTGCCTGCCTAAATTGCTTATGGTTCTGAGTATACAGGTGAGGTGATTGTTGCATGTTTGGTTGAGGTTTTGTGGTGAGATGTTACTGGTATGTGCTTTAGGGATTCCAAGTATACCCATATGGCCTTTCACTGGTTTGTGATACCTGGGTGTAATATGAGCTTTCCACAATTGATTTTGGCTATATCTTTTGAACCATGAGAGATAGAGGGGTATTTGACTGGGTGACTATGGGTTATTTTAAGTTTAGAATTATTACTTTTATGATATTTATTATATTGATACAAAAAAAATTGTTTCTGATGGCTACAGGTAAGGTTTGGTCTACCACACTGTCTCACATCAGTTTTGATTGGTACCAAAACTTGCACTGGGGCTCCTTGGCTTTGTTATTCCATTCCATTCCCCTCCATTCCATCCCTTTCTGTCTCATTTGCTTCCTCCCATTCCATTCCATTCCCTCCTAGATCTCCTTTTTTTCCATTTACTTCCTCCCATTCCATTCCATTCCCTCCTAGATCTCCTTTTTGTCAATTTACTTCCTCCCATTCCATTCCATCTCCTTCTTCATTTTCATTTTTTCCCTCCCTTTTTTCCTTGGCAATTTCTTCAACCTGCTCTTCTCCTCACACCTCAATTTGAAATTTGAACCCCACTTTATTCATATAAGATTTGGTCAACATTCAAAAGTATGGTGGTGGTGGTGGTGGTGGTGGTGGTGGTGGTGGTGGTGGTGGTGGTGGTGGTGGTGGTGGTGGTGGTATATCTCCAGAACCTTGGAAATACTAAGAAGGGCAACAGTTTCATCATATGATTTTCATTTAATTAAGTCAGTTTGTCTCCAACATCACTCACCTGGGTTCTGCACTCCAAGAAACTCAACCTCTGGTACTGGTGGAATATGATAATTCACACAGGGAGCAGACCTTCAACTTTTTACTTCACTTGTAGAGGCCTCAGGGTTATTGACAAATGGCTTGCTATTTAAAGAAAATGAACAAGCCACTTTCCAAAGGAAAGAATGCTTGCACTTGCCTGAAAAACCCTGGGCAGGGTTGCTTGCAACACCCCTCTTGTTTTGGCTGTGTGGTGATTGATTTGGGACACCTCAGGAAAGGGAAAAAAGTTTAAATTTTTTTTCTTTCCATCAAAGATATACAACAAAATGAAATATATAAATATTTTTCTCATTGGTATGGAAAACTTCCCTTTTCTCCTATCTCCAACTTCTCCCTGTCCTGGCGGTCTGAGAAGGGCCCCCTGGTGTGTTCAACTCCACAGGCCTTGCATTCAAGGCCTCCCCCTTGTGCTTGGAACCCCCTTTTTTCCGCCAAGCGCACGCAAATGGTCATCATCCTAACCTCCAATCTCCCCATCCAAACAATCTCATCATCTCTCATCTTTCATTGCTAGGCGCAATCCCTTGCTGTCATCACCGGTTGGCCAGTTTTCTCACGGTCCTCACCGCCCATCCCCATCTCATACTGATCACCTCCTCCTATCAATAACAGTGGACTCCCATGCAAGTCCCATCCAGCATTCACTGAAAGCCCAGACCAATCCACCCCCCCTTTTTTGCTTCAATCTCATTTCTATCCAATTGCTGCAAACCATCAACAGTGGTTTTCCAAAAATGCAATCTCAATCTCAATCATCCCATCATACCACGCTAATCATCTAACCCGCCCACAAAGCTTTGTTGCTGTTGCTTGCATCCCCCGTTGCTTGGAGATGCCTCACACCTCCATCTTCTTGCGCTGTTGCAAGCCTTGCGGCTGGCTTTTGTCTGCACCAGTCCACCAGCTCTTGTTTCTCTGCCAACTTTCACGACTACTCCAACTTTTCTGTCTCAACTCATTGCTGTCCTTGGCATTTTTTACTTGTCTTCTGTCTCTTTCTTCCTCTTTTTTTTTCTTGTATTAAATTCATCTCCTCTTAGATTTTTTTGTTCATCATTCTTTTTCCTCTGAAAAAAAAAATAATTTCTTTTGCTCTCATGTGTGTCATCCTTTTTTAAATAGCCTACAGGTACTCTTGCCCATAAAAGGAGGGGCTCTACCTGCCCTTTTCCTCATCAATCAATCATCATATTTTCATCATCTGAGTCAATCAATAAATCCGCAGGAGTGAGACTGTCCCCCCTTAATCTGAGAATTTTATTCAGGGTATATGCATGATTGATGTCAGCTTGCTACCATTGCAGAGCAAGCTGCAAAAGTAACAGAAATAACATAAAAATAATAATAATATAATTAACCTAAGACGGAGTAGGAAAACCCTGATTATTATTACAGAAATGGATTTTCGAACCAAAATTAGGTAGGGTCACTCACTGACCCCACCCTTGAAATCCAACTCCTTATATTTTTAAATAATTAAGGAAAAAAAGACCAAAATACTGTGGCTCCACTATTGAGTTTTTGGTCAGTTAAATATTTCACACACATTGTCACATATAGGTTTCACACCTAAAATTCAGTCAGAATTGAGGTGTTGTTTATATTTTAGGAGTTACGGACGGAAATGTGTTTTGTCACAATTCACGCACGCAGCGGCAGCAGCCAATGCACCCGCGCGCGGCTGAGATACAGCCCTGTCACTCCATCAAGGTTGTGTATGCAGCCTTGGGCCTCTGACAAGTATGCAGCCGCGGGAATACGGGTTGACAGAGTGACAGGCGGCCTGAGAGGCTCAGGTACCGCGTAAACATGCTACAACCCACACAGGAACATTCTACATATTTAATAAATGTTTCAGTGGATAGTAGATAGTCTAAAAATACATAATATTATATAAAAATACTTAAATAATCCTTATAGGTATTTTTTATTTAATATAATTCAAAGTACCAAGAATGACAAAAATAAGACAATGACAACTTCTAAAAATATATTAAAATACTTTAATATACTTTTATGAGAATTTCAAGACATCAATATCTTCGTGACATACTAAGAACACTAATAATGTAGAAATATTACATGAATTACCATGACTTATATTTTTAAGTAATTATCTTAGTAAATCAACTGGAACTCGAAAATAAGGAGTAAAATCAATATTATGACTTTTACTCCAGTTATATAGTAAATAATGAGAACTCACATGACATCAGTATGTCTGTAGAAATGTCTATTTATATAATTATCAAATCACTGGGAACATTTACTAAGGATAATTAATTAAATAATACATAAATAGGACATATTAGTGTTATTCACACGTCCTAATGTCTATTATAAAGTAGAATAATTCCCATACCCTGAGGAATTAGATGCTACCCGTGCTATAGCACCAAGAAAACATGACAGGCTACCCCTGGTTACCCTGCTAGCCTTAGTGTCCATCCCTCTGAGCCCCTGTACCCCTCAGAAGGACAATTTTGGGACTCAAAAAGCTATAAATAAAGAGCTCTTTTGAGGATATTGATGGGCAGAGACCCAGTTATATTTATATCCAGACACCGTGCCAAGGTAATCAAGTACTTATAAGAGATAAGTAAGTGATTTATGGCAACTTTCGATCAATAATTTCCGTCCTCAACCTCTTTTTATCAATTAAAACTGCTGAACAACCTTATAAACCCAGTATACAGGTTTAACCCATCAGTGCACATCTCAAACAGATACCCAAAGGATTTAATAATATACCAGTGAGTTTTATTATTGTTTCTCTGTCGTGGCAGCTTTGCTACAAGGCCCTGCCACTCCACCATGTATTTTATATACATATTATCTTTGGGTAAAATATCCTTTAAACTAAAGAGCCCAAAGTAACAAGGACTATGTGTTTTCATACTGAAATCCCTGAAGAGAGGTGTTAAAGATCACCAATATAATTGTGGACCCTCTATAAAAATATTTAATAATCAATTTATTCATATTGATTTAAAACAATAAACCATAACCAAACCACTTAACCTTGCAATAAGCTTTATCCAAATATTTTACAGATTTTTGCTGCATTTATTAAATAATATATTTATTATTTATTCTATCACCTCTGGTAGCTAAAGGATAGCAAGGGTCTTGGCATCCAGGAGGCTGACAATTGACCCATGATCTTTGAGCCTCAATACTCAAATCCTTGATCATTCCCTCTGTGGCCTTATCCATTATCACCCACCAATAGCCTTTCTGGTTGAGGAAGAATTCATTTGTTTGAACTTGTAAGTGTGTTATACAACTCCTCAATCCTTTTTTTTGAACATACTGGTCTTGATCATTATGTGATTGTCATTTTTGAATCAGTCACTTTTGAATAAGAGGTTTTATTAAGCTTAAAACCTGGAGTGTTGAACCTCCCCTTATTTCCTCAAAGTTGCATTTTTCCATGCTACTCTTGACCCCCTTGAAAAGTGTTGGGCTGTTCTTGATTTAATTTTTTATTGCCTTGCTTCTAGAGCGTCAGAATAAAAATTGCTTTGTTTTGTATGGCCACCCACAGTTATCTGGTACCCTTCAAGCGCTTAATTGTGGAGACTTGGGCAGGTTCATTGAGAAACAGGAGGTTGGTTGGGATTGAGTTGTTCTTTCCTAATCTGTTGTTGATTACCAGATTTATAAGCTTGTGGGCATTTTTACTTACAATTGCATTGTTCTATTATACTCTGAACAAACTTTAATTTATTTTTTTCAAGTCTTTTCCCGCACCATCTTGCCTCAGATAGTGTTGTTCCTTTGCTAACAATTAGTATCAAACTCATCTCTTCCGGTTGATTCTTCATTCAAAAGGTTATGGACCTTGATTCCGGTTTCATTTAAATACTTTTGTAACACTCAGGAGGGAAGCCTAGAAGCACCTTTCCCCTCCACAGAAATACCTACCTCCAGCACCTTTTGGAGTCTTAAATTTGTTCCCCCAGGCCCGGATTCAACCAGAAACCTTGGCATTTACAGTCCCAACACAATTTGAATCAACTTCAAAATACAATCCTTTTTCTCTTTTCCTTCCTGTTTTTCTTTTTGTAGATTTGATTGGTGCAGGCAACTTATACCAGAAGTAGTTACTCCCATTTGTGCACCATCTGGGCAAGATTCTTGTTGTTTTTTTTTGGAACCCTACTCTTGCCACACTTGTGAGCCACTGTGGGAATCTGCTCTTTGGATCTTCTAGTAACTATGTTATTTGAAATGGCATCTACTGGTACTTCCACCACATCTTTTTGGGCCAAGATGGTCAAGATCAAACCTTCAAAAAAAAACTTAGGGTTCAATGGGACAAATGTGGAAAGATTCCTGGACTCTTACAAAATGGCTTCTGAAGTGGATGGGGCCAGTGAATAAGATATGGCCTACCAATTAAAATTTTTTATCTCTTCTGATGAAGTCATGAAATCAATCAAGTTTTTTGATGTATTCAAATCCCATAACTGGAAACTTCTAAAGGAAGAAATTTTGGCATATTGGGAAAAAATAGATGTAGCTTGCTTTAATTTGCAGGACTTGGATTCAATTGTCTCTTAGTCAATGTCAAATGGTTTTTTATCTTTATCTTCTGACTATCAGTCTTTTAGGAAGTAATGGGACCCAATCCAAAATTATGTTATCTGAAACAATCAAATTGATATGGTGGACAAAGTTTGATTGCAATTTTTCCAATCTTTTTTGATACAATTGCCGGAAAGGATTAGGAACAAATTGGTCAAATCTGAATCACTGATCACCACCAGGGATAATTGATTCAAACTACCTGTTTTTTTGGCCTTAGGGTTACTGCGGATGAATTCATAAAAGGTCAAACTGCTTTAACTTTTGAAAAACCTCAGACCACTGAACCAGTCCTTGCTCCTTCTTTCAAAAAAAAAACAAACAAAGTTATGAATAAGATGGAGGATGATTGCAGGCCCAAACCAAATCCCCAGTCCAACAAGGAAACTGCTACTATAGACAAGATCACCAAAATACTCCAAGCCGTTGAGAGAAAAATTGATCAAAAGATCTCTTCTCTTGCTACTCCAAAAAATTCTAACTCTTTTCCTAAATCCACTCTGGTCTGCTACTACTGTCATAGGGAAGGTCATGGAACTGGTCAATGTCTTGAACTCCAGAAGGATAAAGAGGAAAATTTTGTGGAGCAGAAGGGGAACTGTTTCTTTCTTCCTAATGGTGGTTTGATCCCTTTTGACTCATCTCTACCCATTTGTCATGTGGTGACCTCTTATCAGCCAGAACCTCCCATGAATGCATATTTCACCTCTTTGGGCTTCCAAACTTCTTGTGGCACCCTTCAACCATGGTATTCTCCAGCCATCTCCTCCTCCAGTCTTGCTGAGACTTATCAATCTGATCCAGCTAGGAAACCACATGAAGATCCTAAAACTCATAAAGATCCTTCCTTACCAACTTCAATCCTTCAAAAAAAAGATAAATTTGGTAGAGAATCCTGTGGGATTATATAAATAAAGTAGCAAATAGCTTGCTGGCAGTCCTTGAAGGGGAATTTAGTATTAATTCTACTCCTTTAGGGTATTAGCATATAATAAGAGTGGTTTTGAATTTCCTGCCCTTCTAGTACTATAGTAAGTCTGCAAAATAATTTATGTTAAATTAATGGCTGGTTTCTTTGAGACTTAATATAGGTCTCAGATCAGGCATAGATTAATTATTAACTTTTTGTTGTTAGGATTGGTTGAAGAATGGACCAGATTTATTGTTTTATTGGTTATTTATTGATCAGATATATTTTATCTTAACCAATATCCAAATATTAAAGGGTTCAAGGTTGTATCAAAGGGGTGGTTCAGGAGGAAACCAAGGATAAGTTCACCCACAGGGGGCTGGGTAGAGGAAAAGATTGGTTGTTGCTTTTTGTTGTGCTCTCTTTCTTTTTAAGGGTTTTTTATTTATTGAAGGGTGGTTCTTCTTTAATTTGGTGCTGAATATTTAGGTCACAGAAGAACCCTTATTCAAGCACCTGTTTGGTGGGTTATAACTTGGTTTCTGATTTCTTTTTTAATTTATAACTGGTTCACTGGTAATGTATATCTGGGTAGGCACCACAGATGGATGGGTTGGGTGATTAGATGAATAGGCCAGATTGCATGAGGATACAACTTGGATAGGGCAGAGAGGCCCTCCTTAAATAGACAAATCCTGCCCCCAGGGTTGCTCAAGGCTACCCCTGAGGGTTCTCCCTCTTATGGTGAGGAACAGTGAGATACAATAACATGAGTAATTTCTTCATGTTGGAAAAATCTTGTACAGTTAGATGAGGCATTTTTTTTGGTTGGGAAAAGCTCATACAGGGTTTTCATGCATGCACAGACTTGCATAAATTGCTGTGTAGTGCAGATCAGATATATTTCTGTGCTTTACTGGTAGTTTGTTCAGTGCTACTTTATTCAACCTAGATGTATTTATGTGCAATACTGGTGGTTTGTTTGGTTCTGGTTAAGTCTTGTTCCACTTCCTCCTGCATATATTACTCCTGTATACTTCTGCATAGCCTCCTGTATGTATATTGTTCCTGTATTACTTCTGCACAGCCTCTTTTATGTGTATTTGCTGCATGTTTGTTTGGTTCTGCTTGAGACTGATTTGACTTGCTCCTGCCTAGATTGCTACTGTATACTTCTGTATTCTGGGTGGGGTGACTGGATCTGGACTGGTTAAACTGCCTCCTGGATCTTTATGCTTTATTCTGGATGAGGTGACAGGATCTGACTTGTTGAACTGCCTCCTGGATCTGTATTCTGTATGCTGGATGAGATGACAGGATCTGCCTTGCTGCACTGCCTCCTGTATCTGTATTCCTGTATTCTGGCTGAGGTGAAAGGTTTGGTGCATGGTCCTTGTGTTGAGGTTAAGCTTCCAATTTTATTTCCTTGCAGGTTTTCAAGGTATGCCTTATGTCTTCCACAGAGATGTGACACCTGGTTGGGTATGAGTTTGCCACAGTTGAAATTTTCTTGGGGTGTATCTTCTAATCCATGAGAGTTAAGGTGGTACTTTGGCTGAGTGACTATAAGTTATTTTGAATGTAGAATCCATTTCTGAGGTTTATTTGAGGGTTTTTTTTCTGTTTTTATAGTACAAAATTGAGTCTGATGGCTATATGACAGGTTTGGCCTACCACAATGTTAATCTTCACCTGAGCCTCCTTCCTCTGATGTGGAAGACATGGAGGTGTAAAAGGAAACACTCATGGAAAGGTTTCAAGAACACTCTTATCCTCCTTCACTTGATCAATTACCTCAATCTTCTGATCCTATCTTGGTCCCTGCCTCACCTGAACTTCCTCTCTGCACCCAGCCCAAATTTTGTTTTGAGAGGGGAATTTCAAAAGACCACCCCAATGCTTTCTTTGGAAGGGGTATTAAAGAAAATTTCAGATAAAAACATTCCTGATCTATCTGTGGCTGAACTACTGTAAATTTCTCCATCTTTTGCTGAAGGAATGAAGAAAGGGGTATCTCATTGAAGTGTGGAGATTGGTACTGAAAACTAAAGGTCTCCTCTGGCACTTTGATGGAGGACTCTGGTGAAACAGGTCCCTCCTCAGATTCCACCCCTTACTCCTGTCCTCTTGGGATTCTTCCTTGTTACCTTGGTGATTCAGTTGAAACATTTTCTCTACTTTTCAATTCTGGTGCTCAGCTCAACTTAATTTCAGATGCTATGGCCTGGAAACTCAAGATCAGTCCTGGGGTCAGCTTGAATTCTGCATTTTATGGGATAGGTAATCTGTCTTGTGAATTGTTTGGTATTGCTGAAGACGTCCCATTTCAAATTGGTAGAAAAATTGATGGAACTTGTCACTTTTTGATCACTTGTTTGGAAGGTCCTATGATCTTGGGTTGTCCATTCTTAATGGATTTTGGTCCTACCATGATATTTTCTGAACAAGTTGGGGAGAGAATTCTCCTCCCTGATTCTGATGGTATAAAAATTGAATTAACTCTCTGTTCTTGGGATTCTAGTTGATGGGAAAGATATTTTCCTGGTAATACTCCCAAATTGGTTTCAAAGGGGAAGCAGAAGGATGATTCCAATTCCTCTCATTTTTTATTGGAATAGTTGATCCTACTGATAGTTGTAGTTCTTCTCAGCCTCAGAGTTCAACTCAAGCATCAAATCTTATCCCTGAGGCTTATTTTTTCTTTTTCTCAACAATTTTTTCTGGTCTGGAAAGTATTAAAAAGCAAAAACATGTCAAAATAGAAAATTCCAAAAATATTTATTCTCTCTCTGTATATGTTTTGTCTTCTTTTAATTGTACTCTTAATTCCAATCAATCCTCTCTCAGTCCTAGCCCAAATCTCCAAAATGAGTATAAACTAGACCCTGATCTCAATTCTATTCTTGGTGGCTTTGGTATGGAGAAATATTGGCTTCAGTGGAGGCAATTTGTGCTAAAAGTAAGCCTTTGCAATTGTGCACCAACAGGGCCATCTTCTGCCATTGTTTTCAAAACCCTACCTTGTGCCACACATGTGATAAAAGTGTTATCTCCTGGTTCTCCTTTTATGTAAAATTCACCCTTTGAGAATGTTGCAGAACATTGAAAGTGGAAAATTTTGGGACTTGGTCTCAGTTTTTGTGGTCAGGTTTTGCTGGTCAATGCTTGGAGGAAACAAGGACTTCTCTCTTTTCCTAATAAGTATAAACAAGTTGTGAAAAAGGTCCAACAAGTCAACCAGCCTATTCCTCTTCACCTCAATCCTCCTCTTATGCGCCCTCCCTTATCTTGTGATCATTACTGTGGTTTGCCTCAATCTCTTACTGGTCCCTTAGTGCCCCGTGGTTGTGTCACTGAAGAAATTCTGAAGGTGGTCAATTTTGTTCCAGATGGATGGCTTCTTCCCAATGAGTTCAATTTTTTCAAAAATTTCTTACCTCTAAGGGAAAAATGTATTGCTTTCTGTGAAGAAGAGAGAGGCCTCTTGAAATAATCCTATGGTCTTCCCTTATATCATCCTGGTAGTTGAAGATAATCCTCGGAAAAAGAAAAAGATCCCAATTCCTGATTCTAAAGTCAACAAATTTATCAAGTTGGTCAGCAAACAAGTTTGTACTGTTCTGTATGAAAAATCAATTTCCAGTTATTCCAGCCTGTCTTCTGCATTCTCAAGAGTAATGGCAAAATTAGAATAGTTCATGATTTTCAACCTCTCAATAAAGTTAGTATTAAATACTCTGGTATTCCTCCTGCCACTGAAGAATTTATTGAATTGTTCTCTGGGAGAGCTTGCTGTGGTCTAGGGGACATTATGGGTGGTTATGACAAACAATCCCTACATCCTATCTCTCTCCCTCTAACTAATTTCAATAATGCTCTTGGTTGATTCCAACTTACTTGATTGCCTCAAGGTGCCACCAATTTGGTTGAAGTCTATCAGGCTCAGATGATGTGGATCCTCCAGGATGAAATCCCTGATCAAGCTGGTATCATTAATGATGATGGCAGAATTAAAGGTCCAGTTTCTGACTATGATAATGAGCTCTTACCTTGGAATTCAGGAATTAATCAACTCATTTGGGATTATTCTACTACTTTTGAAAGGATTCTGTTTTGAATCAAGAAATATGGACTTCCTGTCTCTGTATTCAAATTGGCTGCTTGTGTCCCTTCTCTGGAAATTTTTAGTCATGTGGTCTACAAGGAAGGAAGAAGGATGGCACCAGCCAAAGTCAACAAGATTATCTCTTGGCCCAATCCAATAAATATTACAGATTTTAGAGGCTTTCTAGGTGTTGTAACTTATTTTGAAATCTTCATCCCATCTTTATCCAAAATCTGTCCTCCCTTGCATCAGCTAAGCAGGAGAAAAGCTGAACAGATTTGGACCCAAGATTTCAAAAATCAGTTTCAGTTTCTGAAAATTATTTCGGGTAAAGAGATAGTTTTGAAAAAGATCTTTTATGGACTTGGAGCTGGCAAGATTAAGCTGGCTGTTGATTCTAGTTATCAATCTGTTGGGGCTGTTCTTACTCAGGAAGATGAAAATGGTTGGGACCATCCTGCTCTCTATGAATCTTTGTTATTTTAAGATGTAGAATACAGATAATCTCAACCAAAACTGGAACTTTGTAGTGTGGCTCAAATGTTGAAGAAGCTCCAAACCCTCCTCTGGGGTCAACATTTTGAATTACAAGTTGATGCTCAATCCATCATTGAAATGACCAATGCTCCCAGCCTCCCAAATGCTCCTATGACTTGTTGGGTGGCCTTTATTCAGCTTTTCACTTTTGATATAGTTCACAGGCCAGGAAAATCTTTCAGCATGCCTGATGGTTTATCTCAAATTCCTCTTGGAGATGAAGAATCTGATGTTGGAATGGATTTTGGGGAAGAAGAACCTTTAATCCATCCTTTCTTCTCCTTCTCCTCTCAAGATTATTCTGGCTTTCAGCAAGGGTTCTGGCTTAAGTTAGAACAGTACCTTTCAACTCTTCAAAAACCTTCTGATCAGTCTGCTAAAGAATTTTGGTCTCTTAAAAGAAATTCCTCTAATTTCTTTTGACAAGGCTTTAGGCTTATGAAAAGAGAAAATACTTGTGCTCTCATTTCTTTTACTATTCCTTCTAAACAAGATTTGATCCTTGAAAGAATCCATGAGAGTCTTGGAAATTGTGGGGAAACCAAAACTTCTCAACAATTATCCAAACAATTCTGGTGGAAATCTTGGAAGAAATCCATCTATGGTGAAAGAGTTTTGAAGTTTTCCAAAAAAATGTGATCTTATGCGTCCAGGTGACATTTGTTATCTTACTGGGGATTCCAATTTCTTTGGAAGGATTTCTATGGATGTGGTTCATATTAATACAGGTGGTGCTCAGTACCTAATTGTGGCTATTGATGATTTTTCTGGATGGGTTGAAGCCAAATTTCTTAAGAATCTTAGCTCTGAATCAGTCAAAGCTTTCCTTTATGATACTTGGACAATGTGTTACAGATTGACTTGATCTTACTCCACTGATGGTGGCTCTGAGTTTTGCGGAAAGCTTGCTGAAATGATCCACTCTATTCCTGGAAAAAATAGATTTACTACTCTTAATTATCCTGAAGGCCAGGGAATGGTGGAATGAGGCCATGCTCCTTTGAATGCTGCACTGTTAAACTGGCTGGCAAAAGTCAGAAGAGTTGTTGGAAATTTCTTCCTCTGGTTGTCTTCTCTGATAGAATATCAACTAAAAAGACCAATGGCTATTCACCCTATTAAATCATCTTTGGTCAAAGAGCAGTTCTTGCTTTGGATCTTGAAATGGAATCTTTCTTGGGTATCTCATGAGGGAAGGTATCTCCAACCACTGAACTATTAGGTACCAGATCTAAGCAACTGGACTGAAGTGAAGATGTTTGTGATGAAGATTATCAGAAGATGATGGAATCAAGAGAAAAATTGGTCCAGTATTTGGAAGATAAGCACTTAAATCATATCAGGGATACCTTGAATCCTGGTGATCTAGTTTTAGCTTCTAATTGATCCTTGGAGACCCAGTGGGGAAAGCTTTTCTCAAATTTCTGGAATGGTCCTTATTGAGTGGTTTTCCAAGTCAGAGGTGGATCTTATGTTTTGGAGGAGCTGGATGGTACTCAGTTGGCCAGAGGTTTCTCTGCTGATCATGTGAAGAAGTTTCATTGTTGTGGAGGCAACCTATCCCAGAAGTAAGTCCTCCCAATTGTGCACCACCAGGGTCATTTGCTGCTTTTTTGTTGTAAAACTATACTTTATGCCACATAAGTGAGCAACTGGGATGCCCTCTGTGTTTTATCTCTGCTGCTTCTAGGACTCTTTTGCATTGATCAGGATTTTTTCAACTCTTCAATCACTCTCAGTGTTGAGAAATGGTTATTCTTCTGTTTCAATTTCTTTGTCTCCTCCTTTTCTTAATATCTTCAAAATCAAGATGCAGACTAGGGACAGTCTGTAAGTTGGGGAGAGATGTGGTTATCAATTTCAGACACCTCAGGAAAGGGCAAAAATTTTGATTTTTTTCCTGTCCATCAAATATATATATTTCTCATTGGTATGGCAACCTTCCCTTTTCTCCCATCTCCAACTTTTACCTGTCCTAGTGGTCTAGGAAGCGCCCCCTGCGGTGTTCAAGTCCCAAGGCCTTGCGTTCAATTCCTCCCCCTTGTACTCAGCACCTGTTTTTTTTGGCCAAGCGCGTGCAAAATGTCATCATTATAACCTCTGATCCCCCCATCCAACTGATCTCATAACCTCTCATCCGTCATTTCTGGCTAAAATCCCTTGCCATCATTGCCCATTGGCGGGTTGGCTGTCCGTCCTCACCGCCAATCCCCATCTCATCCAGATTACCTCCTCCTATTGATCACTGCGCACTCCCATGCAATTCCCATCCAGCATTCACTGAACACCCAGACCAATCAGCCCCCCGCTTTTTTTCCTTGATCTCATCTTTTCCAAATTGCTGAAAACCATTTCCAGCGGTTTTCCAACAGCCCAATCTCAACCAAAATCATCTCATCATCCCGTGCTCATCATCTCACCCGCCCAAAGAATATTGTGGCTGTTGCTTGTCAATGCCTTGCACCTCCATCTTCTGGCACTAATGCAAGCCTTGTGGCTTGCTGTTGTCTGCACCAGTCCACCATTTCTCCTTTCTTTGCCCACTTTCTCAACTGCTCAAGCTTGTATGTTTCAACTCATTGCTGTACTTGGCCTTTTTTACTTTTCTTCTGTCTCTTTCTGCCTCTTTTTTTTTTATTAAATTCATCTCCTCTTAAATTTTTTTGTTCATCATTCTTTCTTTTCTCTGAAAAAAAAAAGAACAATTTCTTTTGCTCTCATGTGCGTCATCCTTTTTTACATAGCCTTCAGGGCCTCTTGACCATAAAAGTAGGGGCCATCAACTGAGTCAATCAATAAATCCATGGGAGTACACCTTGTTGAGTTGACACCCGTCTTCACCCTGAATCATCCTTTTCCCAGTGTCAACACTCCAAATACAGAATCATCCTTGCGCACCTCAGCCTCAATCTTTGATCCATCGTCATCAACCAATGAATTTGATTTGATCAAATCCATCCTTGCCCCCATCCTTCTCTCAATCACTCTCCCTTTATCTCTCCAGCCTTCCCTCAATCTTGCCCTTTGACATCTTCCTCCATCTTCCTATTTTCCTCTCTTTATTATTTTATTTTCCCTTTCCTCACTTCTCAGCTTCTCCTTCCTTCCAATAATTCTCTCCCTCCCGTCTTCAACTTACGACTGATCCTAATCCTTCGACTTCCAACTGAATCTAATCATCCTCTCAACCTTCCTCAACTCTTAATTATCCTCTCGACCATCCTCGACTCTCAGACCCAAGCTCTCGATCACTCTACGCTCATCCCTCCAAATCCGACACTACTCTTGACAGCTATCAACTCCTGATTATGTCTAGCTGTGAGACAAATTATCTCAATCCATATTACGTTGATGTCTCTTTTCTGACTTTTCTTTCAGTCCTACCATTCCTCATTCCTTGTCATCTAAAACTGTCCTTCATCATGTGATTCTCCAATCTTCTCTTTCATCCTCACTATCAATTCTGTAGTATCGGTAAGACACTCTTTACATTATCCTAGAATCTCCGCAAATAGTTTTGTTTAAGTTTTTTTTCTTTCATGCCAAAGACCTGCTGGTCTTTAGATTTTGAAATTCATCGTCCAAACTTATCACGGTTAAAAGCCAAAATCAACAAACCGACAAACCAACAATATGGATTCAACTTCAACTGGACCAGCAGATCCAAATTCCTCCCTCCTCAAAACCCTGACGGACTCAATCCCAAACCTTCACAAATCAAACTTTTCCCTCTGGAGATCAAAATTGACTACCATATTCTTGCTCAAAGGAATCTCTCATTGGCTCAACGCCCCAGAAGATAAGGAATGTCCGTCAAATGTAAACCTGAAGATCGCCGGATACATCTTAGCCAAGCTGGACAATTGAACATATATCAATTGTGTAAAGGACAACAACGCTCTGAATGGAATTGCGCTTTGAAAATGGATCAACAAGTATTACGCCTCATCACAGACAGCAAATCGATTGCGGATTTTCTTCAATTTCATTAATCTCGCTTTTGGCCCCAAGAATGTCGAAAAGTTCATCACCAATGTAGGATCCTGTTTACTCCAAATCTCTAAAATTGGGATTAAGATGGACAACGATATTGTGGCCTATCTAATCCTATACAAGTTTCCTCCCCAACTCAAACATTTGAAGACCACAATAACGCACTCTCTGGGCAAAGCCAAGATCAACAGGGATCTTGTGCTTAGACATCTAAATCAAATCAAAAACAAAGTAGCAGCTGGAACGTACGCCTCCGCTATGCTCGCCAGTCAAGAACTTCTAAGATGTAAGCCAAACTGGCACAATCCACAGGCCTTTCACCCGAAGAACAAATGCTTTGCATTGTATCCTCATCTTCAACCTAATTACAATGGGTCGGGCGATAACTCCACTCCTCAAAATAAAATCCCTGCGTCTAACTCCAAAGCTTCCCTGAATCTAGCCTATACGTTCTCCGTCACTTACCTGCACCACATCAATTGTAACTCTCTTCTCTTGGATTCAGGCGCGTCCAATAACATGTTCAATAATCCAGATTATTTCGACTGGATGAAGGATGATAGTACCAAGGTGAATACTGGTAAACCAAACGCCTCAATCACGTCCCAAGGAGCCAGAAATGCCACTATCCACACTAAAACAGCCTCAATCACTCTTACCGAGTCTCTGTTTGTGCCCGATCTAACTGTGAACCTTATCTCTCTTGGTCAACTCGTCCAGAAAGGTTGTACACTCGCTCAACTTGACTCAACGGGTTTTGGAGTATTTTTTGAAGATGAAATGATCATATCTGGTCATATTTGCGATAACCTCTTCTATATAGAAGAGTCCAACTCCAACATCTCAAACTGTCACTTGTTTCTCTCAATGTCGACCATACATAAGCACTTTGGTCACGTCATTCAAGAAAAGGTAAAACTTCTGTCTGCCTCTTTCCCTAACTTAAAGTTGGACCTTGATTCCTGTACAGCCTGTGCAAAAGGGAAGATCCATCAAACTTCCTTTCAAAGTCACATCCCTCCCAGCTCCCTGCCTTTCAAATTCATCCACGCCGACATCTGTGGACCTATAAATCCTGTCTCCAAATCCGGATGTCAATATTTCCTGTGACTCACCAATAACTTCTCTAAATATAAAGTCTGCATCCCGATAAAGCTCAAATCTGATGTTACCCAAGAATTCATTAACTTAATCAAGCTCCACTCAAACCGCCTCGATCAAATGCTGAGAATCTTCCATTCCGATAACGGCGGCGAATTTGTGAACTCTCAACTATCCTCCTTTCTGAAAGAAAATGGTATTTTACATACAACCTCCAAACCCTATACTCCTCAACACAATCCCATTGCCGAACGTGGAAATCAAACTCTTGTGGAAGCAACCAGAAAAACCATAATTGACATGTCCATTCCTCTTTTCTTGTGGGATGAGATTATGATCAGTGTCTGCGAGATTCTCAACTCAATTCCTTCCATAAAGCTCAAGCAATCTACTTTTGAAATCTGGCACAACAAGACTCCCAAACTTAACCTTTTCCGAACTTTGGGTTACAAGTCCGTTGTTCTCGACAACAGATCACCTTATTCCAAACTCAGTGAGAAGGGCATTGAAGGAATGCTGGTAGGATTTGATCTCAACTTGAACTCCTTCAGGATCTTCTGCCCGGAATCAGGATTGATTGTTTGTAGTAAACACGTTAAGATTTTTGAGAACATGAAACTCAAAGATTCCTCTCTACCCTCCTCCAATCCTCCTTTTGACACTATTCTCAATATTGAACCCCTTACTGACATTCTCACCTCCTCCGCTCCAAAAAACTCCCCATTTTCATCTTCCGACTCTCCTCACTCCAATCCTTCATCCATCAAACCTCAATCCGCTGTTCCCCATTCTTCATCCTCCTCCGCCACTCAGGATTTGAATGAGGATTCATCCTCCAAATCCAATTCTAGTGTCCTGGACAACAATCAGGTTGCGGACTTACTTACTGCAGATAATCCTTACCGTCTCCAAGATTGATCCATCATCCAACGACCCCAAAGATATGTCTTTCTGATGAGATCAACCCCAAGATCTTACAAAGAAGTAGAAAAAAGTCCCGATTGAATCCATTGGTTAGAATCCATGAAGACTGAGTTAGACGGCATTGATGTGCTGAAAGTCTGGGAGGGATGTCATACCCTTCCAGATGGAAAGCAAGCCCTTTCTACCGTTTGGGTCTATTGATTGAAAGAACAACACAATGGTGCTGAATCCCTCTTCAAGTCAAGATTGTGTGTTCAAGGTTTCAAGCAGCTCAAATTCTGTGACTATGGAGAAACCTACACTCCTACTGGTTTGATCGTCACGCTCCGTACTCTTTTAATATACTCTTATCACCACCATCTGGACATTTTCCAGATGGACATTAAGTCAGCCTTCTTGCATGCACCACTCGACGAAGAATTCTTCATCAAACGACCCAACGGATACTCCTCGCCATTTCCATACTTCAAACTAAATAAAGCATTTTATGGCCTCAAACAAGCTCCGAAGAGTTGGTTTGACACCCTACGTGCCTGGATTGTATCTGAAGGCTTCAATGCTTCTAGTGCGGACCCATGTCTCTACATCAGCAATGACCATTCCATTTTTATCTTTGTCTACGTCGATGATTTAATTGTCATGGGCAATTCCTTGAACTTCCGAAACAAAATCCAATCACAATTCTCAATTTCGCATGAAGGTCCTCTTCAGAAGATTCTTGGGAATCATATAATCAACAATCCAAAATTTCCTGCCCTTTTGCAAGCCAAGCACATCCAGTTTGCGCTAGAAGAACTAGGCCTCCTTGAATCTAAACCAATAACCACTCCCATGACTCCAAACGTTCACCTATCCCAAGCATCCGACGATGAGCACGCGGAATTCCTCAAATTAAACATCAATTTCCAATCATCGTCTGGATTTCTTAACTTTATTGCCAGCCAAACCCGGCCTGATCTTTTGCATGCAGTATCTACTCTATCACGATTCAACTTCAAGCCAGGTCCTCAACATTGGTTGGAAGCTAAACACGCCTGGCAATATCATAATCACACAAGGAATCAAGCCCTTAAGTTAAAATCATCAAACTTCAAATATGATATTGAGTGCTTCAGTGACTCTGACGGCGGGAACAATGCGATAACCCAAAGAAGTCATACCGGTTTCATCATACTATTGTATGGTTGCCCGGTTTCGTGGAACAGCAAATTGCAACCCTCTTTCTCCCTATCCTCCACCAAAGGCAAATTGAAAGCCCTTGTCTCCGTTACCCAGGAAAAACTTTGGCTGGACAATCTTCTGCATGACCTCAATCCCGATCTCAAGCTTTCCCATTGTTTCAACATACACAACAAGACTGTCAATGATCTTGTCAACTTTCAGTCTCACCACAGCGCTCTCAAGCACGTGGACACACAAATTAAGTGGCTACAAGAGCAGCGAGAGGCCAAGAAATTGATAACTAACCTGATCCCCTCAAACCAGATGCTTGCCAATCCCTTAACTAAAACCGCTATCAGATCCTCAGTATTAAATCTCACAAATAACGTTTTGACCTCTCACAACTAGACACGGCGGCGTGTTGAGTTGACACCCGTCTTCACCCTGAATCATCCTTTTCCCAGTGTCAACACTCCAAATACAGAATCATCCTTGCGCACCTCAGCCTCAATCTTTCATCCATCATCATCAACCAATGAATTTGATTTGATCGAATCCATCCTTGCCCCAATCCTTCTCTCAATCACTCTCCCTCCATCTCTCCAGCCTTCCCTCGATCTTGCCCTTCGACATCTTCCTCCATCTTCCTATTTTCCTCTCTTTATTATTTTATTTTCCCTTTCCTCACTTCTCAGCTTCTCCTTCCTTCCAATAATTCTCTCCCTCCCGTCCTCAGCTTATGACTGATCCTAATCCTTTGACTTCCAACTGAATCTAATCATCCTCTCAACCTTCCTCAACTCTTAATTATCCTCTCGACCATCCTCGACTCTCAGACCCAAGCTCTCAATCACTCTACGCTCATCCCTCCAAATCCGACACTACTTTTGACGGCTATAAACTCCTGATTATGTCTAGCTGTGAGACAAATTATCTCAATCCATATTACGTTGATGTCTCTTTTCTGACTTTTCTTTCAGTCCTACCATTCCTCATTCCTTGTCATCTAAAACTATCCTTCATCGTGTGATTCTCCAATCTTCTCTTTCATCCTCACTATCAATTCTTTAGTATCGGTAAGACACTCTTTACATTATCCTAGAATCTCCGCAAATAGTTTTGTTTAAGTTTGTTTTCTTTCATGCCAAAGGCCTGCTGGTCTTTAGATTTTGAAATTCATTGTCCAAACTTATCACACCTGTCCCCCCTTTATCTGAGCATTTTATCCAGGGTTTATCCATGATTGCCCCTTGATACTTGAGCCTCCATACTCAAATGCTTGATATGCCTCTCTGTGGCCTTATCTGTTATCACCAACCAATAGCCTTGATGATTTAAGAACAATTCATTTGGTTGAATTCTTGAGTGTGTTATACCATTCCTTGATCCTTTTTCTTGACCATACTGGTCTTGATCATTATTTGATTGTCATTCTTGAATCATTCACTTTTGACTAAGAGGTTTTATTAAGATTAAAACCTGGAGTGTTGAAACTCCCTTTATTTCTGCTAAGTTGCATTTTGCCACGCTACTCGTGAATCCCTTGAGAATTGTTGGGTTTTTCTTGATTAAATTTGTTATTGCCTTGCTTCTTGAGCGTCATAATAAAAATTTCTTTGTTTTGTATGGCCACCCACAGTTATCTGGTACCCTTCAAGCACTTGATTGCAAAGAATTGGGCAGGTTCATTGAGACCTGGGGGTTGGTTGGGATTGAGTTGATCTTTCCTAATCTTTTGCTGATTACCAGATTTATTAGCTTGTGGGAATTGTTACTTACAATTGCATTGTTCTATTATACTCTGAACAAACTTAAATTTATTTTTTTCAAGTCTTTTCCCGCACCATCTTGCCTCAGATAGTGTTTCTCTTTTGCTACCAATTAGTATCAAACTCATCCGTTCCCGTTGATTCTTCATTGGCAAGGTTCTGGACCTTGATTCTGGTTGCATTTAAATATTTTTTTAACACTCAGGAGGGAAGCCTAAAAGCACCTTTCCCCTCTACAGAACTGCCTATGTCCAGAACCTTTTGGAGTTATACATCAAATACATTTTTCACAATGGCAAGAGGAGGATGAAAACAAAATTAATTCTAAATTTATTCAAGAAAATAATTACAATTTATGGTATACAGTGAGGTAACAACTTTTGGAATCAATGGTAAATTATATAGATGCTTGTAGGAGCTTGTGGCTTTATACATGCTCAGCTGTCAGCCTCCAACATTTAGGGTCATTTTCTTCATCATTCCAACACATCATTCTGCGCATTACCATCCACATCAGTCCATAAGCTTAGCACAAATAAAGCACAAGATAAATGGTGTGTTCTGGTTACTACCTCTTTCTTGCATAACAACCTTCCAATCTTGGCAAATAAGTATATACTTGTGAATCTTTGCAGCTAACTCTAATCTGGTTGAAAATAAATTTGAGCTTTTCTCTTCTACCGTTGGGTCTCATCAGCCCTCAGACTGTTACACAAACACCCCACATACTATAGGAAAATCTTAGATGATTGTGAGCAAAAATGAAGAATTGAGTGCAAGAAGTAAGTACAAGATAGCAAGGCTAACTGAAAAGTGTAAACTTTGATTTGGGAGCTCAAAAAACAGCAAGAGGGACAAATTCTTCAAATGGAAGGGAGCTAAATCCAAGCCCAATGTGATGACTGGATTCAGAAAAATTGAAGAATGTATGAAATTACCTAACTGAGGAGAAAATCTTCAGGCAGGAAACATAAACTTTATAAGGTAATGCAATGGTTAGTAGACACAACCTGATGGATGGCTATCTGCAGCTAGGAAGAGATGATGCAATGAATGAAAGGAACAGAATGGTAAAAAAATAACAGTACAGTTTTTTCCAAGGTTGTAGCCTAAGTTCAAGAAAATAGAACATGAGCATACAGCAATGTAATGGATGAGAAAGGGAATGATTGACATGTGATGACAATGCAAATATACAGATATAGCTTATTCAGGGAGGGACTAGTCCATTTGCAAACTATACAGTTGATGTGGCTATCTAGGCATGTGTGAAAACATGTGTGGTTGCATGAACAAGAATGGAAGTCCAAGGGCTGATGATACCCAGGGTAGAAGAGCAAACATTGAATGGATGGTTGACTTGGGTTAGATTCAACTGCAAAGATTTGCAAATATGTACTTATTTGCCAAGATCAGAAGGTTTTCATGCAAGCAAGAGGTAGTAAGTGGAGGGGACCATTGATGTTGTGTTTTATTTTTTTCACACTTTAAGGACTGAGGTAGATGGTACTGGGAAAAAGGATATGTCAAAATGGTGAAGACAATGACCCTTAACCTTGGAGCCTGAAAGTTTCTGGGGTATAAAGCCGCAAGCTCCTGCCAGAATTAGGGCATATCAAAGTTAGCAAACCCGCCATTAGAAAACCGCCATTTCTTTGACAAAACCCACCATTGAAAATGGTGGGTTTCTGAAATACACATACCCCTTAACTGGTGTATTTTGACATGGTGGGTTTCATGAAAATAGTGGATTTCAGACATCAAACCCACCATTAAACTGCCATTTATGCATCATCCACACACCTCATCCAATTTTTCTGGAATCTCAATTCTTCTTCCACAAACCTCAAATCTTATACAAATATTTGAATCCCTTCTTGATCCTCACCCCAATCTAAGTATATGATTGGGAGGGAAAAAGATGGGAGGAGATGATTTCGCAAACACACAGAGATTTGTTAAGAATATGGATCATCATCCTTCATTTCTTGAATCAAATCCATCTCCTCCGCTCATTCAATATCCTCCCTCCTCAATCAGGACTCACAATTGACTACTCACCCTCATTCCTTAACTCAAACAACCCTTGATAGGAGTAGGATTCAATCAAAGTCAGCACCAAGCTCAAGAACAAGCTTGATACCAAGCTCAAAACCTGGAGTACTCAGACCCAGAAAAAGCCCAAGAAAGACTCAACATCACCCTTGTTGGAGGACATTACCAAAGCCGCCTTGACAACCTTGAGTGCGTGGTGCACATGAATGATGCATACAAATCTATACCACCAGCAAACCACTAACAGGAGGTAGGAGTTAAAGCTTCCAACTGCATCATCATCATCATCTCCACCTCCATCTGCTTGACCCCCACAAGACCAAAGCAACTGACCACATACACACCCACCTATTTTCCAACTCAAACATCTCAATATAGGAACGGCACACGGAATTCTTTACCCCACCCAACAACCATCTGGGTACAAAGATGTATCTATTTACATACTCTCCCTAAGGTAGTAATCTAACACGCCTTTGTGCCAAACATCATCAAAAAATCATCATCTACGCCAATCTCATCAAGAGCCCCCTTGCTGGTGAGGTCAAGGTCCTGAAGGAGGACAAGATGGACGTTTTGATCACCAGGATCCCAAAAAAAGGCTTTTGGTTCTCCAATGTGTTGATGTTTTATCTGCTTTCATCCTCATTGTCAGCCCTGTCATTGTGTTTCTTCCATATTTTATTTATTTATTTCACACCTTGTGTTCTGTGTCCTGCTTGTCTCTAAACGTCTAGTTGTAGTTCATTCAACTTTACTGTCACTTGTCCTGTCACCTGACCTGCGCACCAGAAGAATCTCTGACCCGCGACTACTCAACTCCAGCAACTACACAACTCACTTAAGAGACAAGCAACCATATCACAACCAATGTCAGATCACTCAGACTCGACCACTTGGCCAACTCCTTGTACACAACTTTGATCACCAAACAATCAAGACCTGAAGACTGAACTAAAGGAGTCAACCCAACAGTCCTCCGAACCAATCTACCACCAGTCTCAGAATTATTCTTTGGTTGGATCAGTCTACGTCGAATCCTCAATAACTGCTCTGTTCTGCTCAATCTCATTAGAGGTCATCATCTGGCCTGTAGAACAATCAGTTACTGTTTGTGTTCCTTGCGGTCTCTTTCTTTATTTCTTTACTCAACTTATGTTCAAAGTTTCTGACCTCTTGCTGTGATCTGAAATGAATTAGCCTGGGCTAGGTTTCCTAATTTACTAAATTTTTTTCACGGTTAAAAGCCAAAAATGGATCACCCGAGCTCAACCGGCAGGAATCAAATTACAGAAACACCTGGACCAGGAGGAGGAGGAGAAGGACACTTTAAGGCACTGGCACTGAAGTCCCTCATGGAATCCACCCCAATACTTACAGAAACAAACTACTCAATCTGGCAAAAGAAGATGGAACGCCTATTCAAAATGCAAGGAATCCTTGACCTCATCAACTCAAGCAATCCCTATATGGAAATCCCCAAAAACAATGAGATGGCGGGATACATCATGTCAAAACTGGATCCTGCAACCCACACCAACATCATCAGATCTGAAAATGAAGACTTGACAAAGCTGATCTGGCTGGCCACCAAAAATCACTTTGCCTCCAGTCAAGCTGCCAATCAGGCTCAAACATTCTTTAACTTCCTATACCTAGCATTTGACCAAAACAAAATTGAAAGCTTTGTAACCTCCGTAAGATCCCATCTTGGAAAACTTGATGAAGTTGGAATCAAACTACCGGCCAACATCCTTAGCTACCTAATCCTATTCAAGCTACCCCAGTCACTCAAGGCCATTTGGTCCCAAATCATGCATTCAGGTCTTCAACTCTCAGTTTCCATGGTACTTGACCATCTGGTCCAACACAAGAATGAAGTCCAGGCCAAACTCCCCAAGACAACAGACACCAACTCCGCGCTGTATCACTCCAACTATCAAAGAGACTCAAACTACCCAAGATGCCAGGACGGGAAACACAATCCTGGGGTTAAGTCTCATTCTCAGTCCTCCTGCTGGGTAAAGTTTCCTGAACTAAAACCTGACAACCCACCTAACAAAGAAAGACGGGGACAAAAGAAGAAATCGCAGGAAGAGTCTCATTTCTGTAGCTTCTACTGCGCTGACAACAAAGTAAAGTCAGACCCTGAAGACCAATCCATTCTTGATAGCCAATGCTTGATCCAAATGTTTCAAAGCAAGGAATTTTTTACCTCTCTAGCTGAACAGACAGGTGATGAAACCATCAAAACTGGAAAAAGAGGAGAAGGCCTGATTATCAAAGGCCTTGGCACAATAGAAATCTCAGACCAAGGCAAATGTATACGTTTTGACAAAGCAGCCTGGGTTCCTGAAGCTATGGTTGATCTCATTTCCCTAGGAACTCTGCTGAATAAAAGATGCATAATACAAGTTAATCTCAAGACCAAACCCTCCTCTTTTTCACTCCGCTTCAAGGGCAAGTTGCTCCTATGTGGTATTATAGAGAACAATTTACTGCTCATCAAGTTTGGGGCTTTGAACCAATCACGGCCTCTCATGTGCTATCTAACTCAAACCAACTCAACTGGTCTTCACAAAAAACTTGGTCATGCAAGCATCAAACGCATGGAAAAACACTTAAGTCACAGTATCAACAGAACTCTTACCAGCAACTTTGAATGTCTAGCATGCAGCAAGGAAAAAATATCCAAACATCCCTTTGACAGTACTCAAGCTCTAGCCTCAAGGGTTTTTGACTGGCTTCATCTGGATTTGATGGGACCCTTGAATCCAACCAGCAAAGGAGGGATGTGATTTGCACTCACAATTGTTGATAAAAAGTCAGGAAATCTTTCTTTGTTTCCACTTCCTTCAAAGGACGCTGCTTCCAATGCCATCAAATTCTTCATCAAAAAGAAAGCAAAGAAACTACTCAGATATCCCTCCGAAGTCATCTCTGACGGAGGAGGATAATTTGTGAACAAAGATCTCAAACAATTCTTTAAATCCAAGGCAATACAGCACATCATCAGCAAACCGTACCACTCCCAGAAAAATGGGAAGGGGGAACAAGCCAATGGCACAATTATGGAGTCAGTTTTCTCCGTGTTCAGCTCCACTTCCATTCCAAAAAACTACTGGCACGTGGTTATACAAAGCTGCTGCTTTGCCCTCAATCAAATCCCTTTTGAAAAAGGCAGGGAGACGCCATGGCAGATGCTTCAAAAGACTGACTTACCCTTGAACTATCTACAGCCCATAGGTTCTTTTGTAATCTATCTACTCAGCGACTCTAAGATCCCTTCAAAAATAAGTGAAAAAGAAGACAAGGGGATTCTTCTTGGTTACAACCCTTGACTCTTCTCTTACAAAATTCTATCAAGAAGCGGAAGGATCATTGAGACAAAACATGTCAAATTCATGAACAAAGAACCAACTATCAACCTTGAACCTCCTAAAATCAAGAATGCAGCCAAGGATACAACTCAGCTAACTCAGAATGAGGGTCTCAAGGGTACGGGAGCCAGTACTGATGCAACTGTTGTTGAACTCAAAGAAGACATCAAACCTTCCACTGAATTCACCACCAAGCCTGACCTCTCCAAATCAGATAGCTCAAACACAGAGGTTCTTGAAACCCTCAGACCAAACCTACTCAATTGTAGTCAGCTCAGGCCTCCCCAAAGATACCAGTACTATCACTCTGATATACCAAAGAACATCCACGAAGCACTCAAGGATCCAACCTGGGTACCTCCCGTTGAAAAAGAACTTGACACGATAGAGGAACTTGGGGTCTGGGAAGATGCCAATGAATCAGAAGTCACTAATCCCCTCAGCACCACCTGGGCCTTCCAACGAAAACAAGACCTGCACACTGGTGACACCACCTTCAAGGCTTGCGTCTGTGTTAAGGGATTCAACCAACCATTTGGTATCAACTACTTCAATACATTTGCTCCCACAGGTAAGGTGGCCTCTTTATGAGCCTTACTATGTTACTCTGTGGATAGAAAGCTTGGTATTCTTCAATTCAAAGTAAAAGGAGCCTTTCTTCACGCTCCGCTGAGCAAGGACATTTACATCAAGACTCCATCTGGATCAAAGCAAACTGCCAAATACCTCAAGCTGAAGAAATCTCTGTACGGGCTGAAACAAGCACCGCTGAACTGGTATAAAACCTTGAGTGAGTGGATCAAGGAAAATGGCTTCAAGGAGAGTGACAGTGATCCATGTCTCTACCTCCACAAAGACCAAATTACTGCTCTCTTCTTCCATGTAGACAATCTTATTGTTGTGGGGAACACCAAAGACTTTAAAAGCCGGTTCCTCTCAAAATTCAAGGATTTTTCAGCGCACAAAGTCAACACTCTGCTAGGAATGAAGGTCAAACTCACTCCAAATTCAATCAGTCTCTTGCTCCCCAACCACATCAAGAAAGGACTGGAGGAAATGAACCTCCTCGACGCCAAGCCACTGAATAATCCATGTACTTCCAGACTCCAACTGAAGCCAGAAACATCTGAGGAAATTGAAGAATTCAAGAAACTTGGGAAGAACTACAGGTCCCCAATAGGTAGGCTGAACTTCATTGCAAACCTGGCAAGACCTGACATCAGCTTTGCAGTTTCAAATCTTGCTTGATTCTGCGAAAAAACATGGAATCACTCATTGGAAAGAGGTGATCCATGTATGGCGGTACCTACTCAAAACAATTGACTTCAAACTCAAATTTTGATCAAAGTCCATTGCAAATCATCTTGTCACTTACAGTGATGCAACCTGCGGCAATGATCTGGTCACCAGACTCTTGCAAACTGGTTTCATTTCCCTCTTCAAAGGATTTCCTATCTACTGGACCAGCAGAAAGCAACAAAGCATAGCTCTATCCTCAACTGAATCCGAATGCAAAAACCTCTTGGCTAGCCACCTCGAAGGCTGCTGGCTTCATCAACTCATAACAGAAATCTGGAGGACTTCTTATCTTGGACCCCCAATGCACCTTGTTGACAACAAGGGTCTCATTGATAAAATCAAGAAGTTTGGATGCAAATCACATGTGAAGTACATAGATATCAAGATTAAAAGCATTAGGAATGACTGGAATGATGGACTAATTAAGGTCAAACTCATTTCCTGCCATGACATGCTGGCAGATTCACTAACCAAACCAGTAAATCCCACTTCCGTACTCAGACTCACAAGGTATGTAGGAAGCTGAGCTCTTTGGACGTTGAGTTGAGCCGGCGTGTTGATGTTTTATCTGCTTTCATCCTCATTGTCAGCCCTGTCATTGTGTTTCTTCAATATTTTATTTATTTGTTTCACACCTTGTGTGCTGTGTCCTGCTTATCTCTGAACTTCTAATTGTAGTTCATTCAACTGTACTGTCACTTTTCCTGTCACCTGACCTGCGCACCAGAAGAATCTCTGACCCCCAACTCTCCAGCAACTACTCAACTCCAGCGACTACACAACTCACTTAAGAGATGAGAAACCATCTCACGATCAATGTCAGATCACTCAGACGCGACCACTTGGCCAACTCCTTGTACACAACTTCAATCACCAAACAATCAAGACCTGAAGACTGAACTAAAGGAGTCACCTCAACAGTCCTCCAAACCAATCTACCACCAGTCTCAGAATTATTCTTTGCTTGGATCAGTCTACGTTGAATCCTCAATAACTGCTCTGTTCTGCTCAATCTCATTAGAGGTCATCATCCGGCCTGTAGAACAATCAGTTACTGTTTTTTTTCCTTGCGGTCTCTTTCTTTATTTCTTTATTCAACTTATGTTAAAAGTTTCTGACCTCTTGCTGTGATCTGAAATGAATTAGCCTGGTCTAGGTTTACTAATTTGCTAAATTTTTTTCACAATGAACTTGTCCAAGAGATCATTCAGAACACTCCATCCAGTCACTACCCCCAGTCCAACCCAGCACCCAAGAATCCAATAAACCATTGTACCATCCCATCCACCCAACCCAATCCTCTGTCATCCCAATCCAAGTCTATCAAACCACCACCAATCCCCAATCCTCAATCCTTACCAAGAACTTCTCCCAATCCACCCCAGTACTTGGTTTGATTTGATTCAAACCCAACCCCACAGTTCCCCTTCATGTTGTTCAACATTGGCTCAGGGGTCTCAATCATCAAGGTCACCAGTTTTGGCAAGTTTGAGAGGATTTTGGGAACTTTACTTCGCGGTGGGACCCTTTGGGGTCTATTATCCCTCCTGAAAAACGCCAAGAGTTTTGAGGAGATTTTGGATCTTAGCATGCGTGGTGATAACTCCAAGGTTGACATGCTTTTTGGGGATATCTACGGCCAATAATATGGCAAGATTGGCTTGAAGATATTCACAATTGCCTCCAGTTTTGGTAAATTGTTCAAGAGGAAGAAATCAAACCATGAGAACCACAACCCCAACCAGAGACTTGTAGGTTTGAGTCATGCTGATCAGATCAAGGCTCAGCTTGACTTGGATCAGAAGATGACTGAGTTCAGAGCCAAGGATATCAGTAAGAGTTTTCTGTATGCAATCAGTAATAAAATTGGCCATATCACGTGAGTAGGCTGATCTTGACAACCCTAGTATGCTCAAACAAGCAAACAACGCGCGTACTTGGTCTTATCCTTTGGTTTGCCTAAGCCTGTCTTGGAGATTGTTGACCCAAAATCAATTCTTGTTTGTTTCTCCCTCTATTCAGTCATTTTAATGCCAAAAAACATGGGCTTGATTGGATCTATTTTGGTGGTTGTTTTATCCGTGGTAAGTGTTGATCATCTCATGCTCTAAAAACCATCAATCCTTTCAAACAGTTATTATCCTTGGGGCTCCAAGGAACGCCAGGCTACGCATGCTGAGATTAATGCCGACAATCTTGAAATATACGTATGATGTTTCAGCTATCCCCTTCATCTTTGAGATGGAAAGATCATGCAGTGTACATAGATATCTGTGGACCTGTTTTTTCTTCCCTTCTCTCACACCCATAAAAAACTTCATTTGTCCCTCTTAGTCCAAACAAAAAACAAAAGTCATTTTAACTTTGATAGTAATATAGAAACACTTTGAGCATTTTAACCAGATCAAATTTGTGGGACCAAGAATAATTGCGCCATGTTACGTGCTCTGATTTCATCAGGTTTCATTGTTTCCCCCCCTCCCACCGTCTTGAGAATTGATAAATAAATTTCTCATCAGTTGTGAAAACATATGTACAATCACAAATCATTACAACCAACGCGCAAGATGAAGACATTGAGAGATGGACTATTTGAGCTATCAATGATGTTGGATTGAGAGAGAGAGAGAGGGAGAGATCTATAATCAATACAGGAGGACGCTAAAACAACAACAGCAGATTGAGAGAGAGAAGAAAGTCCATGACAATTTGAGGTCTTGGGTGTGGTCAATGATGATCAGTATGTCAGTTAAGACGGATGGATGAACAGAGAAAATCAATCATCAAACAATAAAGTTAGTGAGTAGTAGTTCAAAGGGGGAGAGAGATGATCAAGAACGCTTGTCTTCAACCAGTGTTACTACTATAGTTCAAAGTTTCTGATTTTCTTATGTATGGATTGAGTATCAGTATGAGAAGCTCAAGATGGAGTTGTTTAAGTATCTGCTTACTGGGGTTGTGGAGAGTCACTTTTTAGTCTGTTGTGAGGCAGAGAATGAACTTTTGGAAATGAGGAGGCAGATGCCTTGATTGTTTCATCCCAGGAGTTTTGGGGGATGGCATGGAATTTCCAGCGAGTTCAGGATAGATGACCTGTTGGTAGGATGAAGGAAGGGTCAGGGCTGCCTGTGTTGAGTTCTTTGGTACATTTAAGGAAAGTGGAGTATTGGAGAGTAAGTTCTTAAAGATATATGATAGAAATGAAGAGAACAGAGAAATGAAGTGAAAAGAGTGATCATGTGATGAGATTGATAAAGTGATGAGATTGATAAAGTGATGAGTTCAATAGAGCAATGAGAGTGATGAAGCTTTGGGGGCAATAAAGAGATGAGAGTGGTGAATGAAATTTTTTATGATGATGCTGGAGGAAATATTTTTCCAATGAGGTCAAAGGCAGAAGGAGGTGGGAAACCCGGGGTGTATGAAGTGGACAGGTGGTGGAAGCCTTTATATACTTTGCTTGAAAAAAAAACCACTTATTTCATCTTAACTTTGACATGTCTGATGTGAAATAAGTGGGTTTTTTTGATTTTTAATGGCGGGTTTGAAATGACGGATTTGGGTTCAAACCCACCGTTAAAAAATGGCGGGTTGGATTAACTTTGATATGCCGCAATGAGTATGAAATTTGCACTTAGAGGCTTTTGCAAACAGTTTATTATTTTGAAGTCTCTGCAGCACCTCTTGCACATGTGCAATGTGATCCTGAGGAGTTTTTGAGTAGACAAGTATATTATCAAGTTATACCACAAGGTAGTTCTCTAAAAGGTCAGAAAAAATTTCACTGACAAAATTTTGAAAAGTTGAACAAGGGATGTAAAGGCCAATGGGCATGTAGTATACTCATAACTGAAAAATCATGTTCTCTTTTCATTCAAATAATGATCATCTTTTGCAAAGCAAATAAGGTTATAGGCGCCTCAAAGGTCCAACTTTGATAAATAAGCAGCTCCATGGAGATTGAGGAGGTGCAACAAAAGTGGTACTGGGTAGGCATTCTTTGGGTTTACCTGGTTCAGCTTCCTGTAGTAAACACAAAGGCAAATGCCACCGTCTTGCTTTGGGAAGAATAGGAAATGCAAGCTGGTATTCAAATTGCTTGGTAAAAGAACTCCTTTTGATACATTTTCTGCAACATATTCTTAGAGAAAGAGATTCTTCTTTTGAGAGAGAGTAGACTGGTCAGGGAGCCGGTGATGGGCCAGTGATTTTGAACCTGTGATCATAAGAATGGGAAGGGGGTATTTTATCTGCCTCTGCAGCTGAAAAGACATTTGAAAATTCACAATAAACCAAGGTTAAAGGCTATTGAATTATTTCTAAATCTTCAATCTTTTCATCTTCAAGCACTGTATTTGAAGTGCTTGCACAATGAAAAAGTATTAGGGAGATGAAAATACAACTTTTGGAAGTCGCCTGTTTCTATTCAAAGAAACAAGGGAGAGATAAGTTGGAAAAATGAGCAATAAATCCTAAATCTGAAGAGGGAAATTGGGAATTTAGATCAGGATATTGCAAATCTCCTGGTGGATAATTGTTTTCCAATTCAATGAAAGTGTCAGGTAGGCTGCTTAATTCCTGTTTGACAGAAAGGTTAGTTTCCTGGGGTTGAGAGGTTTGAAGTTAATTACTCATTATTTCCAATTCACATCTATATTGTAGTGAAATAGTAAGTTGTGACCTAGAATGGTTTCTTCCATTTTGGGGATATCCAAAAAAAATCAATCCCATTTGAAGCTGGGTAAATTTCAAAATTCAAAGTTTTATTTTGCCTTACAGGTAACCAATGAGATGTTTTGGTCACACTACTTACTAAATATATGAGAAACTTGTATATCTTGGAATGCACAAGGTTTTTGGAAGTGGCAAAAGATGAAGTTATGAAAGAAAAATTAGTGCTTGACTCAAGTAGAACACAATAAGGAGTGTTGTTGGAATGGAAAAGTAAAAATATAAAACTCAGAGCACCAAGTGACTTTCAAGTGCAAAGATTGACTCACCGTAATTTTGATAATTCTTAGTTTTCCTTGTGAATATCAGAAAAACTACAATCTGATTCTTTGGATGCTTAGCCGCTTTGCACAACAATTGAAATCATGTTTTCCTCCAAAATAAATTCATAAATCATCTATTTCCCTCCTTTGCCATTCATTGTGCTGGAGCATTGTGGTTTCCTTATATAGGATCTTTGGGGTTTTGGTGACTACTTTCCCCTTTGAGTTGGAGTTCAAAGTCAGATTTGGTTTGGAGGTTTTTGTATTCTTCAAATGTTTCTTGAAAGAGTTGTCTGCCTTTGGGGCCAAGGTTGAAAATACATGTTCCTTTTGTTGAGAGCAGTTGTTTTTGTGATAATCATTACCAAGCTCAATAACCTGGTCAATTAGCTACTGAAGGGAGGTTGTCTTATGTCCCCCAACTTCAAGCTGTTCAATGAGGTGTTCTGTTAAAACCTTTCAAAAGTGAAATGAAAGAGCTGCCTTGTTCCATTGGGTGCAAGACCTCAGAGTTTATAAATGGGGGATATAAACAGAAAACCTACTATTCTCTTTCATAAAAAGACTATTAACTTTGTATTTGGTGTTTTTCACTTTTTGGGGGTTTCCAAACAGGGTGAACAGTTGCTGCTCAAACCTATCCCAGTTGTTGAGAATACTAGCGGGACTAGTATTTTAAAATAGTTCAAGGTCTGGTTCAAACCACTGAAAGGCTCTACCTCCTAAGAAGGAAGACGCATACATGACTTCATTTCTATTGGAGGGAACGTTATTGGGATTGTCTGAGAAGATGATTTTCAAGACTGTAATTAAGATCTGAGTTTATGGGAGTTTTTTCCCTCAAAATGGTCAGGCTGCTTCAAGCCCAGAGTTCAGAAACTGGTAAAACTCATATATGTTGCAAGGAATTTTGTTTAAGAGCCTGGATCAAAGCCAAGAGAATTGTAAAGGTTTTGGCCTTGGGAGCACTAGTGCAAAACAGTGATCTACTGCGGGTTGAGGTTTTATTGGAGGAATGTTTGGAGTCTTTGATTTCCTCAAGGGGTTCCACTGGAGATTCCAATTGAGGATAAAGGGGGTTTTTGAGGGTTTCAACCAAAGGAGATTTAGAAGAAGGAACTGGGTCTAGGGGTTTTTGGGCCAGTGAAGCTCTGGATCTCCCGACCCAATGAATATCATCATTTTAAGGGGTAAGGTAAGCATTCCGGGTCAAGAAAGTATGTGAAATTTTAAAATAAATATACCAGAGCTCGGAAAACTAGGAAAGAGGATTGAGTTAGTTAATTTACTGTCAAAAAACCACCCGATGTACTATAGGGCAATCTTAGATGATTGTGAGCGCAAATGAAAAACTGAGTGCAAGAATTAAGTGAAAGATAGATAGGCTAACTGCAATGTGAAAACTGTGATTGGGAGCTCAACAAACAGCAAGGGGGATGAATTGTTCCAATGGAACAGAACTAAAGCCAAGCCCAATTTTATGACTGGATTTAATCAAAATGCAAGAAAATATCAAATTAACTAATTAAGGAGAAAATTTTCATGCAGGAAGATTAGCCTTTATAAGATAATCCTATTATGAATAGATAAAACCTGATGGATGGCTATCTAAGGCTAGGGGTCAATGATCCAATGAATGACAGGAGCGGAATGGGAAAAACAAAACAACATTAGAGTTGTTTCCAAGGTTGTAGCCCAAGTGCAAGACAATAGAGAATGAACATACAGAATTGTAATGGATGAGAAAGGGAATGATTGAAATGTGATTAAAATGAAAACATAAATATATAGCTTATTCAGGGAGGGACTAGTCCATTTTAAAACTATACAGTTGATGTGGCTATCTAGGCATGTATGTGAACTAGTGCAATTGTGTGACCAAGAATGGAAGTCTAAGGGCTGATGATACCCAGGATAGAAGAGAAAATCTCAATTGGATGGTTGACTTGGGTTAGATTTAACTGAAAATATTTGCAAGTATATACTGAGTATCCATGATTGGAAGGTTGTTACGCAAGCCAGAGGTAGTAAGAAACAAGGCACATTTTAGTTTGTTATTTATTTGTGTCAGGCTTACGGACTTAGGCATATGGTATGGGGAAAAGGATCTATAAAACTGGTGAAAAAAATGACACTTAACCTTGGAGTGTGACACATACTTCCATTGTTGGTCACGCAATCACAATAGTTTGCACTCATGCAAATATAAACACATCAACTGTATAGTTTCCCAATGGGACATCTCCCTCCTCTGAATAACTATGTATTTTCAATTGCATTTTCCCCACATGTCATTCCTTCCATTTCTCATCCATTAAATCTCAATACTCTCATGTTCTATTGTCTTTGTCACAAGGGCTTATTACATGCAAGCAGGGCTTGGCACAGAGGGACTCCATTCTCAGTAGGCTTGGTGGAAAGGATACTGGAAGATGCTACAAGGAGCAGATTAGGACTGAATTGAAGATAAGGATGCTGATGAAACTTGCCGGGATGGATTCCTAGTAAGAATTATTAAACTGATTTCTTGGGGAACAATCAGCAAGAAGGAAGAGCAGGCTGTTCCAAATAGACAAGAGGTTGGAGCTACAACAGAGGTACAAGTAATTGGGGATCAGACTACATGTGTGATGTCATGGGAACAGTCTAGTTAACAGAGAGAACTGATCAGGTATGCTACTACATTAGGTTAGGCTGCTTCTAAATTGGGGCAAGGTTACAGGTCTGGGCTTTCTAAGTTGGGAGAGTAAATTTGAAGGATGTACAGTTTACATGAAGGTCATGAAACTAGGTACTAAGTAGAGAGGGTATGTAATACAATCTTCAAGAGGATGTACAAAAGGATTCTCAAAGGATAAACCATGACACAGTATGGGTTAGACAGATTTAATAAGGTTAGAGTATGTGCCGACTTGGGAGATTAAGTGTGTGCAAGCCTATGGAGTCTATCTGCAAGATATATGAGGTTAGACTATATGTAGATATGTACTGCATGAAGATCCTGAGGTATATGGTTACTGGATACATATTGATATAAGTCTCCTAAGCCTTGAGGTTGAATTTCCTTGTAAATTAGATCAGTCATTAGGGTTATATTTGGTTTGCTGAGGTTAAATGCTGAGGTTAGACTGAGCTAGTTGTCAGTATGGCAGTAACCCCTGGTGAAAAGGAGGGCATCTACTGATGACCATAAAAGGAGAAATTGAAGAGGCCATCCAGGTTTTTTTATTCAGCCATTTCTAACTTGAGTTTTCCTTTTCCCTACCCACAACCATCACCACCATCCACACCATTACCATCCTTATCCTCCTACACCAGATCACCTACACCAACCTATACAATGGAGAAGACCAACAACTACCATCCATTCCAACAGTATTACCCAAGTTGTGATAGCTGTACCAAGTTTGAAAGAAACTGTACCACCAGTATCAAACATAACTCTTCAAAATGTGGAAGTTTTAGGCATTATGGAAGAGTATGTGATATGGATAAGTAAGGTAGGAAGACAATAGGGCCAACCTTATGGGTCCTGGAGAAGAGTCAACCTTTTGAGGTGAAGGAGGCTCCAGATGATGATGGCATGACTGTGGTCTATTAATCAAGGCTGGATGAATCTTCAGTTAAGTCTTTAGAGATTGCTATATTGGAGGTTTTTTAGTTCTGATATGGGTTTTGTAGTTTGACACATGCAGGAAAGGCTGCAGAAGATGCAGGAAAAAAGAGAAAAATTGCGTCAAAACGGGCGTTTTGCAATAGATGGTATGTTGATTTGTCAAGAGGAGAAGCACAGAGAGGCATTTCTAAGGTGGAAAACCCCTCACGTAGATTTGGATGATGAATTTGTCAAGTTCCTGTAAAAGCAGTTTAGAAATAGAGATGCAATCAAATCTTTCAAACCTGTTGAGGGGGGTTTTTGAAGCATCAAGAACGTCAAAGAAGTGGTTTGAGGTTTGACTGGTTGAAGTGTCAAAGCAACTGGTAAAAGTGTCAAAAGTGCCCCTCAAAGTTTCAAAACAATCTGTCAAATCATCAAGGCTTGAACTGTCAAAACTTTTCCTCAAGCCTTCAAAGCGGTTTATTAAAGCATCAAGGTTTGAACAATCAAACCTTTGCATTGAATTGTTGAAGACATCCCTTGAAGCTTCAAATTTTGGCCCATTGAATTTCCACTTCAAACCCTCAAAGAAGATCTTTGAAGCAAGGAGGAAGACAAGGATTCCAAGGGAAGTTTGGAGATGGAGTTTAGTGAAATGGGAGATAATAGAGAAATTCCAAAAAATATAGGTAAAGGAAAATAGAAAGAATTCATTGTTGAAGAAGGGGGCAGATCAGATGACTCTTTGGAGTTAGAAGATTTGAGGATCAAGATGAAATACTTGGAGGTGAAGATGAAAATGGTAGAAGATAGAAGAAATAGAAAGAAGGAAATTGAGAAGAGGTATGATGCAGATAGATGGTTGGAGGGATTGGAAAATGGGGAAAGGTTGTTGGAGATGATGGAAGGAGATAGATATAGAGAAGATTGAGTTTTGAATGAAGACCAAGTAAATCAATCTTTAGGGGTTTATAGTAGGAATTCTAGGAATTCAAACTCTAATCTGCAGGAGTTTTTGAAGAAAGGATGTGTTATTGAAATAAGGAAAAAGGTTTATGGGTTTTCAGAGGCTAGGAAGAGAAAGGTTTTAGAGATAATGTGATTCCACGTTGTGATCACTCTCTTAGATGGCTTAAACTGGGCAATTGAATTACTTGAAATAGATTGAAGTGGAGACGAGAACAGTAAGTTGATTGAGTGGGGATGACAGCAATAGAAACAAGGAACAGATGAATACCTTGAAATAGATAAACACATGCTTAGTCCTACGATTTTGGTCTGACGCAGTATATGAGGAATGAGATAGGAAACAAGCCTGGATTTACCGGTTGGTTTGAGTTGAGATTGAATGAGAGAACAATAACTGAGTGAGGATTTTGATAGAGATGGATAGCGAAGAAAGAATGAGGGAAGAGTCCCAAGTTACTTCCACTTGATCCTAGTCGCGCCCTCCTCCTGAGTCAGCTTCACGTAGAACCTTTGGTTGTTGTGTTGATCACAAGTTGAGTTGGTGAGTAAGGGCGTGGTTGGGGTTGTCAAGTGAAAGTTGATGAGGGAAAGGCTTTGAGGAAGATCTTTCTCCAATGGTCAAGGTTGAGACTGAGGCTTGTTTGAGGGCGCGGCCGCGCACGGCGGGCAGTGGGATGGTGCAATCCTGCATAGCATGAATCACACTACCCTGACACTCCTCCTTGATTCATGCAGTAGCCATGTGAACAAGAACCAGAGCAGCCCAATGCTTGATGGTGCCCAGTTGCTTGGTAAGTAAGTCTGCTAACATTTTGGCGGAGGGAACCTGTTCTATGGATAGCAGGTTTTTTGACACTAGATCGCGGATGTACTGATATCTGAGTTCATGTGCTTCAAATTTGGGTTAAGTTGGGCTTCTTTGCTGATCATGACCGTGCTTGCGTTGTCTTTTTGGAGGATGATGTTGAGAGGGGGCTTCTTACTGAGGAAATTCAGGTTTTGGAGCAGGATCAAGAGCCAGCGCAGTTGCTTAGCAGATTTGTTTGCGGAGATAAACTATTCCTCACAGGTGGATTGCTCTACAACGGATTGCTTCTTTGCAACTCAGGAGATTGGGTTGTTGAAAAGAGTGATTAAATACCTGGAAGTGGATTTCTTGGACAGCAGTGATCCTCCATAGTCCGCATCCGCCCAGCCACACAAAGTGGACGAGTTAGCGGTGCAGCGTGAGTACACAATGCCCATGTTCCTGGTGCCATTTATCCAGCGGAAGAGATGTTTGATAGCCAACCAGTGGGAGGCGATAGGCTTTGATGAGAACTGGGACAGGAGATTGGTGGTGAATGCAATGTTGGGCCGCGTGTGGATAGCTAGGTGAAGAAGCATTCCAATAGCCTTCTGATACGTACAACAATCCACCGGTTCCGCATCTTGTGCCACCAACTTTTGAAGACCCATTAGAGCCGGGGTCTTTACAGGGTGACTGTTCTCCATTTGAAATTTGGTGAGGGTCTTCTTGCAGAAGTCGGACTGATGAAGGAAGAGGGAACCATCTGGCCGCCAGTCAAGACTGTATCCAAGATGTTGGCTTGGTTTTTCTTTGATTCTTAGTTCATAGTGTTTGCCGAGTTGATGAAGAAACTAAAGAATTATTTTACAATTGGGTCTGACAATCAACCCGTCATCAACATGTATGTGGAGCTTCATGGCCAGGTTAGGGCTGACAAAGAGTGATTCATCACCCACCAATGGTGTTAACCCGCAATTTGCAAGCGTTTTAACCAGGTGAGCCTTCCATTTTCTGGGGGCTTGCTTGGTTCCGTATAGGGACTTGTTCAAGAGCCAGACGTGATCTTCCTTACCCGGTTCCTCAAAACCACTGACTTGCAACACATAGAACGGAGCGTTGATTAGACCGTTCAAGAAGGCTGTGGCCACGTTGAATTGGAAGACATGCAATTTCTGTTGCACAGCCAGGGACAGGAGTACTTTGAGAGATTTGTTGCGGGCCACCAAGGCGTAAGTCTCAAAGTAGTGAATACCCTTATCCTGGTGATTACCAAAGCCCACCCAGCGTGCCTTGCGGCAAGCAACTTCCCCAAACTCATTCAGCTTGTTCACCAACCGCCACATGCCGCCAATTATCTTGGCTCCCGGGGGAGGTTTGACCAGGGTACCCGTGTTTTTGAAGATCAGCTGGCCGTGCTCTTCTTTCATTGCGTCGAGATACTTTTCGGCGTAGGGTGAGTTCAGGGCGTATTTCACAGAGATTACCTCAGTTAGATTTTCTTCTTCAACAGGGCCGCGGCGACTACGCGAGCCTTCCAGTATGTTGGATGGGTTGATGGCGGAACTGACATCCTTTGAGGCTTTTTTGTAGTACAGCATGAAAGCGTAGTGCTTGAGTGTGGCTGCGGCCGTGGTTCGGTCTTGAGTTTGAGGACCATCCGCTTGTGGGGTGATTTCTTGATCATTCGCCATAGTAGATCGATGCGGTACCAAACTAATTGGCGAGGGTAGTTGTGACATGACCCCGGGCGTGCCTGAGGTAACCTTGGTGGTAGGTTTTGGGGGGTTTACGGTGATTGATACTGTTGGGTGGTGGGAGGTTTTCAGGGGCTCGGTTTGAGGAAGCAATGAATGATGTTTCTTGACGGCGGAAGGTTCACGGTAGGGAAAGTTTAGCGGTAGCAAGAAGTCCCAACTGACGATTATTTGCAAACTGGAGGGTTAAAGGAATCGTGATGCGTCAGAGAAGGGTTCAAAACCCAGATATAGGAGAGGTTTTGAGGGAGGTCCAATCTTGGCTTGATTGGGCCGGGTTACAAAAACCTTGAGGCCGAAGGGTAGGAGCTTGGTCAGATCCTGCTGAGGTTCAATAGAGATGTTAGCCTTTGCCAGGGTGTCCATGGGAGATGACCACGCGAGACTTTTTGTGGGGAGTATGTTTATGAGGTGTGAGGCGTATCTTGCCGCTTTGTCCCAAAGGTTCACAGGAACTGACAAGTGAGCTAGTATGCATCTCACTTTTGTGAGTAGCGTAGAGTTGAATCATTCCGCGATTCTGTTGGTTTGAGGGCTATCAGCTGGTTCTCGTTTGGTGGTTATTCCCAGATCCGTTTTGTTCTGTATTTCCCATATGAAGGAGAGCAATTTTGCTTCGGAGTGGGATTTTTTCTTGAGGGTGTATATACAATTAAAACGGGAGTAGTCATCAATAATCACAAGAATATATTGATAACCACTACGGCATGACGGAGTAATTTGGAGTACCTCAAAATGAAGTTTTTTGAAAGCGCAAGTGGCGGAAGGAATGAGGTTGAGATGTGGCGTGCGTTTGAGCTTGCATTGTCAGCAGACTTTGCACATGGACGCCGGGTTTGTTGTGGTTGGTTCAGGAAGGTTGTAAAGTTGTAAGAACTTTTTCAAGTAGATATTGGATGGGTGTCCCAGGGTTACGTGCCAATTGGTGTGTTCAGTTAAATGGAAAGCTGATACTTGGGCAAGATCTGATGCGTAGAGGTTACCGTTCCAAGGGAATCAAGCCACAATCTTTTCTCCTTGTTTTACCACCAGCATACAATGATGCTGTGATATGACCAGTCCGTGATCTTCTAGTTGAGAGATCAACAGAAGGTTTCAAGGCCCCTTTGGAGAGTAGTATACTGGGTGTATCCAGGTACCGCCAACTTCAAGTCTACCGGGGTGGGTGAAAGGGACGGACCCGCCGTAGGTTATCATCTCCTTGTGGATTGGTTCTGGGGACGTTAGCAGGGATAGATTGCCTACAATAGATTTAGTCATGCCGGAGTCTAGGATGAACATTGATTTGATTTTGGTTGAAGGGACCAGATAGACTTCTTTGGTGAGACAGAATCCATAGTCATCAGGGTTGTTTGATACTTCCACGCACCCAATCTTCTCCTGCACTTTGTTGTTATTTTTGGAAGACTTGTTGGAGAGATGATGCGCCTTGGGATTGCCCTTGATTTGCTTAAGATGCTTGGCAACCAGTCTGGCGATCTTGTTGTCTAAAGATTTGCCTTGGGTGTGGTTTCTCGTGGGAATAGCACTCCTAGGTTGGTTGGAAGATGAAGGCGGGTGGTTGACAAACTTTCTAGGCCCAGGGTTACTTTTGTTATGTGGGTTGGTACGGTTTGGACCTTTGATTGCCAGGTTCATTTCTTCCTTGTTCCCCAAGTTTTCTCTGCGGTTATGTTTGAGTATAAGACGGTCCCTTACGGTTTTGTAGGTGAAGGGGTTAACGTCAAACATGTTTTGTACAAACGGAGTTAAGGTTTTGTTGTAGTTTAGCGTTATCAAAAGTAGGCATGCTGCCAATCCAGTAGATATTGATGCAAATTCCAGAATGTTGGTGAGGGATGACTTCAATGAGGTGTAAAGAGAGGAGAACCTGTTGACATGATCCTGTAGGGACGTTCCAGGCGTGTACTGCATCCTTGTTAGCCGTTGTAGCTTGTTCACTATTGTCAGGATGGATGCGTCCCTGCAGGAGTTGCACAAAGCAGTGTAAGCGTCAATGAAGCTTCCTTTGTTTGCCTTGATATTGTGATGGAGATCCCTTGAGGTAGTAGAGAACAATTGGTTGAGGGCCCATGCGTTTCTGCGTCTGAAAATGGGGGTGCTGCGGTTTGCCTTGGTCCATTCCTTGTCCAACAGGTCCTCTTACCCCTTACTGGTTAGGATGTTAGCAAACCTCATTTGCCATTGGTTCCAGTTCTTTCCCATCAATTTGACAACTTTGAGGCGATGGTTGGTCCCCGAGCTTGAGTCCGATGAGTCTTCCTTGGGTATTACTATTGCCTTCCCGTTGTTGTTGCTCATTCTTACTCAATCTAGATTGCCTGTTGCCAAGGAAGTCGCTCTTGCTACCATGTGATGCCACGTTGTGATCACTTCCTTAGATGGCTTAAACTGGGCAATTGAATTACTTGAAATAGATTGAAGTGGAGACAAGAACAGTAAGTTGATTGAGTGGAGATGACAGCAATAGAAACAAGGAACAGATGAATACCTTTAAATAGATCAACACACGCTTATTCCTACAATGTTGGTCTGACGCAGTATATGAGGAATGAGATAGGAAACAAGCCTGGATTTAACAGTTGGTGTGAGTTGAGATTTAATGAGAGAACAATAACTGAGTGAGGATTTTGATAGAGATGGATAGCAAAGAAATAATGAGGGAAGAGTCCCAAGTTACCTCCACTTGATCCTAGTCGCGCCCTCCTCCTGAGTCAGCTTCACGTAGAACCTTTGGTTGTCGTGTTGATCACAAGTTGAGTTGGTGAGTAACGGCGTGGTTGGGGTTGTCAAGTGAAAGTTGATGCGGGAAAGGCTGTGAGGAAGATCTTTATCCAATGGTCAAGTTTGAGACTGCGCGCGGCGGGCAGTGGGACGGTGCAATCCTGCGTAGCATGAATCACACCACCCTGACAGATAAAGAGAACGCTAGATGATATTTTAGCTTTAGCTGGTCATAATTTTGAAGTGGGGACTACTTTAAGAGGACCTAATTCTTATCCAGTTTAAAAGTTGAAGCTATTAAATACATGGATGACTAGAGTAGAAGAATTAGAACAGTTTATGTATGAAGCTATTTGAAGATTTGTTTATAAGAGTTTTTATTTTTATTATTATTATCCTTTCATATGTATATATATATTCTTTTTTTATTTCATTTTATATTCATTTATTTTATTTTATATTATTTTTTCTTGAAGAAGATATTTATTTTCTTTTGCATAAGTATAAAACAAGAAAAAGAACATGGATTATATGATATGCTTGAAAGATATTTATTTTTATATATAGATGTTTTTTTTTTTTGAAGATTGGATTTGGTTTATTTATTTAAGGGATGCTTTTGTTTTGAAGGGATAGAGTGTATGGAAATCTTGAAGTCAGGTAGAAAAGTTGGTAATACTAGAGTTAGGCTCTCAAGTGGTGTGTTGCTCATCATTTTGGAAGCCTTTCCATTCAACTAATTAAATTAATTTCCCCCTCTTAAGTTTTGAGTCAAGTATCTGAGACAGTTCCCATTCTTCTTCCCCATCCATTTTGACTGGTTCAGTTGGTGGTTGGTGTCTGGAAGAAAGTGAGTTGTCCTGATACGGCTTGAGTAAGGAGGAGTGGAAAACAGGTTTGATATTGGACAATTGTTGAGGAATTTGAAACTTGAATGAATTTTCTCCAATCCTTTCTGCAATCAAAAAGGGACCTAACCATTATTCTGAATACTTATGAGTTGGAAAATTATTTTTGATATTTTTAGAAGGGAGCCAAACTTTTTTTCCAACAGCAAATGAGGCAGGAAAATCACTTCTTTTTAGTTCAGCATATCTCTTATAAGTTTTAATTTACTTTTCCAGTTAAACTCCTTGTTGTTTCTGATTCTGGTGAATCTGAGTTATATAGTGGCTTGCAGGTTGGTTTTCTACTACATGGAGGCTGTCAAAGGTTTGGGTGTCAACCATAAATGGTCAACAATGGAGATTGCTTAGTAGAATTTTGAGTTGAATTGTTGAAAGAAAATTCAGCAAGAGGGATCCAGGTATCCCAGTTGTCTTGGTGATACTGACATAAATCCTAATAAATTGCTCTAGGATCTTATTTACCTTTTTTTTTTGCCATCTGTCTCAGGATGGTAAGCTGTGGAAATATTTCTTTTTATCCGGAATTTTTCACATACATTTTCCCAAAAAGGAGAAACAAACAAAGATCCTCTGTCACTGAAAATTTTAGTTGGGAGTCCATTTTTAGTAAAGAAATGAGAGATTAGAAGGTTAGCCAACTCCACAGAGGAGATATCAGTTCTGGTTTTAATAAAGGAAGACATTTTTTGAAAAATGATCAACTAGCACAAGAATTGAGTCAAATCCATTGGATAGTGGAAGTTGTGAGATTAAATCCATAAAGAGTGACGTCCAGGGAGAATCTATAATTGGTAAGGGTTGGAGGACTCCAAAATTCTTATGGTGACTGGGTTTGTTTCTTCTGCAAAGGTAACAAGAAGAAACATAATCTTTGATAAAGGCATTCATATTTTCCCAGTGGAAGTCTCTTTTGACTAGATCAATTGTTTTGTTTTTTCTGGGGTTACCAAAGAGGGGAGAGTCATGTTTTTGTCAAAGTATTTCAAGTTGAAACTGTTCATTTTCTTTGGGGATTGCTATTCTACTTTGGAAGATAAGAAGTCCAGGGTCTGGATCTATAAAATAACTCTTTGCTTTTTCCTTTTTATGTAACTTCTGAATAATCTGTTGGGTTGATTTGTTGGAGATCTGGGATTGAATTAACTTGTCCAATTGTCCATTAACCTGTTTAGTAGAAATAAAGAAAATTCTAGAAGGTTCAAATTCAGTCTGTTTCAAGATTTGTTTGTCATTTGCTGGATTCTTCTCTGCACAGGGCATCCCCCCCTAAGGATAAACTTCATCTCGAAATGACAAGACATCAGGCACTATGGAGTGATTTCCAGTTCTGTAGACTATAGTAAAGTCAAATTTGGATAGAAAATAAGCCCACCAGGCTTGGTGGCAAGTTAAAAGTTTGGAGGTCATAAAGTATTTCAAGGAAAAATGATCAGTGAGATCTTCAAAGAGAGCAGAGAGGCTTAAGAAGTAAGCTCTCCAGATCTTTATAGCCCATACAATGGCCAGAAGTTTGTTATTGTGTATTTCATAATTCAGTTCAGCACTGTCCAATTTTCTGCTATCAAAATCAATTGGGTGCTTGGATCAATCAGGGGAGACTTGAGTGAGCCCAGCCCCCCGGGCATAGTCACTTGCGTCAGTTTGAAGAAAATTTTTCAATGAAAGATAAAAATGTCTTAGGATTGGTGCCTTGGTAAAGGCCTGTTTGAGGTCCTCAAACTGCTGCAAATCCCCTGGAAATAAAGGAAGGAAAAATGGGGTTGAAACCAGTGAGAGCAGTGAGGAGGTGAATCTTCCTAGAGTAAATAATGATAAACCTGCAATAAAAATTAGAAAAACCCAAAAATTGTTGCAGAGCCTTTTTATTCATTGGTGTGGGCCAATTCAAGATATTTTGGACCTTGGATTTTTCCATTTCAATACCATTCTTGGAGATAAAGTAGCCTAGGTAATCCACTGAGGTGTCATGAAAATCACATCTAGAAGCTTTAGCGTAAAAATTGTTTTTCCAAATTCTATCCAAGATGTTCTTTCAAGTTTTTGGAAAAAATAAGTATGTCATCAAGGTATACCACCACCCAGATGGTAAGAAGGGCTAAAAAAATTTCATTAACAAGACAATACAAAGAGGCAGGAGCATTTGTCAGTCCAAATGGCATAACCAAATAATCAAAACTTTTAAACTGAGTTCTGAATGCTGTAAGATGTTCATGCCCTCCATTTATTCAAAGAAGATTATAAGCACCCCTGAGGTCAATTTTGAAGAAAATTTTATAACCGGAGAAGACTGTTGATAAGTGAGTCATGAGAGGAATAGGATACCAATTATTTCAAGTAACAGCGTTAAGCTTGTGGTATTCAACACACAATTGCAAACTACCATCCTTCTTTTTCAAAAAGAGGAAAGGTGCTCCAGTGCTTGAAGTTCTGGGGAAAATGAAAACTTTCTCTATATTTTCCGCTATATAGGCTTGTAGGTCCTTCTTCTGATGGTTACTGAGGGATTAGATAGGTCCAACTGCAGGCAAAGGGCCTTCCAGTTCAATATGGTGATTGTAAGCACATCAAGGAGGTATTTTATCAGCTTTTACCTTGAAAAAAACATCCAAAAAGGCATGATAAGCTTCTGGGACACTCTCCATCACAATTTCAATTTCATTAGTTTCCTCATCCTCATCTAGACCTGCTGAAGTAGTCTGCTTGGGGCCAGATTCAGAAGTGGAAATAATTATATGCAATGTTTGAACGGATAGATCATCCTTGATATCCTCCAAGAATTTCAGAGAATTTTCAAAGAACATCCTGTTGACAGAAGTGGTTGTTGAACTCAAGGAAAAGTTTCCTGAGTGCATAGATTCTGAAAAGGGAGAAGGAGCGGTGACCAGCAGGTTCACTGGCAGAAGGTGAGTTGTGGCCAAAAAGAGTTCAACAGAAGGGGAATGATCCAAAGTTGGTTGGTGTCTTGGGGTGATCAATTGCAGTTGCCAATTTACCTCTGGGTTCCAGAAATGGAGTAAGTGAATACCTAGAATAATGTCTTCTTTTGGAGGAGTAAAAAAAACTAACAAATCCAATTCTAATTTTGAAAAGGAAGTTAAGGAAAATTTGAAGGAAAACTTGTGAGTTATTTCCTGGGAAGGTGAGTTAGAAGGACTGAAGCTAAATAAGAAAATAGGAGTGGTCAGAGGTTTGGGAGGGAGAGAAAACTTTGAAACCATAGATTTGGAAATAACAGATTGAGTTGCTCCAGAGTCAATGAGTACACTATAGGCCTGATTATTGAGCAAAAAATGAAATTTACGTCTTTATTATGGAGGTAAGAGGCTTTCCCTTCCAAATTTTGAACTAGAAATTTGGAGGGGTGATGGACATGGGGCACCACATTTCCATCACCTAGTATTTTCCCTGTTTGGGTTTAGCAGGAATGGGCTTCTGACCAGGTTTGAAATCTGGATTCTTTCTGCAGAGGCTTAATTTCTGAGCACCTCCACAGTAGTTACACAAACCCTCTCTTTCTCTTCTAGCCTTCTCATCAGCCTTGAGGTGTCCATCTTCACCCACATTGAGATTAGTACAATAATTCTGAGCAGGATTAATAAAGGGAGCCTTTGCTTTTCCCTTGAACCTACCTTTTTGGCTGGGCTGTTGAGGTTTTGGAGGAGTTGGAGAACTGGGTCCAGGTCTTGAGGTTTGATGGGAATTGAAAGTTTTTTTCTGGATCCTTTCATGGTAGCAAGTATCATCCTTGAGGAAAATGTCCATTAGTTCTTGCAAGGTTTCTTGAGGTTCATTATAACCAGCTAGTTGGTCCATTAGTCTGGCTGGGAGTCCCTGTCTAAAACAAAAAAAGAAAGCTTTATCACCCCATCCAGAGACCTTTTTCATAAGTTTCCTGAACTCAGTGATATAGTTAGTTGCATAACCAGTATCTTTCATTTTAAGGAGTGTTAACTCCTCCTCAGCATGTTGGATTTCCAGAAAATCTCAAAAAAGGGTATGGAGCTTCTGAGTGAATAAAAACCAAGATTTAAGTAGAAAATCTGGCTTATGATTACCAATGTGAGCAATATGAGGCTGGATCTATCAACTGGAATTTACTTTAAGGTAAGAGACTTTAAAGAATACTTTCTTTATTTCATTAGCAAAAACTCTTTCATCATTAGCAAAGATGAGTTCACAAGCTTGGAGGAAGGGTCTGAGCTGGGTTGGGTTTGTCCCATCAAACTTTTCTGGGGAATTGATAAATGGAGATTTAAATTTAGTAGAAGGTCCATGATGAGCAGGTTAAAGAGATGAGTCATTGCAGTGGTAATTTGCTGAATAATGTACAGCAGGCAAGAGTCAGTTGAAGGGCCCTGAGAGTTGGAAGGAAAGTTAGTAGCTGGGGAAGGTGAATGGATTTCTGTTTCATTAGAAGTTAGGCTAGGGTTACCCTCTGGAGAGGGTGAATCCAGGCCACACAAAATCCTTGAGTCAAATACAGAGTCCTCATCCTCATCAAAATCTTCTTCTTCTCCTGGAATTGGGACCATTCTGGCATCATAAGCAGGAGAGTCCAACCCATGGTAGCCTGGAATTGGAAACTTTCCTGTAACTCTGTGGATGCTATCATTGTTAGAAGAAGGGATAGTAAAAGAAATACTTGGGGGATAGGCTCCAGTAAGCCAGTATCCATAGGAGTGGAAGTGGTAGCCACTGGTGCTGGTAGGCTAGAAAAGGTTCTACCTGTTCCACAAGCTCTGGGGGTAGAAGGGTCAGTAGGTTCAATGATACCTCTGCCTCTGGAGCTACGGGTGACAGCTGGGCTAGAGATATGAGAAAATAGAGCACATTGTGGAGGCATTCTTATTTCCAAGAAAAATTAGTTACCCAAAGGTAGTTCTTTACCTAGAACAAGAAACAAATGATTGAAAAAGATTATACCCATATACTTTAATTATTGGTTGAATTAGAAGTCAAAGAAGCTTGTCAAAGCATTGAAGTAAGGCTTCAAAGTTTTGAATTAAGGCATTGAAGTATCAAAGTAAGGCCTCAAAGTTTCAAAGTGTCAAAGCTTTGAAGCTTTGAAGCAAACATTGAAGGTTTTGAAGCAAAAACTTCAAAGCATCAAAGAAAAACATCAAAGCGTCAAAGCAAAACATCAAAGCCTTGAAGAGGGAATTAGACCATGGAAATTTGGGGGTTTGATGAAGGATTTATAGCAGGCTAAGGGATAAAATGAAAATGGCCAAACTTCAATAGCCAATTTCAAGGTTGGGGAAGGTAATAAAGCAAACAAAAATTGCCACAACTAAATAGCAAGATTTAATGCTGTCTAAATAGGGTAAGAATTTTTGGTGGTGAAGAAGGGATTATTTGGGAAGAAAACAGTTTAATGTCACAAGGGCTGCTGACATGCAAGCAGGGCTTGGCACAGAGGGGACTCTACTCTCAGTAGGCTTGGGGGCAAGGATACTTGAAGATGCTACAAGGAGCATAGAAGGAGTGGATTGAAGATAAGGGTGCTGATGAAACTTTCTGTGATTGATTCCTATTAAGAAGTAGTAAACTGATTTCTTGGGGAACAATCAGCAAGAAGGAAGAGGAGGCCAGTTCAAATAGAAAAGAGGTTGGAGCTACAACAGAGGTACAAGTGATTGGGGCTCAGACTAAATGTGTGATGTCATGGGAACAGTCTAGGTAACAGAGAGGGCTGATCAGGTATGCTACTACATTAGGTTATGCTTCTTCTAGATTGGGGAAAGGTTACAGGTCTGGGCTGTCTAAGTTAGGAGAATAAATTTGAAGGGTGTAAAGTGTATATGAAGGTCCTGAAACTATGTACTAAGTAGAGAGAGTATGTAATAGAATCTGCAAGAGGATGTACATAGGATTCCCAAAGGATTAACCATGACAGAGTATAGGTTAGACAGAGTTAATCAGGTTAGATTATGTGCAGACCTGGGGGATTAAGTATGTGCAAGCCTATGGAGTCTATCTGCAAGATATGTGAGGTTAGACCATATGTAGATATGTACTGTATGAAGATCCAGAGGTATAAGTTACTGGAGACATATTGATATAAGTCTCCTGAGCCTTGAGGTTGAAATTCCTTGGAAATCAGATCAGGCATAAGGGTTAGATTTTGTTTTCTGAGGTTAGATTCTGAGGTTAGACTGAGCTAGGTGCCAGTATGACAGTCTTGCACCTACACTAAAACCTTGGAAAAAACTGTACTTTTATTTCATTTTCCCATCCCTTTGCTGTCATTGATAGCATTGTTTCTCCCTAGCTGTAGTTAGTTGTCTATCAGGTTTTTTCTGGTCATCATTGGATTACCTTATAAAGTCTACACTGCCTGCCTGGAGATTTCCTCTTCAGTGAGTTAATTTCATACTTTCTTGCAGTTTTCTAAAAACATGTTATCACATTGGGCTTTACTTAAGTTTCCTTCCATTGGAACAACTCATCCTCCTTGCTGTTTTTTGAGCCTTCAAACCCCAATTTGAACTTTCTAGTTAGCTTTGATACCTTGCACTTATCTCTTGCACTCATTAATCTCATTTTCTCTCTTAATGATCTAAGATTGCCCTATAGTATGTGGGGTGGTTGTGTGAAAGTAAGGCTCTGAAGGAGATTGAAGGGTTGAATACTATAAGAGTAACACCAGAGGGATAGCTGAGATGATTAGGGTATGCTTGGTAGCCTTTCTTGTGCAGAGATGACACCTATTGGAAGGGACTAACCAATAAGAAGTAGTATACTAATTCCTTTTGGGGAATTAGTCCAGGGCAGGAAAAGAGGGCAGTATATGTGAGAACTGAAGAGAGGCCTTGAAGAGGGATGACTGGTGCCAGGGCTGGGATGCCCCATGTTATCACATTTTGACCAATTGAGCAGCAGGCAGTGGCTTGACAGATTGGGTAATGGGCCTGTCCAGAAAGTTATGGCATGTACTGAACTGGAGTATGGGTTGTCCAGCCAGGAGTATGTAATTCTCACGCCAGATAGAGTTTCAGGAGGGATGAGGATACACAAAGCCATAGAGAGAGAGAGAAGAGCCTGGGAAAGTTGACTAGGACCTGCAGGGAATGCAGAAGGAGACTTCAGGAGGTGCAGCATGTAGATCAAGGGGTAGAAGGTGGATTTTACTGAGGACTGAGGCTGGCTGAGGGTTGAGAATAGCTGAGGAAACTGATTCAAGTTGTGGTTATGAAACCATTTTTAGCCAAGTTAAGAGCCTTCATCCTTCCAGTTTTATTTGTTGGTGATGATTGATTTAGGCTTTTAACCATAAAAAGGATTGATTAAAAACTGAAAGGCTGGGTGATTTAGGAAAGTCAGGACAAGAGGATTGAAGACAGAACTTAAATGAGGAAAGAGAGCAACAAACATGTGAAGCTGAATCTATTCAGTCAGGATGAAAACTTAAAATCAAGGAGGAGGCACATTTTGAATGAGGAAACTTGGGAAAGACTGGATTATTGATGTGACACAGTGAGCTGTGTTGATATAGAACAATATGAAGAATTGAGAAATATCTCACCAGGAACAAGACAGGTTGGAGTAATCCAGTGATAAGAGAATTGGGTTTGCAAGTTGAATGAAACAATAAAAGAAATGGAATAAAAATAAGAAATGAAAAAGAAAGAAGAGAATGAGATTTTTGAGGTTGAGGTTGAGTCCTTCAGTCAGTTTGAGGTCAAGTGGGTTGAGGATGAGGTTGGTTTGAGGATGAGTTGTCCATTGAATATCAAGTCTCCCCTTCCATCCTCTGGAGATCATAAGGCATTTCTGCTTGTTGGGTTAGTTTTCAGCTGGAATTGGGTGTCTTCCCCAGCCAGGCATGCGCTGAGGCAAAGTGTGAGGTTATGGAATTTGAGATTTCAACAGAAATACTACCAAATTAATCACAGAAATCCCCCATATTCACAAAGGATAAGATTCCTTACCTCCAACCCATGAATAGCCATAAGTTGAATTCCAAAAGATTATTGATAAATCAGAGATTCTCACCAAGAGCCCAGGAGTATTTTGTTTTTTTATAAAAAAAAAAAAAAAAAAAAAAAAAAAAAAAAAAAAAAAAAAAAAAAAAAAAAAAAAAAAAAAAACAGTGAAAAAAGTGAAAAAAGTGAAAAAAGTGAAAAAAGTGAAAAAAGTGAAAAAAGTGAAAAAAGTGAAAAAAGTGAGAAAAATGAAAAAATAGAAAAATGAAAAAAGAGAAAAAAGAGAAAAAAGAAGAAAAAGAGAAAAAGAGAAAAAGAGAAAAAAAGAGAAAAAAGAGAAAAAAAAGAGAAAAAAGAGAAAAAAGAGAAAAAAGAGAAAAAAGAGAAAAAAGAGAAAAAAGAGAAAAAAGAGAAAAAAGAGAGAAAAAGAGAAAAAAGAGAAAAAAAGAGAAAAAGAGAAAAAAAAGGAAAAAAGAGAAAAAAGAGAAAAAAAGAGAAAAAAGAGAAAAAAGAGAAAAAAGAGAAAAAAGAGAAAAAAGAGAAAAAAGAGAAAAAAGAGAAAAAAGAGAGAAAAAAGAGAAAAAAGAGAAAAAAAGAGAAAAAAGAGAAAAAAGAGAAAAAAGAGAAAAAAGAGAAAAAGAGAAGAAAAAAGAGAAAAAAGGGAAAAAAGAGAAAGAATTATTGAAAAAAAAATAAAAAAGAAATTAGTCTAAAAAATAAACCCCTCAAGCATTGAAGACAAGGAATTATCTGTGGAACAGTTTTTTTGGATGGAAAGAAAGGAAACCTAGAATTGGAGTGTACAGAGGTGGAGTATTTCATTGATAGAGTGGGAAAATCATCCTGGACTCAGAAAGCAGGAGGAATAGATATAGCTCTCCAACTAATTTTTTTCCCAAAACAAGAAAAATGGGGATCTAATAGAATATATGGAATGAAATTAAATTTGAGACTGGGCACCTTTGAAAGATTATTCAAAAAAGAAAGGGGGAAAAGCTACCCCCATAGAAGATCCAATGAAGAGTCCATACCAAAGTTCTGAAGACTTACTCAATAACAGGGAGGATTAAATAACAAGGAGGATGTCTTAAAATTTTGTGAAGAAATGGTGTTTTACTTCATCAGGATGGGATATTCAAATAAAAAATTGGATAGTGGAGAAAAAATATTGAAGGCCTTGTCCACTTAAATCAGAAGTGAATTCAATAGGAAATTGGCAAATGCTGGTAGGACCAAGAGTGCAAAATATGGGAGATATATTCCACAAGATTTGGAAAACTTGAAGGAATTTTTGGAAATCAATTTGCCCTTTTGGGATGTGAATGATGAAGGAAACCTTGATTTTAGCATCACAAAATAAGTGAAAACCAAAAAAAAGTGAAATTTCAGAAATCTGAAAAGTATTATATTCAAAAAATGTAATAAAAAAAATTAGAAACATTACCATGGCCCTGTGACCTTTCAAGCCTAATGATCCATTTACTTGCCTCATAATGGTTCAAAATAAAACACTTTTGATCAAAAGTCATACTAAAATTCTTATTAATTCTTTTCACCCACAAAATGATGCACCTCTCTTCATTCCTTTCCTCAAAGATAGTTACCTCTGTGTATCTGCCAACATCTAACCTTGCTATCTCCACCCCTATAGATCTTTAAATTTTGCCTCAAAACCACTTCTTTTTTAAATTCCACAATTCAATTTCTTTTTGATTTGATTGTTTGATTGCAATATAATCCTGGAAACCTGATCATCCAATGGCTTCCTTGATATTCCCCAAAGAATATCTTAGATTTCTCAAGCCTTCCTTGATTGGTATTTAAACTTCCTTGTGAATTCTAATGGTATTATGGCATTTCCTGGTGAAAGGCCCTCAATCAGGAAAAGACACCCTCACACCTGGCAGAAAACCCCCAACTAGTTTTTCAAACCATTACCAAACCAGTTATCAATCCAGGAACCAGATGGCCAGTTGGGTCCCACTAATAAAAAATGAATTCAATAATTAAATCTCCAGACATAAAAGAAGACACAAAAACCATGAAAATATTTCAATCAAGTACAAAACGATTGATTCCCAAATTTATAACCAATAAAATTCACAAAAAAGGATTAATTCAGACGCTAAGTTAAGAAATTTAAAGAATTACAAAAAATTCCAAAGATGGAGGAACCCCATGAGAAGGAGTATCCAGCCAATATTGAAGCCTTCTTGGAGATTGTAATTTGGAAATCTTGGACACAACCAGATGTTAATATGAACAAAACCCAATTGCAATGGGGAAGTAGAATATCACACAAATTGGCAGTTAAATCTTAAGACAAAGTGAAGGATCAAGAAAAGCCAGTAACAGAACAGGGATATTCAGTAAAAACCAAGGAGATGGAACAGGAAACAAGTAAAAGTAAATTAATCTATCCAGGAGCGTGGGTTGTATTTGGAAAGGACTTTGAAGCTGAATAAAAAAACCAAAGGAATCAATGGGCAAAAGAGAACCTGAGCATGTTAAGAAGAATAAAGAAAATTCAGAACCAGTTGATACTCAAGGTGGGACCAAGATTGGTGAAAATCTACAGAACAAGATCTTAAAAAATAATTTAAATCTTAACTTTAAGGAGTTCAATTCAATCACAAATCTTTCAGCTGCTAAAATATGTGTTCATGGAGCAAATT
>CM062619.1:45648850-45856350 GCA_025617555.3 Puccinia polysora | reverse complement strand
TTCAAGAAACACTATTCAAGTCAAAAGGTCAGAACCCAAAACTAGGAAGAATAAGAAGCAGTGATTACGACCTACTCTGAGTTCCGCATCATTGACCTCCGCCTCCTCCTTTTTCTTTGAGGCCCATAATTTGCCCACAGAGTAATAAAGCTTTTCCATCCTTCAAATTCAATAACAAAGCACGCTTTACAGTTTGCTTTTATATTTTTAGACAATTGCCAAGTGAAACATTGTCTTGATGACTCAGGGAAACTAGATTCAATAGAAAAAATCAGAGATTTTTCATGGTCCATCACAAAGACTTTTGGAAGTCTCTCAGGATCATAAGCCAACTCCTTTAATGCATTCACAGACCAACTGTAGAACTCAAACATTTCTTTTGTTGTAAAAACAAGATCTTTTGTGAAATTTTTCTGATTGGCTTTCATTCCTACAACATGCAATAGTGGTTTTTTATACTTATTTGTCTTATAATTACAATCCAAAATAGAAATATGATGGAAGTGTTTTGAAAGCTTTACTGCCTCAGGATGTGCTAAGTACAGGGCCTCCAAGTGACCCTCTCCACTGAGCTTTGACTGGTGAATCCAACTTGTTTCTTCAAGCTGTTCTTAGAGTACCTCCATAAAAATTTTACCCTTTAGTTCTGCAAGCGTTACTTTTGGCTTAGTGTTATAGATTGTTTGGTCATCAACATAATCAGGCCCATCAATCTTGCTCAATTTTCTCTAAATTTGTAACGTATTGAGCCCATCTTTCATGCTTTCCCAGAGATTCTCCTCAGTTGAGGATTCACAGAGGGATTTTCAGATGGTTTATGGTTATGTTGCGTTTATTTATAGGAGATTTGCCACAAGGGGTCTGCTTTTGTGCAAATTGCATGTATTAAAAACTTGCACCCAACCTTCCTTGTGTGAGTTTTTCTAGACTGTTGTGGTGGTCTTTTATAGAAGCAAGTCAAAATTGGCTGCGTGCTGCGCGCTCAGCAGTAGTGGCAGGCTCAGCAGGGGTAGCACGCTCAGCATTGGGTGCAGCTTTGCTGCAGCAAGCCGCGCTGCGGGCTCAGCAGCAGTTTAACCAGGCTCAGAATATGGAGACATGGGATGGATTGGATTGGATTGGACAGATTTCACATTGCAAGATGCGGAGTGGATTGCGCAGATATATCTTGGATATCTGGAAAGGCGCTTTGGGAGGATGCGGACATGCACAGGGGGCTCCAAGTTGGGCGCAGCGCAAGGGCTGCGTCATGAGAAGGACAAACCAGGTGGAAATAATGTCAGGCAGGCAATACAGATGGATATGGGGTATGGTTTCTGGATTATGGGATGGGAAGGATAGGTTTGGGAGTAGGGTTCTGTGCTTGGGGGTTGTATTTCATTATTCTTGCTTGTTTTTGGTTGTACTTAGGTTAGGGTTGAGGGGGAGTTTACTTAAACAGCACCCTCAACCCGGATGGAGATCAGACATCAAATCACAGAGGATCACATTGGATCATCATATGTTTTGGAAGGATCTTTTACTCTCAATTCTCTATCTCTCAGTCAATGGGTGAACAGTTGCACTCAGGGTTTACAGACGCAAGCAATCAATAACTTCCAAACTTGGGAAACATTAAGAGAGAAATCCTCTTCTCAATTCCACATCTGGTGGTCTGGCTGGGAATTAATCTTTTGTTCCTTGTCTCTTGAAGTTAACAAGAACAATGTCCCAGTACCACCCATTGACCATTGCAAGGTCATTTAACATTACCCCCACTCCTCTTCCTCTGGCTTCTTGGAAGCAACCCTCATCAGGGGTGTGATACAATGTCCCTTGTTCCTAAGATGATGCCAATCACAAGCCCGTTTGCATCAGGCCGCAGGACTATCCTCATATTAGGTCAACACTGAGGACGTTGAGCAATTCCTTGCGTGATACAAAGGAATTTCCAATGCGGAAGGTGCTATGGGTTTGGATAAGGCTTGGCTTGTTGTCATCTTCATCACAGATGAAGAGAAGCTTTGGGATGTGTAGGAGATAAAAGGGTATGAGGAACTTGATTGGCCAAAACTGAAGGCAGAAATCTTGGCGCGGTGGGGAAGGCGCAAACCTTGGTTTTGGGAAAGCAACTTGAAGCAAGCCGCAGAAGAAGCAAGGGAAAATGGTGGAGTCCAGACACAAGTGCAGTTGGGAGATTATGTAGCAATGTTCAATTTGATCTATTGCTACCTGGCAAAGAACAAGGTGATATTGGGGCAGATGGGCATTTTTGGGAGGACTCAGTCCCCAACTCCGTGGGCGGGTGCAGTGGCACTTGTAAAACAACAACCTGGTAAAGAGGTTGTTGGATGGGAGTATTGTGCTTCTTCCAGACATCCTTGTCATTTGTTGAGCGGTGGAAAGCGAGTTGGACTTAGAGGAACTGATGGAGGAAATGGCAAGGCTGTTCCCAACAGGTTCAAAGAAGTCCGGTTCCCACACTCTGGCGGCACCAATGCAAGCTCCAGTTGCAGGCTCCTCACAAATGGAATGCGCTCAGGCAACACCACCAACTACAAGCCTGGAGGTTAGCAAGATGACAAAATTGATGAATGATTTACAGATCTTTCTGAGTAAAATGTTGTCCGGGCCGCGCAATCCGCCTCCTCACCTTGGGGGACCGCTTCCGCCATCAAATCCACCCACGTTGAGGTTATGAAATTACTTCAAGGACAAGGGAAATTGGCATTTGGGGTGCAATAACATGACAAAGGACCTCAAGGCAGGATTGGTTTTACCGGTGGGAATGGGATTCATGTTTCCAAAGGGCAAGAGGATCTCCTCCAAATCTGGAAATCCAACTTTCTTGGAGCAAGTGCGGGCGTGAGGAAAGGAACCGGTGGTAACTTCTCAAGCTTTTCTGGATTTTGTCACTGGTCCTGGGGTATGGCAACCACCGCGCTTGGAAGCAGAAATTAGGGTATTAGCAACGGAGGAGTTGGAAGCGGTGGAAAGGATGGATGTTGATGCCAAGGAAAGGGTACTGCCGGCAGCTCCAAATCCAATTGCCCGCGTTCCAGAAATGGATGGACAGCCAGTGAATCCAGCGGGGAAGAATAAGGTGGTGTAAATTGTGCGCAGGGTGATGGGGAATGAAACAACTATTCCCTTGATCTTGAAGGAGTTGGTGGCGGTGTTGCTGGTGGTAGCAGATGAGATGGTTCAAGTGCTGAAGGATTGCGGACACAATAGGATCCCTCCAAAGGTGCAATGGGTGAACTTGGCTTGGGATGATGCGGAGCGCAAGCTAGCAGGGATGAAATTGGTTTCAACTCCACTGGAATACATGTTGATGAAGATTGATGGAAGGAAGTTGTGGGGGCTGGTGGATAGAGGTTCTATGGTGAACCTCTTTCCCTCTAGATTGGTTGATGAAATGGGATTTGTTTGGCGGAAATGCGCAATGGGGCTTTGCACGCTTAACAGCAGGAGTGTTGCATGGATGGGGTTGTGGAGGAGGAAGAGTTTGAGGTTTCAATGGTCTGTAAACCACTTTCTTTTCTATTGGTTGATTGTGGGGAGGCTATTTTAGGACGGCCATTCATGTTTGGGTTCCAAGCTTGAATGACATTTGATCCAGAGGCGGGGATGGAAGCGTTGACAGTGGAAGATTTGAAACCACAATCTGAAATCAAGGGTTGGGGAAGTGGATGCAAAATTTGGCAGGAGAGGAGGAGGAGGACTGCAGCGTGGAGTTGGTTTGCAAGGGTGGTCTGGAGGCAGATTTCCATTAGTCAGAAAAGTTTACCGCGCGGGGCAGGCTCCGGTTTTGTGAAGGCGGTTGACTAGCAAGGAGCAGGTGGGAAGTAGGGAAGAAGCACGGGACGCGCGGTTGCTGGAAGACTTACGGCTGGTTTGGATAGCAAAGGGGACAAAAATGCATATCCTTCTTCCAAGGACAAGTCTGCGCGCGCGCTTCGCGTCCAGTGGAGTAAACAACTGCAGACCGCTGGGGACAGCAGCCAAGTTGGGGGGGAACAATGGATGAATAGGGGATATGATGGGATTTGGTGAGGGGGTGTACTAGCCAATTTACAGCGGGGATAACTAGACACCCCAGAATTTTTTTTTTCTTATTCTCTTCTCTCTGGATTGGCTTTGGTATTATTGCTGGCTAGGGATGGTTTCTTTTAGGTACAGGCATGGAGCAAGGCTGGGTCCGCCGACACAAGGACAAGCCCCGCATTCCAGAAGCAAAAGCATGGACAATTTCCAACAGATGATTCAGGGAACTAGGAAAGCACGTGGCGCGGAATGGATGTGGGTTGAAGAGCAAAGGCGCAGGCTTGGCAACAGCTTGGTGTTTTAGAAAAAAAAATCTTTTTAAGTTTTCTTGGTTATCTTTTAGATGGAAGGTGCAAATGGGTTTGGGCAGATTATTTTTCCTTCTCTCTCTCAAGGTTGTGCGCGCGGATGATTTTCTTTTTAGTCTCTCTGTTCTGTAGATAGGTATGGGGAACTTTGTGGCATTTTTTCTGGGGTGGTCCAGGTACCTTTAATTGGATACTTTCAGTGGTGCGGTTTTTCTCACTCTCACCGGATACTCTCAGTGGTGTGGATTTCTCACTCTTGCAGGTTGCTCTCAAAGCATGAATCTTGTGTGCGGCTCTTATTTCTCTCAAGGTTCTCACAAAGCCCAAAGGCTTCTCAGGATGGCGCGGCAAAATTCCTTGTCCTTGCATAGGCACAGGGATGAAAACAAGATGGAAGGAAGAAAGGAAGAAAAGGGAGGTGATCCGCCTACGTTTGCTGAGTCCTCATCACTTCCTCCACATCCGCGCAAGCTGTGGCGGCTAGGGATTGGAAAGCTGGCAAGACCTCACGTTGGGCATTGGCAGTGTGCGTGTAGGGAACCGCTAGAAATTGCCGGAGTAGTTTGTCTGCATTGTTCACCATTGCCTCAAACCTCGCCAAGGGAAGTTCCGGAACTAGAGGGATCTCCAAGATCTTGGGACTTGAAGCCGGAGGGTTTGCAGCAGCTGCGGGCTCTGGTGACAACTAAATCACCACGGGAGACGGCATGCGCGGGCTCCAGTGATGGTGATGGCGACGGAGGAGATGAAACTGGAGGAGGAGCTGGTCTCGGAGGACTAGGGGGATGCGGTGGCAGCGGAGGAGGAGCTGGCCTTTGTGGTGGTGGAGGAGGGGCAGCTGGATGGTTTGGGATCCTTGGGTCCATCACTGGTACATTCATTCCTACCCGCGCAGCCCACTTGTGGGTAGTGTTCCAGAAGGCCGCAAAGTCTGTAAAGTCCTTGCCCCTCAGAGGTCTAGCCCAGAAGAACAGTGAGCCCAAGTTGAGACTCTTGCGTGATGAAGGATTCTGGGCAGCCCGTTGCAAATGGTTGCAAGGTGAGCCGGGTGGGGTCCACTCATTTTTTGAGATCTCCTTGTTGCTCAAGATCACAAAGGAGTTGCGCTGGGTCCTCTTTTGTGGGCAACCTTGAGGGCGGTCGCGTAGCATGCCCTCCAACAGGGATCAGCGGCGGTGTCCAGCTTGGCACAGGAAACAGGCACCCTGGCCCAGATAAATACAGCAAGCAAGGCTGTTCCAGCTGCAATACGTGCAGGACATGGCTAGCAAAGAGGGGGGGATGGGGTGTTTTTCTTTCTGTGGTGTGATGAAGAGGTGCGGAGGTTAAGGGGGGATGACTATGGTATTGTTGGGGGTAGGTGAGATAGTGGTGGACTTCTGGGGACAGAACTCAAGTTGGGGGGGATGTGGTGGTCTTTTATAGACGCAAGTCAGAATTGGATCATCATACATTTTGGAAGGATCTTTTACTCTCAATTCTCTATCTCTCAGTTGATGGGTGAACAGTTGCACTCATGGTTTACAGATGCAAGGGATGAATAACGTCCGAACTTGTGAACCATTAAGGGAGAAGTCCTCTTCTGAATTCCACACCGTTTGGTGAGAAGTTTTGCTGAATAGGAACCATGTCTATCACAGGCTAAATCCACATATTGGTCACGCTTTGAGTTGAAAACTTTTGAAGCGTAACCATGCTTCATTTCCCATGTTTGAAAATAGTTTTCTGCCTCTTATCTAGTAGGAAAAGCTCTCACAGGAGGTGGTTCAAGTGGATCTGTCATAGTTACATAGTTATGTTGATGGCATGCACTCCATCAGTTTCAATCAAATTAAATACGGCAAAGACCAGTAACATAAAATTTCACTCACAACCAGAGGTCAAATCTCACTGTGAAACATTTTGTTCCTCAATTGTCACCCTTTATGAGGATGCAATTGGGGCTTCCAATGTTTCATTACCCAAATCCTTTTTTTCTTTTTCCAAAGCTTTTTTGATGGCACTATCAATGTAGAGCTTCCACGGAGTCATGTCAGAAGAAGGAGGGCTTTCCACTGTTCCCTTGAAAAAAAATGCAATGGTATACTTCAGTATTCAATCCAACTTTTAATTGAACAAACAAAGTTTTCTCACTTTTGAGTTGAGAACAAATTGTTTTCAGATTTTTATATGATTTCAATTTTCACTTTACTTTCACTTTGGTTTCACTTTAAAGTCTCTTTGAGATTGCTAGGTGTGGAACAACAGCCCCACAAAGTATGGGTTGATCCCAAATTTGGTTTGACAGAACCCAAGTGTGGTCCAGGGGGTGCCCAAAATTCTGGCACAACTTCCAGGGGGTTGTGCACCCCCAAACAGAGTGGTTGTGAGCTGTTTATGGGGGTACATGGCTCAAATTTGCCTTTTTTGGGGGTTACATGGCTCCTACACAACCCCCTGGGGGTTGCGCGTGTTTGAAACGGCCCTTTGTAGTTGTCTATGGGCCCCCACAGCTCATTTGAGCCGTGTAGGGCCCTAAACAACTACCACACAGTTGGAGCCGTGAATTTAACATCACCCAATATTTTAAAATCAATATATACATATAAATAATTAATGAAGATAGTGAATGTGAAAATTTCATCTCAAAAATGAAGAAAAAAATTGAATACTAGGAAGGAAAAAAGACCTGAATAAATCAAGAGTTTTTGAACTGAAAAACAGGTTCAAATTGAATAATTCAAGCTATTCCAATGAACAAAAAGGGAGTCATTATTTATTTCAGTATCTTCATTCTGAAAATGGGGTGATAAATCAGAGGAATCTATCAAGTTTGGATACATTAGGGTGTATCAAAGTTAAGCAAAACCGCCATTTTTAATGGCAGGTTTCAACCCAACTCTGCCATTTCAAAACCGCAATTAAAAATCAAAAAAACCCACTTATTTCACATCAGACATTTCAAATTTACCTGAAAATAAATGGTTTTTTTCAAATAAAGTATATAAGGGCCTTGTCAACCACGGGTCATTCCATATCATCACCCCTTGTTTCATCCTCCAACCTTATTGGAACACTTCATCACTCTCATTGCTTCATTGCTATCCTCATTGCTTCATTGCTATCCTCATCACTTCATCACTCTCATTTCTTCATTGCTATCCTCATCACTTCATCACTCTCATTGCTTCATGTCTATCCTCATCACTTCATCTCTCTCATTGCTTCATTGCTATCCTCATCACTTCATCACTCTCATTGCTTCATTGCTATACTCATCACTTCATCACTCTCATTAATTCATTGCTATCCTCATCACTTCATCACTCTCATTGCTTCATTGCTATCCTAATACTCTCATTGCTTCATTGCTATCCTCATCACTTCATCACTCTCATTGCTTCATTGCTATTCTCATCACTTTATCACTCTCATTGCTTCATTGCGCTTCATCACTTCATCACTCTCACCTTGCTTTATCACTTTCATCACTTTATTGCTTTCATCACATCCATCCTCTCATTGCTTCATTGCTTCATCAAGTCATACCCCCTTTCATCACATTCTAACTGTCATTGCTTTATTGCTTCATCACTTAATCCCACTTACTCTTTTTAAATGGCCCCTCAGCAACACTCCCTCGGCAAGTCCACTCAATCAAAGCAAACATCCCCCAGGAACTCAAAATTCAACAATACTCTTCCATAAGCTTCCAAAGGCTCAAGTCAGCTCAAGAGAGCTGGTCACATCATCCTGGTAAACTGGCTCAACATTCCGTCCAACTACAATGCTTGCTTTGGATCCAACAATAAAAAACAAGTTGGCCAACCTCCATCCTCTAAGTTTAATGGCCAATGAACTCAAGAATAAGACCAAAGGTGGCTGGATCTTTCATCCAACAGATGTGGGAGAAATTCAAGAACTATCAAACCAATTACAAAAAAGCCCACTAAATGTCAATCTCCACCGGCTTTGGTATCACCAACTCTGATAAAGCAAAGGGAATCAACTCAGTGGTTGATAATTTGGACTCCATTTATCCATTTTATGTTCAAATTGATGAAATCTTTGAAAAGAAAGCCAATATCACCCCTTCAGCCGCTTTTGATGCCCAAAAGTCGGATTCAGTTGATGCTGAGGACCTGGCTGTTGATGATTGGCCTAGAAATGATGGTCCCAATGAAACCTATGAGTGGCCCCAATCTGATTTGGAGGAGTAAATTCCAACACAATCAGCTCCAATAAATTCTACATCAACATTGATAAAAAATTCAAACCCTTCCTTGGACCCCTCACTTCCTTCTTTGGATTTATCTCTTCCTGGGGTTGAAGAACTTAACAACTTTTCCAACAAAGATCACGTTATTCCTGTATCACCACCATTGGAATCATCTGCTCAAGTAAGTAACCAAGATTGTTTCTCTTCTGTCTGGTTAATCCTGACTGATTTAGATTGTAAAAAAACAGGCTCATCCGTTCCTGAATGGCCAAATACTCAAGCCAATGGGGCCAGCCACATCCCCTTCAAATGAGAGCAATAATGTTCCAACACAAACCTCCTCTGCAAAGGGAAAGCAAAAGGCGTCCAATTCCATCAAACTCAACCCTAATAGCCGTCAAAAGCAGAGAAAAACTTCAAATTTTTCTGGCTTTGAGGATATCATGGAGAAGCAAGATTCAAGTAAGCTCATTGATTGATTGTACCTGCTTTCAAAATCAAGCTCATTCCGATTCTCCTCAAAAAAAACAGTGAAATCACAAATAGAATCCAAAAACTTCAATGTGAAAAGGAGAAGTGGGATTGTCAACTGGCTATTAATTGTCAAAAGTGGAAAGATGAGAGTTTGGCTCATCAAAACAAGATGGATGCTGAGTGGCAAATCAAAAAGGCTGAGCTGGAGTTTCAAAAAGAGGAAAAGGAGCAGGATAGAGAGCAAGAACAACTCAAAAAGGAGAGGGAAAGGCTAGCCACAGAAAAAAAATATAGGTTATTGGTAGCCATGGCATGTATTACGTAGCAGTAGAACTGTGGATAAAATAAAGGAAATTACTTGATTGCTTTGCTTTTAAATATATTTACTTGGATAAAAATTTTAAAAATAAAAAAAAATATTATTGATTGCAACAATGTTTGAGAGTATTTTTAAAACCACCAATGAACAAATATTTTTATTTTTATTTATATTTTCTTTCCTAAGATATATTTTGCCAATGGCCAAGTCCTTGCTAGTTTTTTGAGTTGTTATATTGTTTTTCATGGACATGGCCATCCTAGTATGGGTGGCAGTATCCACTGCAGGAAAATTAAATTGCTTGTACTTGTTTTCTTCCCAAACAATTTTCACAATACCCTTTTGTTTGAAATCAATCCCAAAACCCAAGTCTGGTAACACAAATTGGCTGTTGGATACTTGATATTCATTTTTTTTGTTGATAAGTTGTCCATTTGATTTTTGGGTTGGGACCACAAGTAAAAAGGAATAGTCAGAGACATTAACTTGGTCAATATGGGGCTAGTTGTAGAAGGAGTCTGAGGTGAGAAGTCAAAAGCAGTAAGTCCAGATCCAAATTCCAATGAGGAGAAGGAAGGGATTTTGTTGTCTATCATAGCTTCATGGTTGGAATTGAATGCAAATTGGCTAATTTTCAAAACATTTGGCCCAATATTTGAGAGACCTTGTCAGACCTAAGGTTCAAAAAATAATACTCTTTAGGGTAGGATTTTACAGCATCTTTCTTCAAATATTTTCCAAATAGTTCAGAAGGGTCCATCAATTTTTGCCCTAAAATTGCCCACATTTTCCCACCCCAAGATCTTGAGGGACCAACCACGTTGACAACGTTTTTTAATTGGTGAAGTAATGTTGTTACTGAGTTGATGTCCTTCTGCTCTTTCTCAGAGAGTTCATTCAAAGGGATAAACTGGATAATGGAAACCATAGCCTCATGATCCAATCAATCTTGAACATATACTTTTCCAGAGCTGAAGAAATGGAACATTTTGATCTTTTTTTGGCCTGTTCCAACTATTCAGGGGTGGGTGTTTGACTTTTCTTGACAATGGAAGGATCAAGGTTCAAGGGACGTAGTTTCCATGAATACCAAACAACCTTTTCATTAATTGTTTCCTCAGTCACTTCCAATGCAATTTCCAAATCCCGCATTTGAGCCCTCCTTCTCTGGCAAGCCCTTTTCTTCCCAATTCTCTGTATGTTTTTCAAACTATCTCCTTCCATGTTTTTCACTCCCAACCGTATACTTTGATTGGGGTGAGGATCAAGATGGAAATCCATTATTTGTAACATTTTGAGTTTAGTGGGCAAATAATGGTCAAAGCGGTGGAATTTCCGATTGCATTGAATTGAATGAAAAAAAGCAAAAAACCAGTCATTAGTCTGGTATAAACCACTTAGATGATCAAAAAACATAGAAAATAACAACAAAAATACCAGCAATGCTCCTACCAAAAAAAATCATCAGTCTGGTATAAACCACTTAGATGATCAACCAACATAGAAAATAAGAAGAGTGTTACCAGTAATTTCCTACCAAAAAAAAAGGTCAGTCAACTTCTCAAAAACTGGGAGGAGGAGGAGGAGCAGAAGTGGGGGCACACCACCAGTTGGTCAATCAATGGATTGATTGACCAGCAAGATCAATCATTTCCAGTCAACCAATTGATTGATGGCTTGCCAGTTGACTGATCAATTGATTGCTTGTCAATTGCTTGCGGGTTGATCAATCAGGGGCAGGGAGAGGAGGAGGAGGAGGGGCTCACCTTGATGGGGATCCAGGGGGGACCTAAAGTTTTAATGATCAAAGGGTCAGCAACCAGTGAGGGGCAGGAAGAGGAAGATACCAGGGTTAGGAGGAGGGGAGGCAGTGAGTGAGGTGAGGTGAGGTGGATGTGGATAGTGAGGTGGAGGTGATGGAGAGGTGGTGGTGATGGGTGAGGTGGTTTAGGTGGAGGTGATGGTGAGGTGGTGATGATGGGTGAGGTGGTGGTTGTGAGTGAGGAAAAGGAAGTGTACTGGTGAAGGTGGACCAGTGGTTTGGTGGGGTGAGGTGGTTTTTAATTTTTGGTTTTTGTCTAAGTCCACCAAAAAAAAATAAAACTGTAGTCAGCCTAGGATTCTTGGTTAAACAACCAAAACAAAAAAAAATTCTGTGATTTCATTTTTTACCTATTTAAAAACCCAATGCTACTCATCAAAGTGAGCAAGTAAGAGGGGTAGAATCAACTCTCTCATGGCCAAAGATGAGGTAGAAGATGAGGCTGGGATGACTTGAGGAGGATCAGGAATATCTTCTTTGAATATTTTGTCCCATTAATCTTTGATTTTGGCAAGAAGGTTTTGAAGTATTACACAACTGATAATCCAGTTGATGAGGAACTTCATGTATTTGGAAGATTGGAGCTGGTTTTGTATCTCCTGTAAGCTGGCCCATCTACCTTTCAGGATTCCTATGGCATGCTAAATCCAAACTTGTGATTGGGAAAGATGATAGTTGAAATCAGTTTTGGCTTGATCATTGGATGAAACATTGCAGTATGCCGGAACCACATATTTCCGGCTAGCATAAGCTGAATTGGCCAGAAGGTATTGAGCTTGGTCAAAGTAGTTATCTGGTTGTTGGGAAATCTGCATTGGATTGAAAAAATATGAATCATGACAAGAACCTGGAAGGCCAGAATGGAGGGATATGAACTTCTTGTTGTTATCACAAACAAGTTGTAGTGCCACATAGTATCTATACAAACCAATAAAACAAATTTGGTCAGTGGATTATCAAAGAATTTTGAAATGAAATGAATCAATTGCCTTTTTTTCCAATCAAAATAATGATTGCCATCTAGCTTGGGGTTTTGGCTCAAGGGGATAGTGGTTCCATCAAAAAAACCAATGGAACCAGTAAATCCTTCAGTCTCCATTACTTGGGATATCTCCTTGCTGTCTTCTTTGGTTGGCCAACAAAGGACAGAGGGACAGAAAGATAGGATAGCAATCATGACTTTTTTGGTGTATAAGTCAATGGATCCATAACTGACCAAGAATAGATTTTCTAATCAATGAATTTCTGCTCCATTTCCATTTGATCCCAATCTAAAAAGAGCAACAGCAAGTTGGATAGATGGATTGCGTTGAGGATTCCAAGAATTTTTCTGGAAGATGTGGTTGTTTTCAATCATGTTGAAAAGTTTCATGAAAGAATGAAATAAAGTTCAGAACAGTTTCTGGAAGCTTAAGTTGGGAAGTAGGTAAAGCTTTTGCCTTTCATACATAGGTTTGTGGAGAGTGTGTCTTTGTGGAACCATGTATTGCTTTTCCAATAGAGAATTCAAAGCTAACCATTTCTGAAGGAATGATAGGCTTAAAAGGAAAGATTGATTTCAGAAAAAAGAAACACAAGAAAAGAAATTGAGACAAGTAGACACCTTAAAAGGACCAGATAGCGTGGTGACTAAACAAGAGTGGAAAACAAATGGGCATAAGAAAAGATAAAGAAGAAAAATGGAAAGCTTGAGCAGCAGCAGTTGCTGATGGTTGTAGCCGTAGTTGGTTGTTGAAGGTGATGGTTTTAGTTGTAGTAGTAGCAGGTGGTTGGAGTTTGTGGTAGCTGAGGGTTGAGTTGATGGTAGTGCAGGTGAATGCTTCTTTGCTGACTTCAATCAGCGTTGATCTAGACAACCGGTGAGCAGGCAAGCACCACTTTAGAAATGGAGTATTGGCAGTGGATGATTTTGAAGGGGCGTGTGAGGTGATGAATGCAGTATATTATTGGTTTCACAGACATGACAGAGAATAATTTAAGGAAAGGAAAAGGAAAGAAAGAAATAATAAGGAAAGAACAAAACCATAATGAGGAATTAATGTGAGCATGACTATTAGAATCCCAACAGCCTCCCTTGCTCATATTATTCCACAATTATGAGAGCGTTCAGAGCATGGCAGAGAGCCATTTGGGGTACTGGCTTTGTGAGCAAGCCCACAAGATTCTTTTTAGAAGACAATTTTGAAGCTTGATGGCGTTCTTGAGGATTTCCCTCCGCACATAGTGGAAGCAAAGCTCCATGTGTTTGGTGTGGAAGTTAGAATGATTATCTTGATTGAGAGCAAGCTTGATACACCCTTTGTTGTCCTCATGAATGGTGGCCGGCTTGGCTGCTTCACCCGGTAGGATTTTGCCCATGATGAAATTTACCCAGCTTAAATACTTGATAGTTTTTCCCAGCGCCTTGTATTTGGCCTTGGCGGTGGATAACAACAGGGTGTGCTGCTTTCTGCACTTCCAGGTGATGACACTACGGAACCAACAAACAATCAGCCCAGAGATAGATCTTCTGGTGGTTGGAAAGGTTGCCCAGTTGGCATCAACATAGGCGTCCAGATGAGGTGAAGAGGAGGATTACTCAAAGATCAGGCCAAAATTTGGAGTGTGTTGAAGATATTGTAGAGTGTGTAGAGTGGCTTGGAAATGGTGTATATTTGGTTTGACTAGGAATTGCGCCAGGTAGTTGACAGCAAAAGTTATGTTGGTCCTGGTGCACGTGCTGATGTGATTAAGCTCCCCAACAATTGTCCAATAGTTAGAACCCAATTGAATGTATTCTTCATGGTCCTCCTCACTTGAGGTATAAATCTTGCTGTGGGGCTTGAAGGGAGTAGAAAAGGATTTATGGGGTGGAAGCGAGTATTGCGCACATATTTGATTGATGTAGGAGCTGTGAGAGAGCTTGAAACTATTTGGAAGATGGTGCACATTCATTCCAAGAAGTAGGGAGGAAGGTCCCAAGTCCTTTATCTTGAATCTGGAGCTGATTTGACCAATGAATGCTTCAGTTTGATCACTGAACACCTCAATTTCATCAATGTGGACATATAGGTAGTTGGAGTCCTTCCATAGCACACATTGGTTGGCCTTGCTCTTTTGAAAGCTGCAGTTTACCAACCAGTTGCTGAGCCTCTTGTACCAGGCCACTTGGGCCTGTTTTAGTCCATACAACTCTTTCTTCAGCCTGAGATGACTTCCTTGAGATACACTGATGAAGGGAGGGGGAATGAGGTAAACTTCTTCCCGCAGCGGAGCATTCAGAAAAGCAGCCTTCACATTGAATTGGTGAAATTTTAATTTTAAATGGGCAGCAAGAGCTGTTATCATCCATAGAGAGGTTTTGTTGCTGGTGGGTAAGAAGGTTGAGTTGAAATCAACACCGTATCGCTGATTGAAGCCTGCACACAGAGTTGCTCTTTGAACTCGGCAATCCAATTTTAATTGTCCCGCTTGGTGCAGAAGACCCAAATGCATTTCAGTCCTAGCTTGCCATCAGGAAGAAGCAACTCTTACCAACTTTGATGATCAAGCAGGTTGAGCTCCTCCTTTCTCAGGGCTTCAAGCCATTCTTCTTGGTATTTGGAGTTGAGAGCCTCTTGAACCAAAGTGGGATCCGAGTAATTATTATTGACAATGAGGTAGATAGCGGGGAGTCCAACTTTTGAGTTGGAGCAACGCGGATGAGGAATGATATTTTCAAGAGTAAGCCTGTCGTGAGATGGGTGAAGGGTAGGGGGGAAGAGCCAACAGAAGTTGAAGTGGAGGGAGAGGTAGCAGAAGAAACAGCAGAGAAAGGAGAAGAGGAAGTGGAAGAAGGGAGAGAAGGCAAGTTGTCCAGGGAATTGTTAGCAGGAGAGGAAGGGGAAGGAGGTAGAGTCAGCATGAGATCGGAGTCAGAGTGATTGGAGGAAGATGAGAACCCGGATGGAGAAGGGAAGGAGAGTTCATCAAAGGAGGCGTTTGCGGAGATGAATATTTTGGAGGAATCTGGATTGAGAAGTTGAAATGACAAAAATTCATTTACGTACCCAAGCAAGATGGCTCTTTTGCTGGTGGTAAGAAGCTTGAAGGTCTGATTGGCCTTGGGAATTACAGCAAAAGTGGAGCATCCAAATGGTCATAAGCAGTTGAGGTTGAAATTTTTTCCACACCACACTTTGTAGGGAATGATGTTGCCACAAGACCTGGAGGGAAACACATTGAAAATGTGGGTGGCGGTGTTGATGGCCTCATCCCAGAAATTCAGGGGAAAGTTTCTTTGGTTCAGCAAACATTGGGCCTTCTCCAGGATGAGACAATTTGATCTTTTGGAAAGCCCATTTTGTTGAGGAGTGTGAGGGGGCAAAAAGTTTTGGCCAATTCCTTTTTCAAGGCAGAAAGAGTGGAGTTTGGAGGAGGTTAATTCACTGCCATTTTTGGAGATCAGCAGCTTCAAGGTGTGACCCATCTGCCATTCAACCCAAGCCACAAAATCCTTGAAGGCAGGGAATGCGTTGCTTTTCTGCTTGAGGAGTGCCATGGACCGGTATCCTGAGAATTGATCTGTAAGAGAGAGGAATTAGGAGAATCCAGAGTTGGAAGTGATAGGGAAGGGTCCAACAACATCCATGTGAATTTCTTCAAGAGGTTTGGTGAACCTTTTGAAATGATGATTGAAGGGCTTTGAAACTTTTTTGCATGTCTTGCAGATCTGACACATGGGAGTTTGACCTTGAGAGCCGTTGGAGCGCAGGTTGAGAGCCTTGAGATACTGAGAGCTTGCGTGACCCAGAAAAAGATGCCAGAGATCATTGGGGGTTTTGAGAAGCAGAGTGGATGGGTCGCATTCCAGGAATTTGGTGCCCCAGAGTTTGGCCAGCTTGTTATTTGTGGTGCCAACAAAACTGATTGTGTCCAGCTTCACCTCAAAGCCTGAGAAGTGAACATTGGTAAATTTGGCTTTTGAGGAATTCAGTAGGGTGAGGGAGATAAGACACCGGTTGATGGAAGGGATGAGTAGAACATCTTGCAAGGTAAAAATTTTTCCAGAGTGATTGACAAGCTTAGCTGAGCCACAATGTGTAGCCATGAGTGAATTGTTTGGTGAACCAGTTCCCACTTCAAGATGGACGGGCAAGCAGTCAAACAGAAACCTTGCATCATTGATTATGTGATGACTGGCACTGGAGTCCAGCACAGGAAGAAGGGAGTGTTTACCATTGGATGACAGATAGATCTGAGCGTTGAAATAAAGCTTGGCGCTCTTAGTGTTGCTTTGAGTGTTGACGTCTGAGCTTTCATTAGCAGTGTGGAGATTGGATGAGGGAGTGTTATTCCAGTTGGGTCTAAGATGAGGATGTACAAACCAGAATTTTCTTTCTGTATGTTTGGCTAATGGATTGTGATGTTCTTTGGAACATGGATGCTTGATTCTTCTCTTCACTGCTGATTTGTGGATTGAGACAGAGGGATGCATCTCTGGAGCAGAATTGGCATCAGGAGTACGGGAGGACTCCAGATGTAGGACTTTGCAAAGCTTTTTCAGGATGCCAGTTGGGTTTTGAAGGAGAGCATTGTTGAGAATTAGGGAGTCAACTATGTGGTAAAAGGAGTTGGGGAGTTTGGCAAGGATGGTATAACTTAGAATATCTGGAGGTACTTTGAGCCGCAATACCATGAGTTCATTCATGGTTTTTCTGCAATCCTTGATGTAGGTTGTCAGGTCACCTTTGAAGAGGTAGAAAATGAATTTGAGCCATATGCGGCCACGGTTATTCAAGGACTGCAACACATATTGTTCAAGAATTTCCTTCCCAATAGCATTTTTCCATTTTTGCCATTGTTGACAATGGATTTGAAGGCAGATTCACCAAGATGTTGAATTATTATGTCTGCAGTTTTGTACACCTTCTTCTTCTGAGGACCAGTTAAGGGTGAGGGAGGAGGTTAAACGGTAAATTCCAGTAATCCTTTTCTACATAGATAGCTCTTGATGCTGAGACTCCAGGAGGGGAATTTTGATTTTTTCATCAGTGGTATGATGAGCTTGGATGGGTTGAGTTTTTCTTCTAAGTTGGACATTGAGCCTATCTGGTCAGGTGAGCTTTTTGGGACCTTAAATCCAAAGGAATGATAGGCTTAAAAGGAAAGATTTATTTCAGCAAAAAGAAACAGAAGAAAAGAAATTGAGACAAGTAGACACCTTAAAAGTACCAGATAGCATGGTGACTAAACAAGAGCCAAAAACAAATGGGCATAAGAAAAGATAAAGAAGAAAATTGGCAAGCTTGAGCGGCAGTGGTTGCTGATTGTTGTAGCGGTAGTTGGTGGTTGAAGTTGATGGTTGGAGTTGTAGCAGTAGCAGGTTGTTGGAGTTTGTGGTAGCTGAAGGTCAAGTTGATGGTAGCGGAGGTGAATGCTTCTTTGCCAACTTTGATCAGCCTTGATCCAGAAAACCGGTGAGCAGGCAAGCACCACTTTAGAAATGGAGTATTGGAAGTGGATGATTTTGAATTGGCGTGTGAGGTGATGAATGCAGTATAGTATTGGTTTCACAGACATGACAGAGAAGAATTTAAGAAAAGGAAAAGGAAAGAAATAAATAATAAAGAAAGAACAAAACAATAATGAGGAAATAATGTGAGCATGACTATTAGAATACCAACAGATTCCAAATTGGAGTCTGAATCCAATTCAAATAATAAAAAAATTTCTGTCAGCTTTTTGCATTTTCAACTTGCTGCCGTGAAGTTTGATTGGAAATGTTGAGAAAGATGGTGATTTGATGATGATGGGATGTGTGTGAAGCAATGGAGATGTGAAGCAATTGAGATGTGAAGCAATGGAGATGTGAAGCCATGGAGATGTGAAGCAATGGAGATTTGAAGCAATGGAGATGTGAAGTGATGGAGATGTGAAGCAATGGAGATGTGAATGGAGATGTGAATAAATGGAGATGTGAAGCAATGGAGATGTGAAGTGATGGAGATGTGAAGCAATGGAGATGTGAAGTGATGGAGATGTGAAGCAATGAATATTTGAGGTGATGAAGATGTGAAGCAATGGAGATGTGAAGCAATGGAGATGTGAAGCAATGGAGATGAGATGTGTGTCATGCATATGGATTTGATGAGTTGGAGGTGTGTATGGGTGTTTTGCATGCCATGGATGGTGGATGGATGAAATGGTGGGTTTGATTTTTGAAATCCACCATTTTCATGAAACCCACAATTTTGAAATACACCAGTTATAGGGTATGTGTATTTCAGAAACTGGCCATTAAAAATGGCGGGTTTGGTCAAAAAAAATGGCAGTTTTCTAATGGCGGCTTTTCTAACTTTTATATGCCCTAATGTTCTTGAATAATGTAAATTAAATTCTTGAAAGTAGCCTCAAAGGTGGTAATTAAAATTTAATTACAATTTTGGTAGACCCCAATAAAATATTTTTATTCATGGGTGAGATGGTGATGAGCCATCCAATTTTGAGTATAAATGGCTTTTTTGATCCTATTACTTAACTTATGCACTTGAAGTATATTCTTTTAGATATTTAATGTGAAAAATTCCCTCCAGAACTTGGCATGAAAGTGAGGTGGGCACAAATTTGCATTTTTTCCAATTTTTGTGTCAAAAATGCATTTTGATAATTTTTTAAATTTATGAGCAAGAAAAAAGTACAACAAATTCAGCATTGATAAATCCATTGAAAAAATGTTGCATTCATACTTTGAAGGGCCTGCAACTGAGTCAACCCAGTTTTAAATACATTGGGCCTGTGAATTCCCATTTACAGTAGCAAGATTCTGATTCTTTTCTTCAAATTATCTAAAAATTTTAATCAGTTGATGGAAAACTCAAGAAAATTTCTAGGTAACAAGAAAAACCAATTATCTGTCACTAATTAAATCTTCTACAAAATTCATGATTTGAAAAAGCATTTCCAAAGGTTTGGTTCAGGTTTGTAGCAAGGGTTTCAAAATTTACAAAGTTTTAGAGGTGGTAATTGAGGCAGTTTGAACTGTGGCATTTTGAATGAATTGTGTGAAATAGATTTATAAATTTATCTATTTACAATAAGTTTGTTATTTTTTTCTATACAAAATCAATATTTCATTTCCCTCTACAATACTTAATATCCAACCTAGGAAGCTCTTGCGAAATCATAATGGAAATTTAATAATTCAATTCTTCAAATTATCATCATAGATGAATGTTCTTCAATGGTACCACCACACAGAGAATCAAAATTGGAATCTACTTCTTCTTGGGTTAAATTTAATGAATCCCTGATTATTTTGTTGCACTTTGGTTTCTGGTTCTGTGATTCTGATTATTCTGCTTCTTATAGTAAGGAAAAAAAATTGAACAATGACCAAATCATTTTAAGCAATTTAACAATATTCTGCTGTCTTTAAAAATCTTCCTGAGAATTAAATTTGGGATTTCTGTTAATCTATGGCTTTTATGGGCAATAAATTGAGAAGATTTTTTTACCAATCCTTGAATTTATTTTCAATCATAATTAACAGTCATGTTCTGACTCAATCTCAAATGAAATAAATCCTTTCAAGCTCCTTAAAAATTCCTAAGATTTGATAAAGCCTCTTTTATTCAAAAAATAATGGTTGGCTAAGCTCTGGATATCATTTGATAATTCAAATACAACATGATAAATTCTCCTAAAGCTGTGATCCACTCAATAAAAATCTTTTGAACTGTTTTTTTTAATAAAAGTAGTTATTTTGATGCTGGCTAGTCTTCATGATGATTACAATTTATGTAAAAGATTGAAATACTTTAAGTAATGAATGACTTGTTTGGAAAAATAAGAAATGAGCTGAATTTTGAATTTTTTCAAAATGTTAAGTTCCCAATTTGAAGAAGTCAGACTATCCCAACATTGATTGGTTGATCAAAATTTCCAATTTTTTTTTAGATGATACTGAATCTTTTTTTCATTCAAAAAAGTAAAAAAATAAAAAATAAAATCATAAAAAAACATTTGTTTGATTTATATAATAATGATTTGCAATCATTCATCACTTTAATATTTCAAACGGTTCCAAGTAATCTGTTTTATAGTTATAATCCATTTAAAGCATGAACACCATTTGATTAAAAATTTGTTATAGAATATTTTAGCAGAATTTGTGGATTTTTCTATTTTTTTATTTATTGAAATGAATTGCCTGCATTAGGAAAACTTCACAACTCATGTGAAACCAATTTGAAATATTTTTACAGCAAATAAAATGCTAGCATGTGCCTCCATTTTCCCCCTGGTGAAAGGGTTCAAGAAAGGGCAGTGTTAAATTTGCGGCCCAGGGCAACCTTTTCACAAACCAAAATGGGTCGTGTGGAATTGTTCATGGTCATCTGAGCCATCAATGGCCATTTGCAACGTGCAGAGTTGTGAACATCCATTCACAACTTGACAAGGTTTGTGAACGGGTGTTTGAAACCAATCTGATTTTTGAATGGATGTTCACAACTTTTCCACAAATCCAGAGTGTTGAGTGTTTTGAGAAAAAAAAATGAAAATAAATAAAATAAATAAAAAATTGAACAAAACAAAAACACCAAAAAAATTTAAAAAAAAATCAATAAAATTGCAAAAAAAAAATTAAAAAATTAAAAAGAAACAAAATGAAAAAAAATTTTAAAATTCCATGACTCCAGGGCCATTAATTCAAATTTATGGCCCTATGAATAAATAAAAATAAAAAGTTAAAAAGGCTAAAAAATCAAAATATTATGCCCAAAAAAATAAAAATATGGAAAAATAAAAATGGGTAAAAAAAATTAATAGAAAAAATTTTCATACAATGAAGCCCTTAAGCAATGTAATATTTGAATAAACTACAAGAAAACATCTCCATGAACTAGGCCTAAATTTAAAATGCTAAAAAAAAGAGAAAGTTCAACTTGTGTTAAGCTGATCCCATCATAAGAGTTAGAAAGACTTCTTATGATGGGATCAGCCCAACACAAGTTGAACTTATTTCATTGGACTAGCTCAAAGCCAAATCAACCCTCAAAAAAATAGGGCTAGTGAATTGAGGTGGGATTGATACAATTCCACATCAATGGACTATCTCTAAATTAAAACCCCCCAAAAAAAACAATTTGAACTTGTGTTAAGCTGATCCCATCATAAGAAGTAAAAATACTCCGTATGATGGGATCATCTCAACACAAGTTGAACTGACTGGCCAATAAAATCTCATTCAAAATACTCAACATAATAATTTTAACTCAAAACAATCAACATAATCATTTTCAAAATGTGATAAACCTTTGTATCAATATGAGTACAAGATCAGCATAAGAAGTACATGTTAGACCAAACTCAAATCATGAAATTATATAATTTTTATAAATTAAAATACAAATTAAGTTCATCTTTGAGATTATCAACCCAACCAAAAACTTTCTTTGAAGGCCAAGAAGATTGTTTTGATACAATGGGTGGGATTAGAATCATATCTCCCTCAATTAAAAGATGAACCCAGTCTCTATTGTTAACAAGGACAATGAAGATGGCTTTGAATGGTTGTTTTACACCCATTTTCATAGGAGTATAACTACAAAATGAAGCCAATGAAATAAAAAAAATTGGCCTTCAATAAATATCTGCTATGATTTGGCCCATTTCTAACTTTGCAGGCCATTTTGAATGGGGAATCTTTTCATCAATGTCTTTTAAATCAATCCTTTTTTCAAGATTTTCAACCTAACTGATACGCCCAAGTATCCTAGCATAGAATTCCTTATTTTTACTCAATTTTTCTATCACTTCCCTTCACACTTTAAACCATCCATATTCTCCATATCCAAGTTAGTTTTCAATTACTCTAAATCCACAATTACTTTCACAAAAATTATCCTAAAACTCACCCAAGAACCTATCCAAGTTCTCAGTTATTTGATTGAGGTATTTCAATTTTTTTCCCTATCATCAAAACTCAATCAGCCTACATTCTAATCACAATAATGAAAAAATACTTATCACAGATGAGCTTCTTGTTGACTTCTCAACTTATTCTTCTTCCTCATAAAAGGATTCTGATTTCAAATGAAATGAGCCTAATTCAGTTTCAGTATCTTCCTCTGAACAATGCAATTCAGGTTCTGAGACTGACTTGCACTATAAATATCATTTTCCCATCATTTAATTGAACCCTAAAAAGTGATGTTTCTCAAAATAAAAGACTCACAATTTTTGGTCTTTTTGGTGCCCTTCTAACCCATCTTTTCAATTTCCCTTTCCACAATTTCAAATCTTAAATTTTCATGCAAGGTGTCTTTCAATTTGGTTTAACCATTGCTGGACTGTAAGAATTTTGGCTCAAGCCTTTCCTTAGCAAAAAACTTTTTTGCATACTTGACCAGGGACTCTAAAAGCTGCACTTTAAATTCCCCAGGTTTTCCCATCACAATTAAACTGAGATTCTCAAACAATTGAGAATATTCAAGCACTGGATCAGTTTCAACCTTTCAAAAATCAAAAAAATAACTGATTAGTAAACCTGTTCAGTAATCATCAATCAAAATGCCTTCAACAGAAAGTAATTAAAACAATCCAACCATACAAATTAATTAAATGGAAGGGTTATAATCAAAATATTCTCCAATCTTGCTCAATTTCCTTTTGATTTGAATTGTATTGAGCCCATCTTTCATTCCTTCCTTAAAACCAGAGATTCTTCTCAGTTGAGGAGGCACTGAGGTTTTTTCACATGGTTGATGATTATGTTGCCCATTTCTAATGGAGAGGTACCATGTGGGATCTGTTACTTTCTGAATTGCACAGATCATGAATTGACACCCTACCTTCCTTGTGTGAGCCTGCCTTTGCCATTTGGTGAGGAAATTCCCCTTGTATTCTCCATATCTGTTGCATTTTTAGATCTAAATATTGGTCTCTCTTTGACTTGAAAGTTGTGGGAGTTTAAGCGTGCATGGATGCTCATTTTTGAAAATATTTTTCAGCCTCTTTCCTAATAGGAAAGGCTGTCACAGGAGGAGGGTCAAGAGTTTCTGGCACCCCATATTTACATATTAAATAGTTAAATCTGCCATGGCTACATTATTATCCATCAAGCCAAATCATTCAAATGGCACATGAAATGTGATGCACCATCTCAAGTCAATCCCAGTTGTGAAACATCTTGTTCCTCAATTTTAACCCTAGATGAGGATTCAATTAGGAATTAAAATGTCTTTTTTCCCAAATACCTGCTCAAATCCTTAGCTTCTTCCACAGCTTTTTCAACAGCACTTTCAATCAAGTCCTTTAAAACATCCATGTTGAAACCAGGGGGGCTTGGGCTTGCCAGTGTACCCATAATCCAAAAAACATTCAATTCAATTTATTATTCAATCTAACTGTTTCCACAAATCCAAAGTGTACTCCCTTTCAAGTTGAGAATAAGAAAATTATCTGACAGTTGATTATTGTGTATGCTCTTTGCAAATAGGCAGAATGTTTAATTCAGTTTTTTTTTGGTCCAATATTCCCACAATGTATGAAAAATCCACAAATTTGGGTTAATGGCACTCTAATGTGGTACAGGGGTGTCTAGGTACCCCTAAATACCCCCCAAAATGGCCCATATGGGGCTATTTTGCCCCAAATGGGTAAAAAGTGTTAATCAAGACATGTGCAACCCCTGAGGGGTTGCAAAATACTTTTTTGGGGTTGAAAAAGGTATTTTTCAACCCAAAATAGTTTCAAATAATTTCTTGGAAACCCAACCCCCAGGGTTTGCGCAAGTTTCAAATGATTCTGTTTGCAACTCTTTGAGTCTTGAACCTCTGTTAACAAATCACATGGTTTTTGAATGGTGTTTCATGCCTTTTTGAAAACCAGGGTTGTTAATTTAACAACTCCCTTTAAAAAATTCTTATTCTATTCCTTTTTTTTGGATTGATTGAAATATCAGTGGCTCTGTGGGGAGGTAGAAATTTTTAAAGGCTGGTGTTCAAATAAATTGGCAAAAAGCAAAAAAATTCATACCGGATAAAATATTGAACAAAGAATCAAGATTCAATCCAAAGAGATTTTTCTGAATGGTGCTTACTAGCTGAGCATTTTTTTGAATTCCAGGTCCAGGATGATGATCCCCTTTATGGGTCTTAGAGATCCTCCTGATTCCATGGGAACACATCCTAAATTTTCCTAAAATCTTATCATAGCATTTTTTGATCTTGTTGGTAGAGAAATCATCCAAAAAAACAGTGCTTTGATGACTATCAAAAGAAAAATCTGTAATTATCCATTCAAAATTGATGAGAGAGATGAGACACTCTTCAAGCCCAAAAAGGATGTCAAAAAGTTTGTTATTATTTTTCTTGGATTATTAGTTTAAGAATCTGATTAATTCACATCCTTCATAGAATTTAGTCTGTTTAAGTGTCTAGAAAAAAATTTTTCTCATCACCAACAACAGAAGCCTCTTGCTGTGCTTTTGATCTGACTTATGCATGAAAGTCACATCTGGAACCAGTGTTGTAGTCAAGCTTTATTTCTCCAATTTCCATCTCCAAGGGGTCATCTGCATAATTTTTAACTCTGGAGCATAGATTTAAGGTAGTTTTGAAGGACTTGGTTTGAGGTTTAGATTTTTTTCTCAAGTTGTGATAAGGTTTCTTTTTTTGGGGGAGGTGGGAGGGGCAGGGTACTATGTAGAGGCATATAGGTTTTTTAAAGCTATTCCAAAGGGAAATTATTATCCTCTGGCATCCATTTTTTACAAGAGTTATAATCAGGAACCACCTTCCTTTTCTCTTTTATAGGTCTAGAGGATTTTTTCTGTTTTCCTTTTCTCTCTTTTTATCTTTTTTTATTTTATTTTTTTCTTGGTCAACAGATTTAAATCAAATTTCACATGTTCTAGGAAGGTTTTTTGGGTACGCAGATTGCAGTTTTGGGTTTTGATTAATGGTTTTTTGGTATATTTAAAGAAAATTAATCTGATGAGGAAGGGATTAAAAACAAGATGGAGAGTATTTAAATCTTTACCATCATGAGTAACTTCAAAGATGAGGATAATTTAATGTACTGGATAGCATAGAAAGATAGAAGTCTACAATTCTAGAAAGGTAAGGTAGATATATTTAGTGATGACTTTTCAATTCAATACTGGTGAAATATTCCTCTTAATTATGGTGGTAACTATCTGGGGAGTTTCAAGAGAGAATACTGATAGGGTGAGGGACAAGAACAACCTAATGTCATGATTATCACTCCCTGGTAAATCCTTGGAGAGTTTTATCAGTATTATCCCCTGGGTAAACCCTTCAATGATCAATACAGAGATCAATAATTATGAACCTCTTTGATGATATCAAGATTATTGGTTTTAGATAGCCAAAAATAATCATTAAATTGCCTAGTCAATTCTATCTCTCTCCTCCCATGATCATCATACCACCTGTCATCCAGCTCATAATTCTCTCTTTCAGTGGGGTTTTTCCCTGGATCCAGAGCTATGCTCAACATAACTCATGTATCTTACTCTCTCCCTGAAAAACCTGTCCACCAAGTCCCAATTTCTTTTGATTAGACTGGTTTCATGTGAAATGTAGACAGAAGGGAGTGAAATAATATAAAAAAAATCAACATCCCAAACTTTTGGTGCCCCTGGCCCAAGTTATCTGTCTGCTTCCCACAAGAGAAACAGATGGGTGTAGGCCAGTTTTCAGTTCACCATGCTTGATATTCCCCATCCCACTTTGATCCACCATATCAGAATCAACAAATTTTCTGATTCCCCCCAAAAGGGTATAATTTATTAATCTCACTCAACAATTTATCAATAAACTTTTTTTTTGTGGTGGGGCAAGAAGTTCTTTAAAATTAATTTTTGTTAGCCAAAATTATCATCTGTCCTCCCTTCTGGGGAAAGCAGAAAGAAAAAATGTTAAGAGCAGCCTGCAATTCAAGGAGTGAGACATGTAGAACTTTGGGCCCCAAGTGATCAGCTCTAATGCAAAAAAACATAGCCAGAAAATTTGGGAAGGTGAAAATTTTTGGTGGAAAAGGTAGAATAGAATTTGAGATGGTTTGTCAGAACTAGTCCCAAGATTTTTCACAAAAATCCTTTTATCAAAAAAAAATCTTTTATCAATTTTCATTAAAACAGACCCCTTCTTTTAAAATTTTAAACAACAAATTTTGTACTGGCCTTTCTCATCTTTTTCTATTTATCCTTTCTTCAGTTTCTTAGATTAAGATTGAAAGACACCTTCCACAATTCCTTAGCTTTGAATATTCTTTTCTGGTAGATTTATTTTGTATTCTCTCTTTAAAAATCATAAAATCATTTCAAGACTCTGTTACCTATCCTGGTTCCCTGCCCCTGACACCCATTACTACACCTCAAATCCCTGAAATATACCTGTTACCTGTCCCTGCTCCCCAACCCGTTACTGCACAGAGCCAGTCACCTTCTCCCCCAATCAATTCTTTATCACAACAACTACTTGAACCCAACCTTACTCTCAAATTATTTAAATTATGAATCTCCCATAATCTATTGTTCCCCATCCTTCCCCACCCCCCCTTTTTTTATTTACCCAATCTTTTCCCAAACATTTCTTTCTTCCACCTCACATGTTTGAGTCTTGCCTCTTGAAAATGGAGGACTTCCAACATATTTCAAAACCAAGGCACCCCCCTGCTTTTCCTGTGGCCAACAAGCAGGAGAAGGATGATTCAAGGATGAATGGCTGCCTCTGGCCTGGCAGCATCCATTACATAGGAAGGGGATACCACCACCTTCCTGGACGGGGAAGACTGGTTGGGACAACTGGAGCACTTAACAGAGGAAGTCTTACAAATCACGGCTACCCTTGTAGACTGTAGAACCCAAGTTTCTCTCATCCAATCTGTTTCCAAACAAATGCACTCCATCCAGTCCCAATTAACAGCTTTTGCCTCCCGCCCTCCTCTCAACCTTTCCCTCCAAGACTGGTTCCTGTTACCAATCCCCCCCCCCTCACATCAGGCACCCTGGACATACTCAAGGACCAACAATGGACAATTGGAACCTTTGAATATCCTGGAACTTTGGTTCTCTGTTAATTCCTTGCACCTGGATTCTTTTCTCTGGCCCAACCAGTTGTTCCTTTGTTCTTGGCGGGCCCACTTCCCATCCAAATTGGCAAGGATTTTCTGGCTGTCTTGTCATTTTGGCTGCAAACCCTCTGAGGTTCAAAAGGGGGTTTCTCTGGCAAAAAACTGTATCCAATCACTTTTGATTACCAATTCTCACCAATAGGGAGTCTTTGAAAACTATTCCAACTTTGAGGTTTTGCCTTTCACCACTCCTCTGCTGCTCATGGTATCCGCCTTTTACCAGGAACTGATTGCAAAATTCAGCAACAAGTATTGCAAGGACAACATGGAGAAGGCGCTTGAGGCATGCAAACAGGGTAATCTCACCATAACCAAGTATAACTCTCAATTTGGGGCTCTCTTTTACCTTGTAGAGAGACACAATAAAACATGGATTAAGTTGTACAAGCAGGGTCTCAACCCCCAAGTGGCCAAGAGGGTTGTCTACAACAAATGGATACGGTGCATGTCCCTGGAAGACAAGATGAATCTGGCTGTCAATGCCATCAACAACTTGACTGCATTCAGCAGATTTGGACCAGGAAATCCACCCAAGTTTGCCTCTTTTCCACAGTTCCTCTGTATAGGCCCCCTCACTTGGTCTCAAATCCTCTTCCTGTGGATCTTCCCCAAAATGACCCCAAATCAATGGAGATAGGCACCATATACTCCAGACAACACAAAATACCCTTGAGAATTGATCTCTCCAGGGTCATCTGCAGGACTAAGGTTCTGTGCTAGCATTGTTTGGAATTAGTAGCAACAGACCATACTGGCAGCAAGAACTGCATGAATAAGCTGGTGACTGAAAAGTTAAAGTTTAAATTTTTCAAACAAAATCAGACTGTTGTTCTGCTAAAGGCCTTGAAACACATACCCCATTCAAAAGTCTCCCAAACCAATCAAAGCCTCAAGGTTCCCCAGCCCCCACTTTTGCCACCAATTCCACCTACCTACCTGACCCACTATGGCTTGGAAAATGAATACAATGACTTTGAGGGTGGGTATGCCATTGAGATCCCGGAGATCCCAGTAGCCTTGGTCAGTATTCAACTCTCCAATAGTCAAAAGCAACTGATCATCCCAACTTCCTTTCTGGCAAAATGGGGCCCAGTTTCCAGCATTGATTCTTGTCAACATGGGCTCTATTGCCAAATTTGTCAGCAAACACTTTATATGCAAGATGGGCCTGTCCACAAGAAAATTCCAGAGTCCCATAAGGTGTGGGGGTTTGATGGGGAAGATGAGGTAGGATGCTTGGTTACCCAGGACTGGGTGGGCTGCATCCAGCTCTCAAAAACCAACTCCTCCCCTTTCCTGTTGAATTTTTCCTTTGGAGTTACAAATCTTGGCTTGGTTGACAAAATTTTTTGTTTAGCTTGGTTGGACAGGCAAGGGTGGGTGGCCTTAGGGGGAAAAGGGGGTCACAACTTTTTCTTGGGAAGAAACCCTGTACTGGTTATGGAGACCTCATCTCTGGACTCAGAATGGGGAGGTAGAGTATCAATTTCTTCTAAAAAAACCACTTACCCCTTCCTTATGCCTAGAGAATACCATTCATACTCTGACATGTTTTTCCTGCAGAATGACTGCTCCCTTCCCCCCCACAGTTCAATGGATATTTCTATAAAACTGAAGGAGGGAAATTTTTAAAAATTATTGATCTGAATTTAACTTGAATTTGTTCACAGGCAATAAAACCAAAAACTGCTCCATCATGTTAGAGGAGAGAATACAAGAAGTTTAACAGATTCAAAGAAGAAATGTCCTACCCAAGAAGTGGAAATGACACAGGAGAAGAGATACTCCAATAATGAAAATAGTAAGACCCAATACATGCCTTGGATAAAGATGATATGGAATCTGAAAGTGATGACCATCAGATTGTAGAGATTTTAAGAAGGAGGGAAGAATGAGTGATCACACCAAATTACTTGGAGACCTCTTTTACAACCTGACTTGTTCACTTTCTTCTTGATCTTGAGTTATAATTTTACAATTCAGAAGAAATTGAAAAGTGAAATTTGGGTGGGAGAAGAAGAAGAAGAAAACTTTCAATATTTTCACTGGCTGTCTCTTTATCAGAAATCAGATGAGCTAGCCAGATGAATATGCATAATTCAACTGATTCCCGTGCAAGTCACTTTAGGTGTTTTTAGGAAAGAAAAGGATAATGAGAGAGCTCAAAGAAATAGAGGGAGAAAATCAAAAATAAATAAATAAAAAATGAAAAATGGGACAAAAACAATCTATCTCAAATTTAACTCCAACACCCCCCCATAATTCAGTGCAATCCCAAATCAAAACACTTAGATTTGAGAAGTTCTAAACTGTCCCTACTGGAAGCCTTTGTCAACAATTTGGCAACCATGGAATCTGTGGTAATGAGGGTGATGTGAATCTTGTCGGAGGAAATTTGGTCACGCAGCCACTTGAGTTTCATGTCAATGTATTTGGTCTTCAAGTTTAAACCAAAATCCTGTAATTTGTCCACCAGAAATTTAGCTGGATGTCTCACTGAGTCTTTCCATAAGTTTTTTATCACTGATTCAATCCAAATTGATTCCTGCGCTCCATTGCTCAGAGCATTTAGCTCTGCCTCCATTGAGGAAAGAGCAATATTGCACTGTTTCCTGCTCTTCCAGGCAATGGGTGCGGATCTCCAGAAAATTATGTAGCCTGTTTGGGATCTTCAAGTATGTGGATCATCCGCCCAGGTTGAGTCACTGTAGAAGCTTAAGGGCTCTTCCCCCTGCAGATGTAGCTTCAAGGAATATTCCAGAGTACCCGCCAGATATTTCCAAACATGAACTACCTCCTTCCAATGCAAAATTCTAGGATTCTGATTAAACTGAGACAAGATCAAGGCTGCTGCTGAGATATCTGGTTGAGTGCAGCAGGCTAGATAGTTGAGTAGACTGGTAAATTTCCTGAAGTTCATGCCTAGCTTCTGAAACTCAATCTGTTCATTGTGAGAGGCCAGTACCAATTGAATCCCCGGCATCATGGGGGTAAGAACAAGTTTGGCATTTGACAGCTGTAGCTCCACAAGGGTCTTTTGAATAAGCTTTGATTGATTTAACATGATAGAGTTGCTTTTTTGAGTGTATTCCATGCCCAGAATGGTATCTGGTGGATGTGCTGAAAAAAGCAGAAACTTGAATAAAAATTTTTTTTCAAACCAGTCTACCTCCCCAGATAAAATTAAATTGTCTACATGGACAAAAAGAAAGAGAGGCTGGGCTGCGTGAATGTAGAGACAAGGATCAGCGTTGGACTGAACCATTCCAATACTTTCAGCCAGGTTTTCAGAGTTTGATACCAGTTTGAAGGAGCTTGACGCAAACCATATAGAGATTTCTTCAACTTAAGGAATTTCAAGGAGCATGAGCTCTTCCTTGGTGTAAGAATGTAAATGTCTTCTTCCAGAGGAGAAAAAAGAAAAGTGGCCTTGACATCAAATTTTCTTAGTTTGAGACCATGATCCAAGCTTCACAATAGGAGAAGAAGGAGTGTTGTGAATTTCCCAGTCGGCGCATATGTCTCATCAAAATCTATCCCTGGAGTTTGAAGGTTGCCCATAATGCAGAGTTGAGACTTAAGCTTTTCAGGCAAAAGACTTGTAGCCGGCTTGACTCTATCTACCCACATGGTCCTAAGAAAATGAGAAGGTTGGATTTCAGAGTCCTCCCAAACCTCCTGCAATTCTATTTTATCCAACTCAACCTTCCTTTCAATCTTCCATTTGCTTCCCTTATCCACAAATGAGCCATATGAATATTTCTGAGGCTTGATAGATGCCGTTTGTATCCATAAATTGCATTTGACAGGAGTTGGTGTGTGTGTTGCCTCAGCTTTGGTGGATACTTCTACAGATGTCTGAGTCAAATTGGGATTCTCCATAGAAGAGACTTTATTCTTGTTTTTGGGTTGTGAGACAGGTGTGTTGGGTTTGCTTCCCAATTTGGTTCTCACAGCATTTTAAGTAACTGGATCATTGCACCAAGTCCCAACATTGATGTCAGTGTCACTGGATAGCCTCTTTATTTTTGTATTGAAGTCAAGCAAAGTGATGTGCTTTGTGTCAATTATCTTGTGATTGGTAGTGAGAACTTTATATGACAGTAATTCATCATCATACCCAATAAGCCTTCCACAGAGACCTTGAGGTTCCAATTTCGAAAATGGTGCTCTGTCCTTATAAATTTAGGTTACCGGATTTCCTATGGGATGAAGGTAATTTATGTTCAGTTTCCTTCCTTTAAAAAGCTCATACAGGTATTTTTTTGGTTTATGCAACGGTATTTGATTCAGTTCCAGAGCACACAATTTGATAGCTATATGCCAGAGATTTTTATTCAGCTGTGAATCATAGAGAACAGTTCAAAGAGATTCAAGGATAAGTCAATTAAAAAGTTCTGCCAGTCCCTTTTGTTGCGGTGAAGGGCCATTGAAGAAGGTCTGCCTTATGTTATTCTTGACACAGTAATTTGAGAGATTTGAATTCCAGAATTCCATGCCTCAATCAGAGTGCAAGATCATAGGGCTATAATTGAACTTTTTTGACTCAACATTGATGAGAAAAGGTAGAACACTTGCCACATTGCTACTGCTTTTGATTGTAACCGCAGTGAAAAATCTAGTACAGCTGTCAACTACCGTTAGAAAGTAAGCATCCCTGTTTTTACTCAGAGGATAGATAGTCCCAACTAGATTGCAATGAAATTTTTGAAAAGGTCTTTCAGCACAAACATGCTTGTTTTTGAAGGGGGTCTTTTGAATTTTACTGATTGTGCAAGCCTCACACGTTGAGCTTCTCTTTAAGGGAATGCCTAGTTTTTGACATATCCTACTGTAACTTGCATGTCCCAGAGACTTGTGAATGAGTTCATCATGAGTGAGATAAGATATTTCATTAAATTTAACATTGTAAAAATGAAAAAAGGGATATTGCACTCATAAGTCCCAGTTTTCTTCCAGTTCTCTTTCTGAATGATAAAATCATTTGCTATGAAGTTTAAATCATAGCCATCTACTACAAGAGAGCGCATAGACAGTAGGTTTGCAGTTGATTGCGGAAATTATAACACATCTGACAGAAGAATTCCTTAACCTTCAGCATCCAGCAGTTTAACAGTTCCGGCTCCATTGTACTTGAGAGAATTATTTCCCAAACTTGTCAAAATGTAACCAGTTCATGATTTTTCTAGGTGAGAGAAGTGCTTAGAGTCATACAAAATGTGCCTTGAGGACCCTGAATCCACTAAAAACATGTTTGGAAGAAAAAGAGAGCTTGTATGAAATGAGCTGACTGAGGTGATTTCATTGGACTCAGAGAATCCAGTCTTCTTCTTTCTTGGAAAGGTTGGTCTGAGATGAGGGTAAAATTTCCAAAATCTGCTCCCTGGATGAGCAGCTTTTGGATTATGCCATTTATCATCACACGCCTTCACATTGGAGCTGAGAAACAAGATGGAGGTTGTGTTCTCCTAAATCTTATTGGTATCTGAATCTCCACTCAAGAATCTGTTGTTGTTGAACATTCAGAGATGATCAAGTACCTGTTCAGGGGTAATCTTCTTGTCTGAGTGTGTGATTTGCTGAACTAAGGTTTCCATGTTTGAGGGAAGTTTTTCCAGGATTAAGTAGGCAATAATATTGGTTGGTATATCTATTCCTACATCATGAAATTTCAAAATAGAGGTTTTTGTATTGGTGATGAAGCCAGGAATGTCTGATTGGGAAAAAGGGGCTTGAAGAAACTCTTTGAACACCCTGGATCAATTAGAGGGGAAATACTCTTTAATATCTGCCCAGATTTGATGTGTGTCTTTCTCATTTTCTGCCGTAATTATGTTTGCCTTTATAGTTTTATCAAGCTTGGAGGTAAGTATTTTTCTGATTCTCATGTTCTCCATATGACTGAGTCCAATTGGATTTCCATTGGCATTGTTCCTTTTCTTTGTGAGTTTATTGTACAAATCCTCTTGTAAATCCATCATGTTTACAACTTGATTACGCCAAATCAAAAAATTATTGGAAGTAAGCAATGGAATTTCCTCAATTTCCGTCTTGAGAATAGTCGCAGTTAAGGAGTTGGTCATCTTTGTTTCTGGTTCTTTGAATCAAGTGAGTTTGAGGTGCTTTGACTGTTAATTGTGAAAAAGTATTGATCTGAATTTAACTTGAATTTGTTCAAAGGCAATAAAACCAAAAACTGCTCCATCATGTCAGAGAAGAGAATACAAGAAGTTGAACAGATTCAAAGAAGACATGTCCTACCCAAGCAGTAGAAATGACACAGGAGAAGAGATACTCCAATAATGAAAATAGTAAGACCTAACACATGCCTTGGATAAAGATGACATGGAATCTGAAAGTTATGACCATTAGATTTGAGATATTTTAAGAAGGAGGGAAGAATGAGTGATTGCACCAAATCACTTGGAGACCTCTTTGACAACCTGAATTGTTCACTTGCTTCTTGATCTTGAGTTATAATTTTAAAATTCAGAAGAAATTGAAAAGTGAAAGTTAGGTGGGAGAAGAAGAAGAAGAAGACTTTCAAGATTTTCACTGGCCGTCTCTTTATCAGACATCAGATGAGCTAGCAAGATTAATATGCATAATTCAACTGATTCCCGTGCAAGTCACTTTAGGTGTTTTTAGGAAAGAAAAGGATAATGAGAGAGCTCAAAGAAATAGAGGGAGAAAATCAATAATAAATAAATAAAAAATGAAAAATAGGACAAAAACAATCTATCTCAAATTTAACTCCAACAACTTTCCTGCCATTTAGAGGCTTGTATAACCTATGATCCAGTGAACACAAGCAATGGAAAGACTATCTTAGTAAGAATTTGGATAAAGGTTTCATTTGGCTGTCCATGTCCCCAGAGGCATTTCCCATCTTTTTTGTTTGGGTTCCCAGTAAGAAACCTTGGCCATGTGTGGATTATAGAGGGCTGAATGATCTAACTGTTTTGGAAAACTGCCCCATCCCCATTATGAGTCAACTGCTGAGTCAACTGAGTGGTTTCAATTTTTTTACTAAGATTGACTTGAAGGCAGCGTTCAACCTGCTGCAGGTTGCAGAGGTTCACAAATGGAAGAAAGCCTTTAGGACTCCCGGGGGTTTGTATTCATATCTGGTAATTTTGTTTTACTTGGATAAAGCCCTTTTTTGATTCTAATGCTTCATCAAGCATGTTCTCTGTGAATTTCTGGATATATCTTGCTTTTTTTACATTGATGACTTTGTGATTTTCTTGAAAACAAGGCAGGAACACACCAAACACATCTTTCAGATTGTACAGTGCCTCCAAAGGGAGCAACTTTATGATTTGCCTGAGAAATTCTCTTTCTATCAGGATCAGGTCACCTTTCTTGGATTTCACATCTTTTTACAATGAATCAGCATGGACCCAAACAAGCTAAGGACCATTCTGGAGTGGCCTTACTTTGCTAACCTCTGTGAACTCCAGCATGTTTTAGGTTTCACCAATTTCTAAAGTTGCTTCATCAAGGGTTTATTGTCAATTTCTGCCCCTCTCAATGGTCTGACAAAGCAGAACTCTAATACTCAGAATGAATTCAAAACCTCCAACCCCTGCGCCACCTTCCAACAATTGAAGGACCAATCCAAGGGGGCCCTGTTACTCCAGCACTTTTACTTTGAGAAGGATTGGACAATATTTGTGGATTCCTCTAAATTTGCTTTCTTGGAAGTGCTGATGCAAGCCGTGTGGTTTCATTATATAGCCTTGGATTGGGAACTGTGTCGTGGCCTGCGTGATCAGCATTGGAGAGGTCAGGCTCAGCAGATGGGTTTTGCGCAGTCTCAGAAGTGGCCACTGCTGGATCAGAAGTAGTTGCTGCGGGGCTCAGCACACCAGGTGCAGTTTGGGCTTAATTGGATGCAGCGGGCCCACAACCTTCTCAGAAGTTAAGGACCTAGGAATGGAGCTGGCCCAACCAATTTTGTGGGATGGATAGTTTGGGGAGGTAAAAGCAGGGCAATCACAGAGGTTATACAGGTGGAGAGGATGCACGCAAGTGCAGACCAATCTGTGGATATAGGAAAAATCATGATGGTGCATTGGGTGGATGTAGACAAGCATGGGGGATCCAGTTAGGGCGCGGCGGAGGGATGTGTCATGAGAAGGACAAAACAGGTGTGCATAATGGCAGGAAAGTGCAGAGGATTGGATGGTATGAGTAAGGGTTATGGTTAGGCTAGGGTTCTGGTTTCTGGCGTTCCTTTCTTATTTGTTCCTAGGCTGTCATTGCGCTTTTAATTAGGTTAGGGTTGAGAGGGAGGACATAAATACCTCACTCTCAGCACCATGTTGGGGAGGGGGGGTATATGCCACCACGGTCTTGGAAGGAAGGAAGGAATTCATCTATCTATCTTTCTATCTCTATCTCTGTCTCTTCAAGGGTGAATCCCCCCTCCTTACAGAGGCTAGAAACATTAACTTCTGAACCTTTGTACAAATTCAGGGAGTACCTCTCTCTTTTTTCCACAGCAGACTCAAAGGGAACCCTTCACCCAATCTGTTTTATGTCACAAAAACTGACACCTTCTGAGTCTCTTTGGAAGGTACACAATCAAGATCTGGGGGAAATTTTGCAAGTCTTCTTGAAATGGAGTGCCTGGCTCATTGAAACGCAGAACCCAGTAACTTTTTTCTCTGATCATGCAAACGTGTGGTACTTCCTTGGTAGCACCAACCTCTCCAGCCAGAAAATCCAATGGTTTTCCTTCCTATCTTCCTTCAAACTTGAAATAAAACATGTGCTGGTAAAATCCAATCTGGCAGACCCAGCCACCAGGAGGCCAGACTGCACCACTGATGCAGACAACTCTGAACCTCTCCCAGCTTTCTCAACCTCCATAACAGGCACCCTCTCATTGGTTTGGTCTAAGGAGACTTACTCTCCTATCAAGGTTATGTTCATTGAAGGAGACAATCCTCTCCTTGGCCCCAACAATGAGGGTACCCAAAGCATTTTATTCAGGTAATTTCTTTTCATGTTCCTTACTCCAACCCCTCCTTTTGCCCCCCCCCTCTTCTGAGATGACAGGTTTGCTGGAGGCAGCCTATGAGGAGTATGAGGAGGCTGGAATCATGAAGGCAGGGGATCTGTGGTGGAACCAGGACAGGGTCCTTCTTCCCCACTCCCTCAAGGAAAATGTCTTTTGGTTTTTTCACAAAAATGCTTCAGCGGGCTCTCCAGGGTACTTAAAGACACTCCAGACAATCTCCTGCACTTTCTCTTGGCCTGGTATGCGCAGTGATGTGTTTGCCTACACTTGTTCATGTGTTTCCTGCCAGAGGGAAAAGAGCTCTAACTAGCAGCCTCTGGGGTTGATGATGCCTCTTTCTGTACCTGCCAGGCCTTGGAGTGTCATTGGGATTGAATTTATTTTCAAATTTCCTGCCTCTCATGAATTTGAGCCCATTCTTGTGATTGTGGACCACTTCACAAAGGGGGCCCACATCATTCTGGCTAACAAGTCCTGGTCAGATGACCATTTTAACACTGTCTTCCTAGATTGTTTCATACAATTACATTTTCTCCCGGACAAGAATGTGTCTGATTGTGGTTCCCTTTTTGTTTCAAATTTCTGGCAGGAGCTTTAACAGCTTTTCCGCATCAAGCCTGCTCCTTCTACTTCCTGGAAGCCTTGTACAGATGGCCAGACCAAGTGGAAAAACCAGACAATTGAGACCTATTTACGGCAATTTGTGGCTGAATGGCGGGATGACTGGGCCAACCTTCTCCCATTAGCAGAATTGGTCTTTAACTCTTCAAGCTTGGCCTCCATGGGTTACACCCCATTCTTTGCCCAGTTTGCCTTCCACCCCGGCTTAATACCTTGGCACAGGGCACCTGGGTCCTGGTGGCAGAAAATTGGTTGGCTCTTCTAGCCTCAACTCACAAGCAGCTGGCAAGCAACCTGCAGGCAGCCAAGCTGGTTCAGAATAAGTATTTTGACCAACGGGTGCGCACCTCCTCTCAGTAGCAGGAAGGCAACTGGGTCTGGCTTCTGCATTGGCACATCCCCACCATTTTTCTGGCCAAGAAACTGGACTTCAAGCATCTTGGTTCTTCCAAGGTGGAACAGGTCATCTCTACAGATACATATTAGATTTTGTTACCCCTGGACCTGCAATTATTACACCTTATTTTTCAATCCTCTCTTTTACTCCCCTATATTGACCCCAGGACTTTCCCTTTTTGGCAGGTTACAGTTTCCTCACTGGGACAGGATGGAGCCCTGGTATCCTTTTGGACTGGGTGGGAGATCAAGCTTATGTTGGGGTATTGGGAATGGACTTGGGTTTTTCATGAGTACTTGGTGAAATAGCAAGGGGGCCCTGTCTTGCAGGGTACTTGGGTAAAAGGAGGCAACTTTGATGATTCCTTTCACAATCAGCTGGAGGCCTTTCATCTTTCTTTTGGGATGGAACTGGTTACTTTGCAGGAGAACTCTGCTTGTTGGGTCCTCCTTTTATTTTGCACAAAAATCCTCTTATCAACACCAAAATTTTTTATCAATGTTCATCAAAACAGACCCCTTCTTTTAAAAACTTGAAACAACACATTTTGTACTGGCCTTTCCCATCTTTTTCTATTTATCCTTTCCTCAGTTTCTTAAATTAAGATTGACAGACACCTTCCATAAACACTAGTAAAACTCTCTCCCTTTTCCAATTACAAAAACAGGCCAACTTGTGGTTCCTGAAGAAACATAAAACACTATATAAGGAGCCTGTAAATTCCTCAACTCTGAATATTCTTCTCCAGGAGTTTTATTTTTTATTCTCTCTATAAAAATCATAAAAGAATTTTAAGACCCTGTTACCTGTCTCTGTTACCTGCCCCTGAAACCCATCACTACACCTGGAATCCCTGACATATACCTGTTACCTTTCCCTGCTCCCCAACCCTGTCACCGCACAGAACCTGTCACCTGCTCCCCAAATCAATTCTTTATCACAAAGACTACTTGACTCCAACCTCACTCTCAAATTCTTTACATGGTGGACAGATTTACCAGGGGAGAATTAATAGATACACACCATCCCAATCAAATTCCTTAAAATTGCCATTGGATCATGTTTGAACTAAAAGAGTTTTTACATATATCTATCTTTCTAGCTTGTGATCCTAATTTATATATATCTTTACAAAAAGAGTTACCCAGAGTCAATCTAATTTTGGTAGTGATCATCTGGCTTGCAATCATGCATGCATCTTGGGGTTTGCTATTTAGGCTAGCCGCTACCAATGGCTTTTATGGAAGAAAAAATGGAACTAGTGTGAAATTCCAAGATTTTAACCGCTTTCTAGCTATTAATTTTTTCTTCTTTGGCTAGCAAGTCAAGACCTCCAAGATGTTCTGGGTGGGTGAGGTTTCAAAGTGTGTAGATACTTGGGACTCAACCTGAGAGCATAACTCTCTGCCAAGTCTGTTAAGAGTATGAAATTAGTTATATGCATATAAACCATACCATCATATAGAATTTTCTAGGTTCTTGTAGATACACAAATAACACCTTCCACAAAACACATATATAAACACATAGGAACCTTGTAACGTAGATCCAAACTACAGGGGAAAATGAATACTTCTAATTTTCACGTATAATCATAACAATTCATGAGCCTGCGCAAACCAATAAGCTAATCCCTCCCATAAACCACACAAAAACCAAAAAATAGTTCTTGAGGCCATTACTTTGCTAATGGCGTACTCATCTTGTTACTTTTCTAACATTCTGTATCATTTGCTACTTTTCTAATGACCAAACTTTCAATCTCAAGCAACCCAGAGCCTGGTTACCTACGGAGGAATCCCACCTCCTTCTTGTCATCAAGATTTTTTAGGACCTGGTTGTCTTGGCCTAGAAGTAAGTTAATTTTTTAGTGTGTGCATCACCTGGGGTCTTGCAAACAACTAGCAACATTTGTGAGCATTTCCTGCCAATCTTTCAAATTTTCAGGACAAGCCAACCAGGACTTCCTTGACCCGCTCTGGAGGCCCTTATTGCCTGCCATGCAGGGGGATACAAATGTGCCTGCCAAGCGTACTGCCACAAAAGGGGGTACATGTCTCTTTGTTGAAAACCTTGCAAAAATCATAGCATCAATCAAGAATGGGGGCAACCCAATAGGGATTTCCAAAGCTCACCTGAAAAAAAAACTGGTGGGCCATGGCATTTTCCCTAATCTCAAAGTGGATGGATCCAATTTTGTGGAATGGTCCAAGGCGGTACACCTGAAAGTTGTCTCATTATTCCAAATGGACAACTACTTTGTTCTTGATGAACCAGATGAATTGGATGAGCAGGCCCGGTTCACTGGAAAAATTGTTGATTATAACATAGACCCGTGCCTTTCACCATTTGTAGCATCAAAAACTGGCAAAGAGGGTTAGCAAATTCTACGGGAACAATTTGGCCTGTTCTCTTGGTCATACCTTATGTCTAAGTGGATCAAGGTACTCAACTTGTTGGAAGTTACCAGAAATCCCAATCAAACATAAAATGAAATGAAGACTGCCCTCCAAGATTTGGAAACACATTTGGGGGGTTTTACCATTGACTCCGTTTTGTAAATGCTACTACACTCAAAATTGGGCCACCTATTCCAAAACATCTCTAACGCTCTTGACAACCGGTGTGGAAAGAATAAGGGTTATCCCCCTATAATTGTCCCAAGATTTGGAAGTTAACGGTTCCCTGCGTTTGAAAGGAGATGAGGATGCCCGGAGTTGTACTTGAAATGAGAAATAGAAATAAGGAGATAAGAGATAAGGAAGAGTAGAGAGAGAGTGAAATTGCCAATCCTTCAATCAATCCTAAGAACTTTCCACCTGGATGTGTATCCGGTATGAGTTCCTTTTAATCTCTTGGTGAGATGTTTGATCCAATCCAGTGAAGTGATGGTATGATTCCCCTCCTTTCATCCCTGCCCCTCCAACCCAGAGTTGAGAGTGAGGATAAGTCCTCCCTCTCAACCCTAACCTAAGTACACGCGCAAATAACAGTATGAAAACAAAAACAGAAAACAATCCCAAGACAGAAACCCTAGCCTCCTCTCCACACCTCCGTACCAAACCCCCCCCCCCCCAACGTCCGTATGCCGTTCTGTCCATCCGGTTTGTCCTTCTCATGAAGCGGTCCTCGCACCGCACCCTACTTGGAGCCCCCTGCGCCTGTCCGTATCCGTTTGTCCACACCCATCGTGGGTTTCCAAGAATATCCGGCATGATCCGCGCGCTTGCGCGCACGCTCCATCCATTCCTTTATAGCCCACCGATTGCTCCGCCCCTACGTATTTGAACCGGCGCGCCCGCAAACCTAGTCAAGCGCACTACCTTCCAAATCTGATCTCCGGGGCGGATTGCCGCCCACGCCGCATTCAATGCTGAGCCCAACCCGTCCACTAGGTGCGGAGCCAAAAAGCGGCTGCTGCTGAGCACTCCGCACACCCTAATGCTGAGCCCGCTTGCCTCCAATGCTGAGCCCGCAGCCGCGACGCAGTTCCCAATCCGTGTCTATAAATTGACACCACACCGGCGGGCCATCAGCAAGGACTTCAAGGTAACATCCCAAGATTTCCTTGAGCTCATCTCTTGCCAGTCAATGTCACAAAAAGATATCCCCAATAGCTCCTTGCTCAGCTACAGAACAGGGCCCCTGATGCCCCAGCATCAGTAATTTATGAATCAAAAGGTATGGCACGCTAATCTGTCCAGGGCAATTTGCAACCAGAATTAATTGGTCATTTTGCAAAGTAACAAATGGGAAAGGACAAACCTGACTTGGCCAAATCCATGCCTCTACTGCTACAATTGGGGGCATTGGGCTTTTGACTGCCCCCATTGCCATGACAAGCTCCTGTCTTTGGGCAATCCTCACCTCCTCAACCCCTTGGCCCAACTCAACAAATTTTCCATCTGCCACAAATTTTTTCAGCAATGGGGCCAGGAAGAAAATGTAGTTTCAGTGGAGCAACAACCAGAGAGCAAATGTATGATTCCATTGGACTCAGGGGCAACAGATAGTGTGCCCAATGATGCTATTGTATTTAGGTCTCTCAAACCCACAAACCTGCATCTCACGGTTGTGTCCTCAGACAAGTCTCCCATAGAATTTTTTGGAAATGCAACTCTTGAGATGCCTTATGGCCCACTACACATCTCTGACATGCTTTATTGCTCAAGGACCAAATGGAAAATCATCTTGCTGGGGAAATTTGATTGATTGGGTGGGATGGTGGAATATGATGGGGAGACCTACAAGTTGATACAAGTTGGTAATTTATTTTGGGTTATGGAGGTCAAACATCAATATTTTATTCCCACTACCCCTGTGCCTTTTTTCTCTGCTTTCAACTCCACTTGTCATAATGTGCATGACCTGATTGGGCATCTCTCTCTATGTATGTTACAAAATACAATTAAACATGATTCTGTCACAAATCCACCACTGCTGCCAACTGGAGAGATGGGCCACTGCAATTCTTTCTCCATTATGAAGGCAAGGCATGTTTTTCCTGTAGAGGATTCAAGGAATACTTGTCATGAGCCAGATGATGTTGTTGCGGTAGATATCATAGGTCCCTACGCTGTTGGCATGGAAGGCTCTTGGTATATTCTCAATGTTGTAGATGTGAAAGCAGGGATGGTTTCCATCATTCTGCTGAAAGTAGGTTTTGAGGCACCAGGAGAGATCATGAAATGGATCAAGAAGTTCAATAATATTACCAAATTTGCAGTGGAGAGGGTCAGGACAGGCAATGCAATGGAATTTGTTTGGAGCGCATACTTGCAGAAGGAGCTGGAAGATCTGGGAGTTTTAAATGAGAAATAAATCCCATATGAACATCATTGGAATGGTTTTTTCAAGAGTTGCAACCAGAATGTATCTGAAATGGCAAGGACAATGCTACATTTGCAATTTATGCCTGTCAAGCTTTGGCAATATGTGTTCAAACATGCAGCATATATCTTCAATTTCATGGTGCACTTGGTTCACACCACTACCCCATATGAGGAGGTGCTTGGGAGCAAGCCATCATTGGGCCTTCTACAAATTTTTGGTGGGGATTTTTACCTATACAACCATACACACACAAAGCAGAACACCCCCTACTTGAACCATTTAGGGCATATTGGGGTAGTGTTGGATGCAAAAGTCTGGCTCCTTTGGGACCTGTTGACCAACAAGATTCACAGTGGCATCTCCCTCAATTTTATCATGGATATTAATCCCCTGGAGAGTGGGGGAAGGGGTCCATTGGCAGAAGTAGACCATTCCATCTACTGCATAATGGTTTCTCAACTTGGTGACTTCAAGTTGGGGGACAAATTGGATAGGCAGGATGTGGTGGTTGCCAATCCACAATTGAGTGCACATGTGGGTATGGACAGTCCAACAATGGATGAGGCAATGCAATCAACTGAGGCTGCTGAATGGAAGGATAAAATTGACAAGGAAAATAGTGGATTGCTAGATATGGATGTGTATGAAGTCACTGACCTGCCTGTGTACAAGAGGAGAATATTAGGATTGCACTATGTCCTTAGCACCAAGAGGGATCAACATGGCACTTTTATAAAACATAAGGAATTGGGTTAGTGGCGCAGGGTTTCACACAGGCACAGGGAGTTAGTTTTGACAAAACGTTTTCCCCAACTTGAATTTTTTCATCACTACAAATGCTCCTGTTGGTTGTGGCCAGATTGAATTGGACAATGGAATCATTTGATGTCAAAACAACCTTCCTTCACAGAAAGATCCAAAAAGAACTGTAAATGTGGCCTCCAAAAGGCCTGGTCTGCCCTTCCAGGAAAGTGTTGAGGCTAAAAAAATCCTTCTATGGGGCAAATCAAGCAGGGAAATGCTGGTGGTTACACCTGAAGAAACAGCTTGAAGAAATCAGGTTTAAATCCAAGGCCAAGGACCAAAGCACATACATCATGGAGTCTGGGAGGGGTAAAGCCTTCTTGTGGATTCATGCTGATGATGGGGTCTTGACTGCTGATAACACGGCCCTTCTGGATTTGCTGAAGGTTCAACTGGACACTGTCCTAACAATCAAATGGGACTTGTCACTGGCATCTATTGTGGGAATCCACATTTCCAAGAAGCAAGGTGCTTTTACCCTACAGCAGCTGTTGCTTATGGAGAAGATCCTTCAAATCAAAGATTCAGACCTTGCCTCTGCTATGCCATTGGCAAATACTTCCCTGACCTCCAATGAATCCATTGGAGGGGACAAGGCATATTTGCACCGGATTGGAATGCTCCTATACTTGGCTCAAGGCTCAAGAACGGACATTGCATTTGCAGTAGATTACCTGTTGTGATTCTTGCTGATCCCAGATAACTCCCACTGGAATGCGCTCAAGAAACTTCATCAAGATTTACAAAAGACTTGGGGCCTATTGCTTCAACTAAAGCCCTGCAAGCAAGACAAGAGCAGGTTAAATACCTATGTCAATTCAAATTTGGGTGGCAAGGGGGCACATTCAAGTCAAGGCTTCATAGGGACCCTGTGGGGCTCACCAATTCATTGGGGATCACATTGGCAGCAATGTGTTACTTGATCCACATGCCAGGCAGAGTATGTGGTTTTGTCCTATGCAGCCATGGAGGCACTTTGGATTGGGAACCTAGCTACCAAGCTTTTCCCAAACCTACCACCATTAAATCCTATGTGACAATCAGGCAGCAACCAAGATAGCCTCTGATAAATCAAGCATGAAAAACATTAGGCATCTTGATAGGGAGTTTTATTTTATCAAGGAGCATCTGAGCTTAAAGCAACTTTGTCTACAATGGATACAGGGGGCAGAAAAACATGCCAATATCTTCACAAAGGCGCTTGGATTGAATTAACAGCAAGCCTTCCTTAACCGCTTCTTTGAGTCAACAGGTACCTGACTGCATTTTATCTCTTTTATTGCTTTGTCTGCAATTCCCAATTTTGTGAAAACCCTTCTCACTCTGGCTGTCTGTGCGCTTACTCTTGTGTTTTGCCTTCACATTGGCTCTTGTTCTGATTCTCTCCTCCTTTCTTGCTTGCTTTTTTCTTCCATTTTTTTTGGTGTGCATCTTCAGGTGTTGCTGTGGGGGGGGGGATGTTAAGAGTATGACATTATTCATATGCATATAAACCATACCATCATATAGAATTTTCTATGTTCTGGTACACCATGGGTTCACTTTGGGTGGTTGAGGACCGCCAAGCCAACAACAAGGGTTGATTTGACGTTGTGCGCTTTGCCCATCTGGCATTTTGAAAACATGGTCAGCCAACAATCAATCAACCCTCCACTGACGGTTGGACAACCCTTTTTTCAATTTTCCAGTTGGATGGTTTCTGACTGGCGGTCAGGGTTGTGGCAACATTACATTGCCCCCGCGGTCAATCCACCAGCAGGGCGCACCTGTCAGTGACTTCCACTCATGGTTGTTGCGGCGTCACCTTGTTGATGCCGTTGAATCACCTGCGGGACGCGCTTGCTGGTTTGATGCCACTTGGATCCTTCTGTACTGTCCAGAGGTTCTATATCCAAGGTGGTGCCATGATTTCTTACAATAATTCTCACCATGCATTTCGACAAGTTTACAGTCATTTGCAACTTCAAAATAAATTCACGGAAAAGCAACCCTTCATTAAGAAAGTGTAATGGTTTGAAGCCAATTTTTCTTAAAAAAAAAAAAAAAAACATGGTTTTCTTTTCTTTCATTGTTCAGCTTCAGTTAATTTTAATATTGCTTTGTTAATTTTCTTTGTTAGTTATGCTTTTAAGAGACATTATTTTTGATATTGAATTTTTAATATTTTTTTGGGTTATTCTACTTGCAAGGGATTTTATTTCAAAATAAAAAACATTTAAAGCATAACTTGTGAAGTGCTGGCCTCAAGATTCAAGGGAATTCCTTGTTGTTTCTCTCCCCACCTGGCCATGGCAGAGGTCATACACTCAACCCATTGGCCAGGTTCAATGGGTGGATTGATCATCCTGGCTACTGACCTGTGCTCCTCAGCTGCATGCAGTGCACCTGAGTTGAGGATCCAATGATTTTAGCTTGAATGGACAAATTTCATGGTTCTTTGAGAGGTATCTTGACGCTCAACTTGGGAACTGTGGGTTTTTTGAAGCTGGAAACTCCCATCATGGAAATTGTGCTTCAGGTTCAAGCAGGCTTTGATTGCCTGTATTAAATTCAAAGCAATTTTTTTTAATTAAATATAATATATTTAAAATCTCAAACAAACAAATGAAGAAATTACTAATCTGAGAATTTAATGTGCATTCAGAGCTTGTTTCAAAAAATTGCCTCATGTTCTAAAACGGATTGGTTCCCATAATTGTAAGTTTGTTGACTTGGATAAAATATCTGGTGGTTCTAATTCCAGTAGTCTGCCATAATGAAGTTATCTTGCCAATAAAGTACACTGAGTTGGGAGATTCAATCTGATGCAAAAAAAAAAAAAAAAAAAAAAAACATAAAAATCTCAATGTTTGGAATTTACAAATTTCAATTCAAGCTAAAAACTTGCCAAGATGTGGTAATTCTTCTGGATGATATCATGTTTGTTTAATTGAATTTGGGTAATTTTTTCAACATTTGAAGGGAATTTTTCTCTGAGTATCTGAGGAACTTGCACTCTTTCTTCATTGGGAACATATTTTCTTTTAGCAAAGGGATATTGGTTGGGGGGATGGTAAATCTTTATATTATAACCCATGGAATGTTGAATAACTGGATTGTCTTCAAATATGCTGGTAATTGATGAACTGCTTTGAAAAGTTGTTTGAGTCTCTTGATTGTATACCACACCAGCAGAGAGAAGAAAACGTAGAGACTGATAATTACTGAAGCTGATGGCCAAATCACATCCTGGACTGATCCTGTTTGAATGAATTGAAGCTTGGTGTAAAATTCCATTATAACTTTCAAATTTTTCAGTTGAAAACAGACCAGCTGCACCAAAACACAAGATTGAGTCTGGGAGGTGAAGAAGCATGTGAATCTTGGGTTTTTTGATCCATTGGCCAGACATCTTGATCAAATGATATAAAAATTGTTTTATTTGTACCTTCAGTTTATTTTGATATTCATTCATGTCTTTGATGTGAGTTTGAAATATTAAAGTTCAAAGTTGACAAATAGAGGTCCACAGAATTCTTTTTTCAGGTTTCATAAAGTGAAAAAAAGTGAAGGGTGCTGCTTGAAGTAATATTTTGAAATATTTTCCAACCAGGCTGAGTGAATGTTTGATTAAATAGTTTGGGTGAAGGGAGGGGATGTTGAGTGAATTTGTGTTGAAAGACTGGATGTATCCACTGAGTAATAGTAATTCAGATTTCTTCAAATATTGCATAAAATCCTAGACCAAGTATTTGACCATACCAAGAAGAACCACATGGAGAATTTCAACTGGAGTTTCAAGGAAGCCATCAAATCCTGTGAAATTTGAAAAAAAAAATTCATAACAATATCAATGTCTGATTATCATGAAAATGTAAGCAAGTTGATTGAAAAAAAAACCTTCAAGCTTCAAAAATGGGTTGAAGAGTTTGGAGTATTCTGTTTTTTCTAGTTCTTGGATTTTTTGAAGGATTGATGGTTCTCTCTCTTTTTCAATAAATTTATTGTTGATTGAATCCACTAGACCATAGGATGATGACATTATTTGAAAGGATTTTTGGTTTATTTTGGACAGCTCATAGAGATGATGGGTGTTTTCAATGGTTTCATTCCAAAATCTGGTGGGATTAGGTGACTAGAAACATATAAGAAATATTATCAATGACTATCAATTTTATTCAAAGAATTTACCAATTCACCTCAAATCCATTCCTATCAATTTTAAGAAATTTTTGAAGATAGGCAATGGTTTCCTAATTTTTTCCCTTGGGAGTGATAATTTACAAATTTGACATGGGTTGAGTGATACTCCAGGAACTGGATTGTTTGTGACTTCTGCATGCATTGTTGAATCTGCCAAGAAACATAAGAATGTGGTGATAACTAAAACTGGTTTAGAAATGGTGATATCAAAAGCAGAAAATCCTTGGGTGGCCATTTGACTGTTTTGCAATTAAAAATGTCAATATTATTTTGATGGATGATTCATTTTGGGACTGAATTGATCTCCTCAACTATTTGATCTTACATTTAAAGTAATCCAGCTCTGTTGGATGTTGACAAAAATTTAAAATTATATTCTTGGTTGGATAAGTGAGGAGGAAGACCAGATAGTGTCAAGTAGAATGATTGGTGTTTGTTGAATTGCTTTGATATATTTCCTGAAGTGTCATCTGAATATAGTGTTATTGGTACATGTCTAATAATCTTGCCTTGTGCCTTAACACACCATGGATTAGGGAGACTGATCAGATTTTCATTTTCTTCATCAATTTCTATGTGATGAAATGTCAAAATTTAATCTAAAAAAATGTCAGAATTAAATCCTCATGATCATTTGATTTGCCTCAATTAACTCACCATACAATTTTTCATCACAGATATCTGATAAGAATACTCCATCTTGGTCTATTTTTGAGTACTCCTTCATAAATTGATCACCACAAATTTCCATTAGATTGGCATCCATGAAATTTGCTTGAGCAGGAATGGTGATCTTCACTGTGCTTGAATTGGGCATGGAAAATTCCAGTGGGGGCACATTTGGTGTATATTTTTTGATTCAAAAGAGTAAATGAAAAGAGGAACTACAATTTCTTTGGAAATTGATTGTTCAGGTTGAAATATATAAAAATGTTGAGAGTCTTGAGTGAAAATTTGATTTCTTTGTTGGGTTGACAGGAGTTCAAGCCATTTCTTGGATTGGGAGAGCTTGAAATGATCCAATCCATGGTTTTCCTCTGGTTAAAAGTCCAAGAAGGGGGCCACATACGGATTGGAAAGCTCCTGGAATTTTCCCAAAAAAAAAAAACCCACAAAAAATTCAATATTCAGGAAATTCTCCAGAATTAAATCTTAAATTATTATAAAATAAAAAAAAACTCCAAAGAGACCTACATGGGATATGATCCACTTCAATTTGAGGTAGATGCATGGAATCCCCAATACAGACATTTGCAATTCTGTGGGAAGTGCAGCAATTGGCAAATCTGCATGCATGCCCGCCTGATTGAATTCCAGGGGGGAAATTGAACCCCACATAAGTGTAGGATCCCCCAAATCTGCCCATAGAAAGCGTGCAAGACAATGTGGTGGGTACATCCCACAAGAATTGATCCAACCAACTCCTGCAACCAAGGATTCCAACCAACAGTAAGTTCCCTATTATTTGATTAATTTATTATTTCATCCAATAAGTTTTATTTTGTCTGAAAAATATCACCTACTTCCTTATTCCTAAAAAGAAACCAACCATCATCCGTCCACTCCTTAAATTGTTTGACCTCCTCATCTGCTTCAAAATTCTCATCCCTATGGTCTGATTCAAAAGATTCAGTAAGTATTTGATTCACCTCAGAATTGATGAAGTCTTCCCATCCGTCCTCATCATTGATGAAATCATTGTCCTCAATGGGCTTGGACCCCATGCCTGAAGGACTTGGTTCAAAAACTTCAATTGTTTGATCAATATTGACTGGTGAATCAAGGCATTTGCCATTGAAACTGATCCAAAATTCATCATTCATCTCCTGATTTCCCAAGTTGGAGGTGGATTCCATGTACTTATTGTCTTGGTGAGTCTCATTTTCCCAATTTCTAACTCTTTGTTGATGCCTACCAATTATAACATGTTTTTGTAGATGTTCTCTATTCATGGGCCTTCCTTGACAGGTTTGGCAACAATATTTGGAACCAGTCAAGGTAGGAACCACTTCAAAGCCTTCAAAATCTTTCTACCCCCCCCCCCCAACAAAAAATCAATCAGGATCCGCAAACAAGTCTTTTGTGCTAATGAGTGACAATCAAAACTAACCTGGGTTCATTTTTTTGAATGATATCAAGTAATTAGTTTGAGAAGGATTGAGAAATTAGTTTGAGAAGGCCTTGATGGGTAAGTTATGAAGATTAAATAGACCCAAGATAGGTTTTTGAAGCATGGCAAGCAACTCCACCAGTGGCAAGCACAGCAAGCCAAATCCAACAACGTCACCAAGCCTCCAGCAAAATCCCTAACCGTTGTGGACTCAATGACCATTGAGTAAATGACCAATATCCCTCACCGCTGTGGACCCAACAACCGTTGAGTGAATGATTCCCATTTGCCCCCCAGCTGTCTCATCTCATCTTAGACTCATTTTCATGATTTACATTTGGGTTTTTCTACTCTCAAAATAGTTTTCCCACTATCTTTGTCTTTTCCTTGTAATCCCAACCTAAACCCCTCTTGACATGCCTGTATCATTCCATAACCCATTCCAACCCCCCAAACCACTTGGCGCAAGCTTCCACTCCTCAATCATCCCAGCAAAATCCAGCAAAGCAAAGTCATATTGAGGACGCCAACAAGGACAACATTGACTCCCCCAACCATTCCAGCATACCCATGCAATCCTGCCATTCAAGCCCAGACTCAGATTATCCAACTCACCATCATTCATCAAGCACCTTGGAGGAGATTTTGACCAATTTTTTTCAGACCAAACTAACTGAAATGTTCCCCCTTTCCAATGAACAAAAAGAACTTCTGGACAAATGCAATTATCTAAGTTTCACACTCATCTGAATTGACCAACACCAATTCCCCTGTCTCAGACTAAAACATTTTTTTTCTTTTGTATCCATGGATCTCCATTCTCAAACCCAAATATTCAGTTGAGTAACCATCAACTAATGATGGTTTACATTTGTATGAACTTGAGCCACCAACATCAAGCCCACCCAAACAACTCATCAATCCCAGGACTGTCCGATGCGGTCAATGACTCAGATAGGAAATTAATACAAGTGAACAAAATAAAATGCTATCAATACAGAAAATACATCCGGGTAAGCCTCTTTAACTTCTCATCATGAACATTGAGTAGTACACTAACAGTTATGCCCTCAGACAAAATTTGAGCCAAGATCCTCTGATGTGATATTGAGGCATACAAAGAGACCAACACATTGATTGGAGAGCCCATTAAAGGCTCACTACTACTCTCAACCATTGTAAGTTTGTCTTTTTCTGCTGATCATTAATTTTCAAACTAACCAGAATCAATCAATTAGGATTTTGTTGCAAAACAATTGGGCACCTTCAAAAAAAAAAAAAAAAAATACCCCCCCCCCCCGCCGCTGCCCCCCCCCAGGTTAGGACACAAACAATCCAAGGGCCCAAGAAGATGTGGCATCTTTTGTCAGCAAACTGCTCAAGTAAAAAAAAAAATAAAACTTAAGGAACGTGGTGAGTGAAATTTCATCATTCCAAAAATTGTTTAAGTTGATTTTAACTAACATGTTGTTCTGATTACCCTCTCAAGCTCCTTTTTACAACATTGCCAATACGAGTACTCATATTAGGAATGGTCTGATTCTCAAGTTGTCTGACCTATTGGTGAAGTTAGGTTTGATTTTATTTCTCAAGTTGGTTTTTATTCCTAACCTAATTTGATCATGTCCTTATTACAGATTTAAGAAGCCTTTGGGATCAAAAATAAACATGACTCAGCCAACCGCTTCATTTTTAAGACACCCCTTCAAGCAAAGGTAAGATTTGCTTTCTTATGCCTCCAAATTGTGATTCATATGGCCAGATCAATGCCTGGGAATAATGTTCACTGGAAGCCAATCGATCAAGACTTGCATGATTTACAAGAACAGCCAATGTCTAGTTTCCCTGCGTAAGCAATTTTTTTTTTTTTACATTTTTTTGGGGCATGGATCACGGTTGTGCTGATTTGTTTCCATTACTTCAAATTAAACTTCATCGTTGGAACCAGCTGGGCCAAAGCTATCTTGAAGAAAGACAAAGAATCGTTTGATGGTAACACTCTGGCTGAAGATCTCTCATGCAAAACATTGATCATGCCAATGGATGCAGAGATCCTCAAATTTGAATGAACAATTTCTTTTTAATAAAAAAAAATCTTTTTTTTTCCCTCTCAATTTCATTGTATCTCAATTTCATTATAACAAAGTGACTGTAACTTTCTCCCCGTCTAAAAAAAAAAAAAAAAAAAAAAAAAAAAAATCATGTAATATTCTTTATTGCTAATTATGATAAGAGCAATCAAAATCAAAATAAATACAAATTATTTATTTTATCTATTGAACGTGCCAACAATGGAAACCCCCCCCCCCTCCCCCCAAAAAAAAAAACCAAAAAAAATGGAATCATCGTTGTCCTCAACGATGATTCAACCCCTGAATCAACTTCCGACCAATGAGTCGATTTGCTCTCAAAACGACCTTGACAGCAAATCGACGATAGCCCCACTGTCCCGACAGTGTAATCCCCGTCGAGCCGTCAGCAAGCCTCGACCGAAATTTGACGTTTTCAAACGCCGACGTTTTTTCGACGGGCGGACTCCCACTAAGGGAGTCAGGTCGAACCAACGTCGCACGAGCGGTCGGCTCACGAGCGAATTGGACCCGTGGTGTAGATACACAACCAACACCTTCCACGACACACATATATCAACTCATAGGAACCTTCTAACGTGGATCCAAACTCCGGGGGAAGATGAATACTTGTAATTTTTGTTGGATATGTGAGTGGTAAAACCCATGAGTCAAACAGACTCGGGTGTTTAATTGTCATAGGGGTTGGTTATGCATAGTCGTGTGTATGCATATGTAACCTAATGTGGTTACAACAATTTTCACGTATTATCATAACAGAGTCATCATCGCTGATCGGGAAAAACACGCGCCCATTCAAACTATATGATCTCGATATTTGATGACAGATCGTGGTTGAACCATGGGATTTCTAGAGACTTGAGACTGGTAGAATGTGATCGATCGAGTCGGGACTAGGATAGTGATTGATGTCACGCCAGCAGTATGTATGTATATTGCAGAGGCAGACGAGGGTGTGATATGATTGGTGTCTTTTCTAGTGATCTAAAAACGATGCTTACTTGGAGCGGACTTGTGATCGGTTGGGCACCGGTGATTTTTAGATCACCGATAGTCGCTCTCTCCTCGAACAGAGATCGAACGATTTTTTTTTGGCCGTGAGATCTAAATTGAGGTGCATCTCTATCGATATCTTGGATGAGCTTCCACCGGCCACCTCTGGAGCTCGCCGGTCTATGTATTTATTTGGACTTCCCCCATTCGAATCCTCGTGAGCCTTGGTCATGGTTAACGGCCTAGATCACGAGGGTAGACGGATGGATCGAGGAGGATGATGAACGACGTTGAGAGTAAATCCCGATGAGGATGTATTTATGTACCGAACCGATCGAATTCTCGGGGATTGGTTAAATATCTTCGATCGATGTTTGACATTCTCATCATCAACTCTCACTTATAAGATTCCTTCGACTTGTCAGACAGACTCGTCGACTAATCCTTTGTTTTGTATTTGATTTCATCGCTGTCCTAATCTTCGTCTGGGTCGTCCCTTACTCTTGACTCGTTTGTTGATGGGTAAGAGTCATCGATCGACTTGGGTCCTAAGAATAAATTGATGTGTTATGTATTGATGACTGCTAGGTGAAGAATAACATGGTCGAGTGGGAGATTGAGTTTGAGATACAGTTTGAGTAAACTAATCCTCAAGAGCTCTAGGGTTGGTGTGAATTCGGTTCATGTTTGGATGCGATGCGATGCGATGCGATGCGATGGAGCCGTTGGATGATTGAGTTGAATGCATAGCTCACTGGTGAGGAGGATGGATGGATGGATGGATGGATGTAGATACCATCGATCGGCTTGCAGATTGGAACACGTGAGACGAGACGAACTAGTGTCATCGGGGAGGTACTCACGACGGATGGCTGCCGCTGACGGGGCGGGGCGCGCCCCCACTAGACGGGTCGCGTCGAAGCCTATGAGCGCATGATCGTGGATCTGATAAGCATCAGCGTGGGAAGTCAAGGGAGTGGGTCCCCCCAAGTACCAACGAACGGGGGTTTGAATATGATGAGTTTGTTCAATCGACCGACGGAGTCTCGAGTCTGGTCTCCATGATCATCGGTCACAGTGGGGCTCAAGAGTTATAAGAAGACCGATAGAATAAAAATTAAGTATGATCCTGGCTGCGATCCGGTCGATACGAGGTCTCATCGTGAGCCGGAAGTAAAGAGATACCCGGGGTTGGATGAATAGAGTGTGTAGCGTATGTTGTAGTATGTCCATATCTGTCGGTATTACGTACTTAGTTATCACTTCATCGTAGCTATCAAGGTCTGATGTGCTGTGCGTGGGTTTGAGATTGAGATTGGGTAGAAGAGGAGTAGTTCATGATCCCGTTGACGGCTTAAACGTAAATGATTTCTCATACACTCCAGTCTATATCGATGACCAATAAGGATTAATCGATCACTCAAGCACCACCATGGGTAACTAACTGAGTCTGGATGGCTTCATTAACCACATCGAAGCTACTTACTGACTTGGGAGAATCAGTCCGATTTCCAACTTCGTACCGTATCCCTAGTATACCTACCCACCCATTGATCACCGGATCGAAGTGATAGCTCTGAACCGAGCCAGTTCGATTCATTCATCGACAACAGTCGATAGCCGCGATTCAGTCGATCTCATGGTGTTGGTTGATGTATTTACCTAAGACTTGAAGGGTCAACGATCGGCATGATGACTATCGTGAAGAGTGATGGTTAAGATAATCTATCCACACTCATCCTGGGTTTCGAAAGAAAGTTTCCTTGAAGGTCTCCCCAGGAGCTTCCTTCTTTCCTCCCCGGATCACCGAAATCGACTGCAGTCTACAACTGACCTGATCCACCTGACCAGTCTGACGATCTGCCAGTTTAATGCTATCCTGCCACTGATCCATCGACTAGTTTCTCCTCCCAAGTCTTCAACACCAACTATCACTCCCCCCCCCCGATTCATTTCGAGGCTTAAACTTGGGTCTCATCCATTCCATTCGTTTCTTCACCGCCCACCCCAGAGAGTCTCCATCCAGGAGGGAGGAAGAGCCGATAGATAATCAAACCAATCGATCGACTTTGATTTACTACCTCCCTCCCTCCCTCCCTCCTCCCCGACACCCTTCCCCTAAGTCATCCTGCCCGGCTGCCTGTCTGGAGGCGATTTGAAGAGCATTATTAGAGTCAATCTTGTCGGAGTGAGCTCCGCCATTAAGACCGGTGGATATCGTGCTTGTTCCCTGCGAAAAGCTCCCTCCTCTTGACTGTTGCAGTCACCTAAGATCTCAACTCCACCCCGACCCGTGGTGATCTCAATCTCAGGGTCGATGATCGGGATGACCAAGTCTGCCTCCTCGGCCTCAGTCCCACCACCACCACCACCACCACCACTCGATCCACTCGATCCATCGATCATCAGTCGCAGACGCAGGGGTACCACCCTGAGTATTACCACCGAGCAGCAGCACCATCACCTGCAGCCTGGTCATGACCCACTCGGTCGTAATCCACTCTCACCCTCACCCTCACTGCTGACACCAGCCAATCCTTACGCTGGTGGTCAACTTGGCAAGTCGAATGGTCCTCACTCTAGTTCCTCCAAGCGATTCTCTCAGACTCTCAAGCATCGATCGATTAACCTCGCCCAGTTCATCCTACACCCCAGACAGCCACCCCCATCGACTCCGACTACATCCACCCTCCCACCCAAGTCACCCCACCATCCACATCACCATCACCAGCATCAGCAGGAGAGCACTGCCCGATCACCATCCTCGGTTGACTCGGCCGACGATGACCATCTCGGTAGTAGTCGTCACCATCGTCACAGTCATCCCACAGCTAACTCAACCATCCCACCACCCCGCTCACCATCCCGGCCCGGTGGTGGTCTGAGCCCCCTCGGAGCTCATTCGATCGGCCGCTCGATGGACTCGTCCTGCTTCGATTGTCCGTGCTGCCATCATCCATCGATCTCCGTAGCCACGATTGACTGTCCAACCTGTGGGATCAATTGGTCTCACCCTCCTCCGACCCCACCATCAACACTCTCTCCTACCCGCATCTCCCCCACACCTGATCCTCTCACCTCTCTCCATCAACTCTCACTATGCTCCTCCTCCTCCTCCTCCTCCTCCTCCTCCGACGACGACGACGATGAGGGTGATGTCGATCATCATCTCAATCTACCCTCCAAGCCTCCATCGAGCCAAGACTTGGATCGATTGGCTCTCCACCTACTCTCTCATCTCTTCCAATCCATCTCAAACCTTTCCTCCGCCTTCATCCATCCATCCATCCACGCCTCATCATCCTCTCCTTCATCACTCTCTCCCTCCTTCATCTCTCGCTTCTACCGTGCCATCTGTCGCCGTCCAGCTGGTCGGGATCTCCTCGCCTCTCACCTCGATCGATTCTTACTCAAGCCTCCCTCCGATCTTCTCTCGGTGCTCTATCACCCCAAACCCCAATCCCCATCTGCCCCCAAATCCCATCTCCCCAGCCCTGCTCCGACCCAGCAGGATGAAGTCATCCAGTGGGCATGGGCCGCCATCTTACTCGAAGTCAGTTCTCATCCCCTCCTCTTCCTCACACTCCATCTCACCTCTGTTCCCCGTTGACTCAAACGATCAACCCACCGCTTACATCCATCCCCACACACACCCACACCACCTCCAGTGTCCCATCCTATTACCCTCTAGCCGAATCGATCAACAGAAACGACGGGTCATGACGGCTCGATTACTCGGTCTGTAAGTCTCTTACCATTCGAATCCCTCCAAAACAAGATCCTCAGCCACCTCTGATTCTCACTTTCCCCTTTCTCCTCTCCATCCATCCGAAAGAATCTCATCCATGCCCAATCGACTCCATCATCGACTAGTCTCCTACTATAGCCATTCAACCTATCCGACCGATCTCTTCGCTCAAAAGGTCGAGATCCTCAACGTCTTCATTAGCGATCGGATCAATTACTTTCTTCAAGTCCTTCACGGATTCGGCCCCGTTCCCACCATCATCGAGCATCACAAAGGCCATCCACCCAACATCATCCAACCACAACTCCCAAAGTATATGCAAGATTGGTCACTCCTAGCCTCCAGTCGGGTCATGTCATTGATGTGTAAGCTGACTCGTTCACCTCTCCATTTACGTATTCGACCTCGATCTGAACTTGAACCCCGTCTGATTTCGCAGCGGGAGCTAATCTCTATTCTCGTAAACTGGCGATTGAAAAATTTTACAACGTCTCGCTCGATTTGATCAATCCAACCGATCTGATCTACGATTTTGAATCCTGGGAGACCAGGAGATCCAGCTATACACTCTGTGGATACCCGTTCCTCTTGAGTCTTTCGGGTAAGATCTCCCTCCTTACCTACGAGGGTAAACAGCAGATGGGATCAGAAGCTCGGCAGGCGTTTGTCGATAACCTGCTAGGTCGATCCTTGGCTACTCCCGTTCTCTCACTCGCCATCCGCCGATCCCATCTCGTGCGTGATTCCCTCCAACAGATATCCCACGCTAAATCACAACTGAAGAAACTACTCAAGATCAACTTTGTTGGAGAAGAGGGTATTGACGGCGGAGGGTGAGATGATCATCCGTTTCTTCATCCATCCACAGTTTTCCCTCTGTCTCATTCCCTTAGCTCCTCGAACTGAGACCCGTTAGAGTGAGCGCCATCACTAATTCATGGTCCTTACCTCCCTTTAGTTTGAAGAAAGAGTGGTTCCTATTACTCACTCGCCAATTAGTAGCACCTGAGTATGGTATGTTCATACATGATGAGGCCCAGCATTCGATCTGGTTCAATCCAGCATCCACCGAGTTTGAAGAGTTTGGTTTGATCGGCACCATCCTAGGCTTGGCGATCTACAATCGAGCCACTTTGGACTTTGGTTTGCCCCTGGTGGGATATCGAAAGTTATTAGGCGTCAAGGTGAGCGGGTTGAAGGATTTGGCGAATATTAAACCCGAACTGGCCAGAGGGTTGAGGTGGGTGTTAGATTACGATGGTGATGACTTGGAGGACGTGGTCTGTCGAACCTTCGTGGGCGAGTATGATGCCTATGGGGCCAAGGTCCAGGTCCCTTTGATTCCCAATGGATCCAACGTGCCGGTCACCAAATCAAATCGGCAAGAATTCGTTCGACTCTACTGTGACTTTATCCTCAACCGATCGATCGAAAAACAATTCAAGGCCTTCTCCGACGGTTTCAATTCGATCGTCGCAGGTAATGGTCTAAGTTTATTCCAGGCCGAAGAGATCGAACGATTGGTGATTGGTTACAATCAGACTAGCAAACTGGACATCAAGGAGCTCCAACAGATCACCGAGTACGAAGGCTTCACGGATCCCTCGAAGGATTTGACGGTTCGGCTGTTTTGGGAGGTCGTCGATCGGTTTAGTTTTGAGGATCAGAAGAACCTCCTCAGGTTCATCACCGGAACCGATCGGATCCCAGCCGTCGGCCTGAGTGATTTGAAACTCAAGATCTCCAAAGCCAATCTTCCCACGCTGTCGAAGGTTCATCACCCGGCCGATCAACGATTACCAGCATCACATACGTGTTTCAATCAGCTTGTCTTACCCCCTTTCACATCCTTCGAATCTATGGATCGTAAGCTTCGGTTGGCGATCAACGAATCGGAAGGGTTTGGGTTGAACTGAAAATCCATCACACGCGATCGCTCCCTCACGTTATACTTTATTTTATTTTCTAATAAAAACCATACTGCTGGCCACCTCATCCTAATTCCGGGAGATCGGCTTGCGATCCACCATGGCCTGATTTTTTCCCCCTACCTCCGACATGTTGACGGATTTCTATCTTGACTCTACATCTACATGCATTCCCTAAGCGAATCATCATTTGAATCCTTTTTGTACTCTCTTGCGTCGTCTCTGCAGTCGATCTTGCTCCGTCTAGGTGTGATCGCTCTTTGCTAATCCTCACGGATCGATCGATCCTTCAATCGTTTCTCCTCTCCTTGTCCTGCCTGTCCCCACATCCTCAAGCCGTTGCTGGGCTCTCGTCTTGTTATTCTTTTCTCTCCTCTGTTGTTTTCTCCTACTCCAACCTTTTTACATTCGCATCAACACATCGTCCTCGAGATACACGCCCTCGCCTTCGCAACGAGCGAAAAATCCTACAGATCGTCTTCTCGTTTAAGCAGCTCTTTTACCATCATTATGTTATTCTTGCTCCGCTTAGTCGTTGAGGAGGGAAGAGGGCAGTCCTTTTTTGAGCTCTCTTTCCTCTCGTCCATTTCGTTCATTGCTTGATTCTCTATCTGAGATCATCATCGTCCATCTGGACCTCGCTTGTTGCGTCTTGCATGTTTCTGCATGTATCTACATCCAACATCGCCGTCATCTTCATCTCCATCATTATCATCCCCGATCATCAGAGAAAATGTTCATCCGTCGTGTCGTTGCCCTCTGCTATTGCTATTATCTATCCTAGCTCTGCTATGACCCTCAACGGTTTCATGACTTGTAGGAGTTAGTGTGATGAACGTATACCTACCCACGATCTCATTCTGTTCATTTTCTTCTTCGTCGTATCGGGTCGGTCTCTTCTCCCTCCCTCGCCTCTCTCTTGGCGCGGGTCCTTGATCATCCTCTGGTCGCTTGAGGTAGCTCTGCGCCTCGATCTCGGACTTGAGAGAGCTCGATGGTGCTGCTGCTTGTTCGTCTTTTTTTGGAGGGGGGGGGGGGTAGGAAGGTGGGAGGAGTGATCGAATGAGACGGTTGATTTCTGATGACCGGTGGATGGGCGGACAAAGTGGAAGATCGAGAACGAGGTCCATCTACATACTTGCCGTCTTGGAGAGCTACCGCTGTAGCTCAGCGAGCGGGATGGGGTAAGTGATGATGATAATATACCCCCCCCCCCCCCCTCTTGTATCCTGAGCAAAAGAAAGAAGCATGAAGATGATCATATGATGATCATTAGCGTGACCGATGAGAGAGGGTGGAAGGTGAGAGGAAGGGATACATATATGTATGTATGTACATACGTTCGTAGCTAAGAGCATCTGTTGAATATTCCTCAAGTGTCTTCCACCTATCCTCTCTTATTGCGCCTCCGCGCAGAGTTCCTCACTACCATTATTTCTGACCGCGCAACCGCGCCCCTGGGCGCGGATGCGCACTGAACCTACGACGGACACCCCGATGCGACTTTCTCGTACATCTCGGACGGAGCGAGTCTCCGGATCTTCTCAAGTCTCTGAAATCCTCCTCTTTCTTCTTTGATCTCACCTTTCTATGTCTCTCCCGCCTATCTTTCCCTTCTATTTCTATTCTCATTCTTCTCTCTCTTCCAATCCTCTCGACGATCATCCTCCCTCCACCAAGTAAATGCCTCAGACCAAATTCGCCAATCTCTGACCGGTAAGATGACAACTTCCATAACAAACTCTATTGAAGTCAATCTAACTCGATAATCCAAACAGTTCTTCTCCAGCACCTTGGATTCCTTGTTTCTATTTCTTCTTCCCTTCTCAATTGTCTCATTGCCTACAGATCTCCTCTAAACTCAAAGCTGTCACCTTGAATACATTCTCTGATCTACGCTGTAGGACTCTTCATTTCCTTCTTCACGCTTTCTATCTCTCTCTTAAGATTCTGTCTGATATATTTCTTCCTGTCCATTCCTGATCTCTCAGCCCAAGCTGGTTATAGTTCTCAAGAAATTTATCTACAACTTATTACGGTTAAAAGCCAAAGGACCCTCCTACGAATTGAACCAACCAAACCATGAACGAACCAGCCGGAGCAAACGACTACTTCCATCAAGTTGCCCTCAAGGCATCGGTCGACGCCATACCGCATTTGAATGAAGAGAACTATTCAATCTGGCGAGACAAGATGTTAATGTTGTTCGATCTCAAAGATATCAAGGACGCTATCACTCGAAATTCGGGCCCTCTGTTGTCAAAACAAGATCGAGAAATCAGAGCGATACTACTATCCAAGCTTGACAGTACCACCCATGCAAATGTAGTTAATTTCACCAACATTTCCTCCTCTAAACTCTTATGGGCCAAAATTACAAGAAGATTTGCATCCTCAGAAACAGCTAACCGAGCAAGAGTCTTCAATCACTTCCTCCACTCCGTCTTCCGCAAAAATGCTATCAAAAGCTTCATCACCAAAATGAGAAAAGCCATCACAAGAATGATGGACGTTGGGATCGAGCTACCCAACGATATCTTGGCGTACCTGTTACTATTCAAGTTTCCACCTACATTGGAAAACCTCAAGCAACAAATTATGCACATAGAGAAGAATCTAACGATGGACATTGTTTTCAATCACCTCATCCAATACCACAACAAGAGAAAGGCACAGTCCAATCCGAATAAGTCATCTACCAATGTCTCATTAGTCTCAACTAAGACGAGGAGCTACAAGGACGAGAAGAAAGCTAAGATGAGATGCCGTGAAGGATATCACGATCCCAACGCCCCTCATGCGGAGAGTTCATGCTTCCATCTACACCCCAAGATTGCACCTGAGTGGTGGATTGAACAACAAAACGAGTGGAAAAACAAGAACAAGAAGAATCCAACAATCAACTACCACGCCTTGCTGACTCTATGGATTAATTCAGATAATAACCCTAATTTGCTCTTAGACTCAGGAGCTAACGTACATATTTTTAATGATCTGAAGTTCTTCTCCTCCATAGAAATACAAGAGGATCCTGAGGAAATCAAGACCGGAAAACTAGAAGCTAATCTCAAAATACAAGGGATTGGATTGGTCAAACTTGAATGGAACAATTCCGTGATCACGCTAGAAGATTGCGCCTACGTACCCGACATAGTTGTCAACCTGATCAGTCCTGGACTCCTCGCAAAGAAGGGATGTAATCTCACTCAAACCCAAAATACATTCAAGGTAACCAGAGAGGACCAAATTGTACTGAAGGGATCGATAAGAGATAATCTCTTTGTCATTGAAAAACCATGCTCGACTGGCCAAAATAACACAGTGAACTTTGCCAGTCAAACCTCTCAACCATATACTCTATCCGAATTGCACAAGATGTACGGTCACGCGTCTGTCTCCACTCTTAAACCTCTCTTAAAAGACCGCTTCTCAAATGACGAACTCCAGGCCTTTCAATGTGATAACTGCATCAAGAGCAAAATTACTAGATCTCCTTTTTCAAACACCTCCACTCCTGCTAGTAAGCCCTTAGAACGAATCCATCTTGACTTAGTCGGTCCAATCACCCCTCAGTCGAGGGCCGGCCACCACTACTTGCTCAATCTGGTTGACAACTATACCGGCTACCTCGCATCTTTTCCTCTAACTTCCAAAGACCAAACATCTGAAACAATCATCAATCTTCTAGAAACCAAATATAAGCGTTTGAATTACTACCCCACCAAGATCTACTCGGACAAAGGAACTGAATTCTGCAATTCTACGTTAAAAGACTTTGCAAAAAGGAAATTTATCAAACTCCGCACCTCCGAGCCATATCACCCACAACACAACGGACGAGTTGAAAGAGCCAATAGGACGATCATTGAATCCGCCCGGTCCACTTTCTCCTCTTCCCGCCTTGCTAAAAACTATTGGCACGTAGTGACACGCAGCTGCTGTTTCATGTTAAATCAAATCCCTCAAGAAGGTAACCAATTGTCTCCCTGGGAACTCATGTTTGGTAAGACTCTCCCAGCTAATTACTTACAACCCGTAGGTTCCTCCGTGATCTACCTGGCCAATCGTCTTCAGAAAGGAAGAAAATTTGATGAAAAAGGTCTAAAGGAGTCCTCATTGGATTCAACCCCATCTTCCATTCCTACTTGGTCCTAACCACGCTTGGAACCGTTGTGGAAACCAAGCACGTTAAGTTCCTCAAGAATCAGCTCAACGACTTTCCTTTCTACGAACCACAAGGCTCTGACATCTTCTCTCAACCTGATTCAAATGAATACGGAACTGACTTCTCAACCAATGAAAAACAATACCTAATTAGAGAGTCTACCCCTGAACACTCTGACTCGGACTCGGATCGAGAAGACATTCTCCCATCCTCTCCGGAATCTCCACCTCCTCCTTCACATCCTGAACTCAAACAACCTCGTCATCGGCCCAACCTCCGTCCGCAACACGAACTCCAAAAACCTCAAAGATACGGCTTCCACCACTACTACAAACCTCCATCTTATAAAGCCGCCAGGAAATGCCCTGAGTGGCCTAGGTGGAAAACAGCCTCCAAAGAAGAACTCAAATCAATTGAAATGCAAGAAGTTTGGGAAGAATATTACGGGGAACCAGACAACATACTAAACACGACTTGGGTATTCAAGGTTAAAGAAAACTGCCACGGAGAACCCGTCAAATATAAAGCGTGCCTGTGCATGCAAGGATTCGATCAGGTTCAAGGCGTAGATTTTGAAGAGACTTGGGCTCCAACAGGGAAGCTAGGATCCCTTCGTCTTGCTCTAATCTACGGCTTGAAAAATCAAATGACCTTTACTCAATTCGATGTAAAGGGAGCTTTTCTCCACGCTTCTCTGAATGAAACGGTAATAATCAGAACTCCCGAAGGATCAAACCAAAAATCTCCTTATCTCAAATTAAAAAAATCGCTCTATGGGCTACGTCAATCACCTAAAAATTGGTACGACACACTTACCGCTTGGATCAAGTCCCAAGGTTTCTGCGAATCCGCCAGCAACCCCTGTTTATATCTCAACTCTAAATTGGAGGAAGTCCTTTACTTCCGTGTTGATGATCTAATTTTGGTAGGAAGGTCTGACTCATTTGCAGTCAATTTCTTAGAAAGATTCTCAAACTCTTCTTGTCACTCACCAAATACAATCCTCGGAATGTTAATGCAACTCGACGGGGATAGTATATTCCTAAGCCAACCAAAACATATCGAGAGAGGTCTTGAAGAACTGGGTCTCACCGACTGCAAAAACATCAATACGCCTCTCACTCAAAACTTTCATCTCGAACCGGCCTCAGATGAAGATCACGCGCAGTTCAGTCAACTGAATATCAACTACCGATCTGCGATCGGATTGCTGAATCATTTGTCCCAATATACTCGCCCGGACATTTCCTTTGCTGTCTCCAGTCTTGCAAGATTTAATGCAAAGCCGGGCCTCAGTCACTGGAAGGAAGTACGGAAAGTATGGAAGTACCTCAAGACCACGAAGGACTTCAAATTGACTCTTAAGTACAACTCAACCAAGGAATCTATCTCAAGCTACAGTGATGCAACGTGGGGAGATGACCCTATTTCTCGTAAGTCCCAAACTGGATACATAGTCTTACACTACGGTAGTCCGGTCCTTTGGAACTCCTCGAGGCAACAAAACGTCACATATTCCTCCACTGAGTCTGAACTCAATGCCCTACTTGATTGCTACCTCGAATTGAAGTGGATCACCCATCTTGTTGAAGAAATACACGGCTCTACTTCCAACAAACCAACGATGTACATAGATAATAAAGGTTTAGATGATAAAATAAAGAAATTTGGATCACACTCCAAGTCACGACACATCAACATCAAAACTAAAGGCCTGCGGGAAGATTTTTCTCTTGCCAAGTTTGACTTACATCTTGTTCCCACCGCCAAAATGATAGCAGATTCTCTAACTAAAGCCACCTCCATGGGGGCCCTTCATCTTCTTCAACAAGTCATCTTCCCCAATCAACCCAGTCAATCCTAAGCCGACGCCACCTTACCAGTCACGAGGGGTGTTGAATATTCCTCAAGTGTCTTCCACCTATCCTCTCTTATTGCGCCTCCACGCAGAGTTCCTCACTACCATTATTTCTGACCGCGCAACCGCGTCCCTGGGCGCGGATGCGCACTGAACCTACGACGGACACCCCGATGCGACTTTCTCGTACATCTCGGACGGAGCGAGTCTCCGGATCTTCTCAAGTCTCTGAAATCCTCCTCTTTCTTCTTTGATCTCACCTTTCTATGTCTCTCCCGCCTATCTTTCCCTTCTATTTCTATTCTCATTCTTCTCTCTCTTCCAATCCTCTTGATGATCATCCTCCCTCCACCAAGTAAATGCCTCAGACCGAATTCGCCAATCTCTGACCGGTAAGATGACAACTTCCATAACAAACTCTATTGAAGTCAATCTAACTCGATAATCCAAACAGTTCTTCTCCAGCACCTTGGATTCCTTGTTTCTATTTCTTCTTCCCTTCTCAATTGTCTCATCGCCTACAGATCTCCTCTAAACTCAAAGCTGTCACCTTGAATACATTCTCTGATCTACGCTGTAGGACTCTTCATTTCCTTCTTCACGCTTTCTATCTCTCTCTTAAGATTCTGTCTGATATATTTCTTCCTGTCCATTCCTGATCTCTCAGCCCAAGCTGGTTATAGTTCTCAAGAAATTTATCTACAACTTATTAGCATCCATCTACCGTCGTCTCGATAAAGTCCGCTCGATAAGCGGAATTATCAAGGATTTTTCTGATTGAGCCACCATTGTGCGCTCAATAAGACTCGATATAGCTGTCCACTGGACAAAATCCTCAAGAAGGAGGATCGATAAATTGATGGATCCTTGATTGTTGAGGTTCGACAAGCAAAACTCTGTCGAGCCCCACTCTAATTCTTCTGCCCCTGCCCTCCCCCTCCATGACCATCATACACCAACACCCCTGATCCCCGTTTCATCGATCATGAACAACTTCACATCATCCCCTCCCCAATCCTTCCATCCCCCACCCCCACCCCCACCCCCATCCCACTCTCAACAGTTGAGGTCGCACTATACCAAACCACCACCTCACAACCCTTGTCGAGCAAGGATTTGTCAAAACAACCATGGTGGGACCGGCTCCCCAACTCATCTATAACTGTTGCCCGGGTCCAATTTATCGCAACGAGGGGGGTAATGTTAAATTCATTGATCATTGAACCGTGCACATGGTTCAAAAGGGGCTGTGTGGTACGCCACACGATCCCATTTGGGCCGTGTACAACCCCCCACGGCTCACAGAGTCGTGCGGCCCACCCAGCCCGGTCCGCCGCCGTGTGGACTTCCACACGACTACATTCGAGCCATGTGGAGTTATACACGGCTCAAGTGTAGTTGTGTGGCATCCCACACGGTACTGGACTGCGGTGAGCAAAAAAAAAGGAAAAGGAAAAGGAATGACGGGGTACTAACACCACCGTTAAACTAAATAAACCTTTGAAAAAACAACAGAAATTGACCAAAAAATCAAAGAATCTTCAATTTTTGGTAAAAAAAAAAAAAAAAAAACATGAATCGATAAATCAAAATAAATAAAAATAAAAAACTGGTACTATCCAATGGACTAGCCCTAAAGTAAAAAGACCCAAAAAAAAACTCAAGTAACCGGACTAGCCCTAAATTAAAAACACCAAAAAAAAAAAAAAAAAAAAGACAACTAACTTGACAAGCCCTAAAGTAAAAACACAAAAAAAAAATACAACCAACTTGACAAGCCCTAAAGTAAAAACACAAAAAAAAAATACAACCAACTTGACAAGCCCTAAAGTCATTTCAACTTGACTAGCCCTAAAGTAAAATGGCCCCAAAGATTAAAGAAGTCTTTTGACCAGCCCTAAAGTAAAAGTACCCAAAAAAAATACAAGTCTTTTGACAAGCCCTAAAGTAAAAACACCAAAAAAAAAAAAAAAAAAAAACAAGTTCAACTTGTGTTAAGCTGATCCCATCCCAAGCTTAACATAAGTTAAGCTTGTGATGGAATCAGCCCAACACAAGTTGAACTGACTTACCATTTAACTCTCATTCAAAACACTCAATATGATGATGTTAACTCAAAACACTCAACATCATGATGTTCAAAATGTGATCACCCTTTAAATTAATAGAACTCCTTAGCTGCATTAGAATTAAAATTTATACAAAACACAATGATCAAATGAAGTCAAAGTCTATTAAAATCTAGAATAAATTTGAAGTTGATCTTTTGAGATGATCAACCCAACCAGAGGCTTTTTTTTTTTTTAGAAATCAAGTAACCTGGTTTTGCTAAAATTGGCCAGATTGGAATCATTTCTACCTCAAGTACTCATAGAACCCAGTTTTTATTGTTTAAAAAGAAAATGAAAATTGGATCTGATTGATCAGTAACACCATTTTTCATGGGAGTATAAGTATCACATGACTCCAATGAAATGAAACATTTAGGTTTGGAATATGTGTCTGCTATGATTTGACCCATGTCCAATTTAGCCAGCCATTTTGAGGAGTGAATCTTCTCATTGATGTCTTCAACATCAAGTCTTTGTTTAATCTTTGAAACCTCCTTTTAACCACCAAGCATCTTAATGTAGAATGATTTATGTTTCTGTAATTTTTAATCATTTACTTCCTAACTTTAAACCAACCATGTTCTTTATAACCAAGAGATTTAGCAATGAGTCTAAATCTACAATTCCCATCTCCAATTGGATCCCAAACCTCACCCAAGAACTTGAGGAATTTCTTGGGAATTTGATTGAGATATTTCACGTTTGGTTCCTATCATTAAAACTAACTTAGAATTCATTTCTTTAATTGGATCAATGAAATGAAAACTCACCAAAGATGAGCTTCTGGTTGAGCTTTGTTGAATGTTCTCTTCCTCTGAAGAGGATTCTAATTCCAAATTAAGTGATCCTGATTCACTTTCAGTCTCTTCCTCTGAACTATGAAATTCAAATTCAGATTCTTCCGACTTTGACTAACCATTCATCATTAGTTAGTAACTAAGTTCATCAAACCAAAAAAAATGAACATATCTCAAACAAAAAGACTTACAATCTTTTTTCTTTTCTTGTTTGGAGCCCTTCTAGTTCTTTTTTCCCCCTTGATTTGTTTTTCAACAAGCTTAAACCAAGATGGTTCTTGCCGCATATCTGTCAATTTTGGCCTGCCCCTACTTGATTGTAAGACTTTAGGTTCAAGTCTTGGCTTCAATTGATATTTTTTAATCTTCTGAATGATATAATTCAATAGTCCACTTTGCTCATGATCTGTAGATTCCAAGATCATTGCATTGAATTTTTCACTTTACTGAGTAATGCTTAGCATTTCATCAAAATTGCACTGGAAAAATTCAAAAGGATCAACCATTAGTGAATTAGGATTCATTAATCAAAAGGCATTAATCACATAGTGATTTGAACAATCCAACTTAAGCCAACTTACAGAACTAGAACTTAAAGGTTCATAGTCCAACCTCCACTGAGGATGAACATCTTTGGGTACCACAGATCCTCTGAATGCTAGATGGTCACCTATTTGGTGGGAACAGGGCAAACCCATAGTCTTAGAATATGACTTGGTGCAGACTTTGCCATCATGATCAATTTTGAATTTCTTGAATTGTTCCCTAATAAGTTGAATTACCCCTAAAGACAATTTTTATCTCAATGGTAACAGTTCAGGAGGAAGAACTGTCCCTAACTTAATTCAAGATTTATAAATTGATGCATGAACTGATTTAATTTGATTGAAAACTTTTCTGTCAAGGATTTTAAAAAAATCCAACAGGTTTACCAATAAGAGTTTTCAAGGAATCCTTTGAGAGTCTCATGGGCCCCTTCAACCCAAAATGTTGTTTTGTTTCCAAAACCTGGTTTTATACAAGTCCACCCTGTTACAAACGTCTCTTTGATAGGGGAAAATTTTATTTTCCATATAATTGATTACATCCTCATAGTCTTTCAAGAAACACTATAAGAGTCAAAAGGTCAGAACCCAAAACTAGCAAGAATAAGAAAGAGTGATTTGGACCTACTCTAAGTTCTGCATCATTGAACTCCTCCTCCTCCTTGGTCTTTGAGGCCCCATAATTTGCCCACAGATTCATAAAGATTTTCCATCCTTCAACATCATTAACAAAGCACACTTTAAAGTTTGCTTGTATGTTTTTAGAAAAGTGCCTAGTGCAACATTGTCTTGATGAACCTGGGAAACTAGTTTCAATTTCAAAAATCAGAGCTTTTTCATGGTCCCTCACAAAGAGTTTTTGGAAGTCTCTCAGGATCATAAGCCAACTCCTTTAATTCATTTAAAGACCAACTTTAGAACTCAAACGTTTCTTTTGTTATAAAAACAAGCACTTTTGAAAAAGTTTTCTGATGGGCTGTCATTCCTACAACATGCAATAGTGGGTTTTTGTACTTATTTTTTTTATAAGTACAATCCAAGATAGCAATATAATGAATTTTGTTTTGAAAGCTTTACTGCCTCTGGATGTGCTAAGTACAGGGCCTTCAAGTGACCCTCTTCACTGAAATTTGACTGATGAATCCAACTTGTTTCTTCAAGCTGTTCATAGAGTACCTCCATAACACTTTTTCCCTTTAGTTCTGCAAGTGTGACCTTCAACTTAGTTTTATAGATTGTTTGGTCATCAACATAATCCTGCACATCAATCTTGTTCAATTTTCTCTTCAGTTTTAACGTATTGAGCCCATCATTCATGCCCTCTACTAGATTGTCTAAGGCCACCCCCAAGATTCTCCTCAGTTGAGGATGCACAGAGGGATGTTCAGATGGTTGATGGTTATGTTGGGTTTCTTTTTAAGAGAGAAACCACAAGGGGTCTGCCTTTGTGAAACTTGCATGGATTAAAAACTTGCACCCAACCTTCCTTGTGTGAGTTTGTCTAGACCGTTTGTTAAGAAGATTTCCTGAATAGGAACCATGTCTATCACAGGCTAAATCCACGTATTGGTCACACTTTGAGTTGAAAACTGTTAAAGCTTAACCATGCTTCATTGCCCATGTTTGACAATACTTTTGTTCCTCTTCCCTAGTAGGAAAAGATCTCAAGGGAGGTGGGTCAAGTGGATCTTGTAAACATTCATTGGTTAGATCATAGTTTCATAGTTACATGTACCCATCAGTTTCAATCAAATTACATATGCCAAAGACCAGTAACATAGAATTTTACTCACCACCAGTGGTCATGTCCATTTGTGAATGATTTTGATCCACAATTGTCACCCTTGATGGGGATGCAATTGGGGCTTCCAATGTTTCATTACCCAAATCCTTTTTTTTCTTTTTCTAAAGCTTTGTTGATGGCACTATCAATGTAGACCTTCCACGCAGCCATGTCAGAAGAAGGAGGGCTTGCCACTGTTCCCATGAAAAAAAAAATGCAATGGTATACTTCAGTATTCAATCCAACTTTCAATTGATCAAACAAAGTTTGCTCACTTTTGAGTTGAGAAAGAATTGTTTGCAGATTTTTATATGATTTATGATTTCAGTCTTCAATTTAATTTCACTTGGGTTTCACTTTAATGTCTCTTTGGGATGGCTAGGGGTGGAACAACAGTCCCAAAAAGTATGTGTTAATCCCAAATTTGGGTTGACAGAACCCAAGTCTGGTCCAGGGGGTGCCCAAAATTCTGGCACAACTTCCAGGGGGTTGTGCACCCCCAAACATGGCTCCTAAACAACCCCCTGGGGGTTGCGCGTGTTTGAAATGGCCCTTTGTAGTCGTCTTGGGGCCCCCACTGCTCATTTGAGTCATGTAGGGCCCTACACAACCACCACACAGTTGGAGCCGTGAATTTAACATCACCCTAAAAAAAAAAAAAAAAAAAAAAAAAAAAAAAAAATGAAGAGTCTATGAAGCAGCCCTAAATTAAAAGTGACAAAAAATAAAAGTTTAAATTGACAGGCCCTGAAGTAAAAACACCAAAAAAAAAAAAAAGACAAGTAACTTGACAAGCTCTAAAGTAAAAACACCAAAAAAAAAGACAAGTAACTTGACAAGCCCTAAAGTAAAAATACCAAAAAAAAAATAAGTTCAACCTGTGTTAAGCTGATCTCATCACAAGAAGTAAAAATACTCCTTATGATGGGATCAGCCCAACACAAGTTTAACTGACTTACCAATAAAATATCATTCAAAACACTTATCATAACAATGTTCACTCAAAACATTCAACATAATGATGTTCAAAATGTGATAACCCTTTATATTATTATAATTAAAAGATCAGAATCAGAACCCAAACCCAAATGGTCAAATTAAAATGATGTCTATAAATCAGAATACAACTCAAGTTTATTTTTGAGATGATCAACCCAACAAGAGGCTTTTTTGGAAATCATGGAATGTGGTTTGGAAAATATGGGGAGGATTGGAATAAGATCTCCATTAAGAACAAGCTGGAGCCAATGGTTATTGTTAAAAAATCAAATGAACATAGGATCTGATTGTTCTTTTAAACCCATTTTCTTAGGAGTCAAATTACAACCTGATTGAAATTAAATGAAAAATATTGGTCTATCATAAGTATCTGCTATTATTTGACCCATTTCAAGCTTTGAAAGCCATCTTTAAGAGGGAATCTTTTCGTTTATTTCATTAACATCAAGTCTTTTTTCTATCTTTTCAACATCTTTACTGCCACCATGGATCTTAGCATAGCACATCTTATTTCCCTCAATTTTTCATGCATTTATTTTTTTTTCACTTGAAACCATCCATGCTCATCATACCCAAGTGATTTAGCCATGAATCTAAATCCACAATTTCCATCACCAACCAGATCCCAAACCTCACCCAAGGACTTATGTAAGTTCTCAGGTATTTGATTGAGGTAATTCATTTCCTACAATCAAACATTAGTTAGTTAAAATTCTAATCTAATTAAAGCAATCAACACTCACCAAAGATGAGGTTCTGATTGAATCCTCCATTTCTTCTGCTTCATCCTTTAAAAAGGAATCTGATTCCAACGGCACCACCCCCAAAGAACTTTCAGTCTCTTCCACTGAGCTATGAAATTAAGATGAAGAGCCATCCTTGCACTACAGAAGTATTTTCCCTTAAGTTCATTAAACCATAAAAATGAAAATTTCTCAAAATAAAAGACTTACTATCTTTTGTCTTTTTGGTCCCCTTTTAACCATTTTTTCCCTCCTTATTTTTTCAACATATTCAAATTTTGAAAGCTCACAGTGCGTTGCTTTCAATTTTGGTCAATCAAGGCTTGACCTTAACACCTTTGGTTCAAGCCTTGGCTTGTAAATCAAAGCGGCTTTATTCTTGAGCCTTGACCTTAGAATCTCCAACCTAACTTCTTTAGGTTGTTCCCTATACATGAAATTCCACTGGTTAAACATTGGAGATTGTTCATCAAGCCCTAGATCTGTTTCAAATTTTCAAAACCAAAAGAATTATAAATTTGTCAATCCAATAATTGATCTTTCAATCCAATAATCAATCTTTAAATCAAAATAATTGGTACCCTTCAAAGAACCCCCTTACTTCATTGGAAGGGTCATAGTCTAACTGCCATTGAGGATGAACATCCTCAGGCACAATGGATCCTCTTGATGCTAGTAATTCAACTAAAGTTTGGAAAAAAGGAAAGCCCATCTTTTTTGAATATGAATTGGAGCACAACTTACCATCATGGTTGTGCTTTAACTTCTTGAATTGTTCCCAAATGAGTTTAATTGACTCAATTGAAAATTTGGAACCCAAAGGTAATAGTTCTGTTGGAAGACCTGTTCCCAAATTTATTCAAGAGTTTTAAAGTGCTTCATAGACTGATTAGATTTGACTTTCAATAAGTCCTTCAAAGTGTTTACACACATCCAAAATGTTACCCAAAGATCCCACAAGTAATTTTTTGAAAGTAGAATGGGCCCCTTCTACCAAAGATGTTGTTTTATTTCCAAAGTCTGGGTAGACACAAGTCCAAGCTGTTACAAACATCTCTTTGATAGGGAAAATATTGTTTTCCATATACCTGGTTAAATCCTTGCGGTCATTCAAGAAACACTGTATACAATTTTCAAAGTAAGCACTCCCAGCAGAGATCAATATAAGAAGAAATAAATGGCATACTCTGAGTTCTGCATCATTTACTTCTGCCTCCCCCTTGGTTTTTGAGGCCCCATGCATGGCCAAAAGAGTCATTAAACTTTGTCATCCTTCATTTTCATTACTGAAGTACACTTTACAGTTTGCTTGGATGTTTTTAGACAAGTGCCAGGAGCACAACTGTCTGGATGACTCAGGGAAACTGTGTTTAATAGAAAAAATAAGATCTTTTTAACAGTCCATCAAAAAGAATTTTGGAAGCCTCTTCAGATCATAAGCCAACTAATTTAATGCGTTCAATTCCCAACTGTAGAAATCATACTTTTCTTTTGTTATAAAATGAAAAGCCTTTGTAAAAGTTTTTTTTTTTGGCAGTCATTCCTACAACATGAAATAGAGGGATGTTGTACCTAGTTGTTTTATAGGTACAATCCAACAATGAAATATGATGGTATTTTTTTGAAAGGTTTTATTGAATCAGAATGAGCCAAGAAAAGGGCCTCTAAGTGACCCTCTCCAACAAATTTGGAGCTGGAAACCCACTGGGATTCCTGGACAATTTCCAATATAGCATCCATAACACCTTTTTCTTTCAGTTCTGCTAGCTTTACTTTACGCTTAGTGTTATAGATTGTTCTATAATCAATGTATTCTCCACCATAAATCTTGCTCAATTTCATTTTAATTTGCACCATATTGAGCCCATATTTCATGCCTTTCTTAAGTTGATCCAAAGCTTGCCCCTCAATTCTCCTCAGTTGAGGATGCACTGAAGGAATTTCAGATGCTTGATGATTGTGTAGGCCATTTCTAATGGAGAGATCCTGCGTGTGATCTTCTACTTTCCTACTTTCATGGATCATGAATTCACACCCAACCTTCCTAGTGTGAGTTTGACTTTGAATTTGGGTGAGACATGGCCCTTCATAAACCCCAAATCTTTGACAGGATAGATCAAAATATTTGTTTCTCCTCAACTTGAAAGCTTTAAATGCCTAGCCATGCATGGCTACCCATTTCTGAAAATTAATCTTGGCTTATTTCCTAGCAGCAAAGGCTCTCACAGGAGGAGGGTAAAGTGTTTACAACAAACCTTATTTACATTATTATCTTTAAAGCCAAATCCTTCTCAGTCAAATGACATTTGAAATGTTACCAACCACCTTTAGTCAATTCAAGTTGTGACAGAACATCTTGTTCCAGTATTGAAGAAACATCTTGTTCCTCAATTGTAACTCTAGATGAGGATGCAATTGGGGCTTCCAATGTTTTCTTTTCCAACTCTCTACCCAAATCCATAGATTCTACCAAAACTTTGTTAAGTAAACTTTTAATTAAGTACCTTAATTTAGCCTTTTTTAATCTGGGAGGTCTTGGGCTTGCCACTGTTGCCATAAACCAAAAAAACCCAACAGAAAATTTAGTATTCCATGCAATTTTCAATCCAAAAAATCCAAAATTGTGCTCACTTTTGTTTTGATAAAAATTAATTTATGCAACAGGCATGTGTTGTGTGGTATGTGGTGTGTGCCAAGAGTTTTTGCCAATAGTCAAAATTTTTTGATTTCCAAGTTTCTTTGTGGTCCAATAGTCCCACAGACTATGCCAGATCATCAAATTTAGGTTGAAAGCACTCACATGTGGTCCAGGGGTGCCTAGTTACCCCAAATACCCCCTCAAATGGCCCATTTGGGAGGTAGTAGCCCAAATGGGTCAGGAAAACATGTGCAACCCCCGCTTACAACTTGCGCATCCCCAAAGGGGTTGCAAACCCTTGATTTCAACCCAAAATAGGGTTGCAAATTACCAATTGCAACACACAATGGGTTGCAAATGGGGGTTTGCAACCCCCCAGGGGATGTGCAAGTTGCTTGCAACCTGGCTTGCTACTTGTTGGGCCATGATTAGCCGTTTAAAACCCATATGGTTTGTGAATTGAAATTCACAGCTGTTTGCAACCCTGAGGTTGTGAATATAACATTGGAATTTTATCTTTTCTTGTTCTTTTTTTTGTTTGCTTTTTTTCTTTTTTTCTTTTTTTCTTTTTTTCTTTTTTTCTTTTTTTCTTGCTTTCTTTATTTCTTTTCTTTTTCTTTTTATATTTTCTTTTTATATTTTCTTTTTATATTTTATTTTTATATTTTCTTTTTATATTTTCTTTTTATATTTTCTTTTTATATTTTCTTTTTATATTTTCTTTTTATATTTTCTTTTTATATTTTCTTTTTATATTTTCTTTTTATATTTTCTTTTTATATTTTATTTTTATATTTTATTTTTATATTTTATTTTTATATTTCCTTTTTATATTTCCTTTTTATATTTCCTTTTTATATTCTCTTTTTATATTTTCTTTTTATATTTTCTTTTTATATTTTCTTTTTTTATATTTTTTAGTTTTTAGGGCATTGTTTTTCTCATGCATTGAACCCTTTATTTCACGCATTTCTATGTTGTCACACGGTTGCGCCCCATGGATATTTCATGCAAAAAAAATTTATTTCACGCAAGTTTCAAGAAATCAATTTTTTTAACTCTGACTGGGAAGACCTGTAGCAGGGGTTCTTCAAACCCTCACCAAAATCTTTGGTAATTTTGGGGCCATTAGAACCCCTTCAAAAATGAAATGAAAAAATGAAAAATTTTTGTAAAAACAAATTTTGCATGGGTTTTGGGATCTTTATTTTGGCTATTTTAGCCAGGTTTTTTTTTGTTATTTCAGCTTCAAGAGATTTTAATCAACATTTAAAGAGCTTTCAAATATTTTTTTTTATATTTTTTGGATGATTGCCCTTTTTGGATTTATCCTTTCACCTTAAAAAGTTCCTTCAAAAAACAAAAAATCAAATTTCCCTTTGGACATCTCAATCCTTTTATTTTCCTTTTTTCCCTTTTTTTTGGGTATCCAAGCTTTATAAAAGTTAAAGAAACATTCAAAAAGCACTTCAATCATTTTTCCAGATTTTTTGGATGTATGATATTACATAAAAAATACCTTTAAAAAAGCAAAAATTTCAAAAAATTCAATTTTCTCATTGGACTTTTGGATACTTTTGTTTGCATTTTTGATTAATTTTTTTGGGTTTTTCAAGCTGTTATAAATTTAAAAAAACTAGTCAAAAGCTTTTCAATTTTTTTTTCTTCAGAATTTTTGGATGTAATAATTTACCTTTAAAAATTCCATCAAAAAAAACCAATTCAAAAAATTCACTTTTCTCACTGGATTTTTGAATCCTTTTGTTGGCCTTTATAATTGATTTGTTTGGTGATTCAAGCTGTAAAAATATTGAAAACAACAAAAAAGTTCATTGATACTTTTTAAAGATCAACTGCATGTATGCATACACCTTAAAAACTTCATTTAAAAAAATAGAAATAAATAAAAAATATGGATACAAATATTAAAATTTATTCAACTACAATTGGTTTTTTTTTCTACTTGATTTTTGTGGAGGGAACCAAACCTCAATACCAAGATCAAAATTTCTCTGAAAAATGGTTTTCAAGATTTTTAATGCTTTTTCACAAAGCTTTTCCAAAGTGGAACTAACCTGGGAGCTGGCCAGTCCTGAGACTTGAGCTTGGATGAGACTATATGTTTGGAATATTCTCAAAGAATGAAGCAAATAGGAGAAGTTTTGGAATTTGGAGTGGGAGGGGAATTCAGAGGAAGATAAGTGCATAGTATTAAAGAAGAAAACAAAAACACCGGACACTTATATGTTTCAGCCAGAAGGAAACAATGGCATGGAAATTTCATCCCCCTATTTATGAAAGCTGGGCCATAAAGGTGGTTCAGTTGCCTTCTTGCTTCTTGGAAAGTTTCACCCAAGATATCACACAGTAATGTTGTGTCCTTGAAGATTGGGTTTGAATCAAGCTCTTTCACAATTTCTTTCCTGACTTCAATCCAGTATTCTGAGATCCTCCCCAAGCAAATAGCTGTTGCTCTAAAGCCACAGTTCCCATCCCCTATGCCATCTTGAACATATGAGATATGTGGAATGGCTTTTTTTGGGGAAATGCTTTCTTTGTATTGGAATTAAAACCAAAAATCAGAATTCTTTACAACAGAAAATATGGACTAAAGATAAAACTAACTTCTTCAATTGATACTTGGTCAAAGATTACAGAAGAAGAATAAGATAATGTGCAGGAAACCTAGAGGAAAACCCAAAAGAAATCAGACAAAATTAAAAAATGAGAAAATACCAAATGTACTCAATTTCTGACTGATTTTTGGGGCTGCTAATACATTCCCCCCAGGAGGATGGTAAGGAGAATCACCATCTTCATTGGATACAATTAGTCTCTTGATTCTTTTCCCAGGATTGTATTCAGGAGAAGAAACTTGCTTATTCACAATGGTTCCAGACCTCTGATAAAGGTTTTAATGAAAAGATTAATGAAAAATAATATCCAAAAAATTAGCCAAAAATAAAAGAAAATAAGAGTTAATCATCTTAATTATATCCACATCTGGAAGATATTCATCTGCTGAATCTTTGCCTTCATCCAACTCTGGCACCTCTTCATCTTCTGAATATTCCTCTTCAGTAAGAAATTCACTCTATGTTAAAACAAATGAGAAGGAATCATCAAAAAAAAAACCCATTGCAGAAAAAATAAGTTTAGTTATAAAATTAATCTTCCTCTGATTCCTCCTTCTTTTTTCCCTTCCCCTTCCCTTGGGTGGCCTTGCAACTTCTTCAAACCTGAAAATATGAAAAAAAAATAATTATGAATGTTGATATATTTTTTTGTCCAAAAAAATGGTGTCTGACCTTCAAATTTGCTATGAATTTCTTCTTTTGCCTTCCTCTCCTCTTGGGTTCTTCTAAATATGCAAAACCAAATGAATATCTTTTTCTTGAGTACTGAGAGATCTTCCTCAAACTTATTGGGTCCTCCTTTGGTTCTTCCTCTAACTTTGGATCTTTGAGTGGAATTTGGCTCTTTAATCAGAGTAAGTTGATATCTTCCACTGTACAGCTTCATGCTTTCAACCAGAAAATATAGCTGTTCTCCAGGTGTCAAATTGCTGAATGCTTCAAAGGCTTTAGTAAAATATAGGCTTTCATTACTATCTTTGGTTGGAACTTCAAGTTTTGCTGAATCTTCAGTTGATTCAGGGTCCACAGTTAACTAGAGAAAGGAAAATCAAAATCAATCAGGACATTGTTCATTTGAGCTTGAATCCCCCCCCAAAAAAAGAGAAAAACTTACTGAGATGGGAGCTTTGACATTCCATTGAGGATGAGAATCATCAAGTCAGAAGAGTTCACCATTTCTGATGGCCAATTTGAATTTTTGAACACATGGTATACCCATTTAAGAAGAGTAATCACAGTTATTGCAATAGGTGGAAGAATCAGGAACTTGATGAGATGAATGAATGATTTTGAGGGAAAAGTGGCTGATCTTTCCAGATAGATGATCCACACAGTGATGAAAACCAATGAGATGCTTGAATTCTTGCTGAGAGACTTCAATGGCTCTCTCACGGGTTTGGATGGTGATGGAACTGTAAATTTTTGAACTACATTATAAAAAGAGTCAATAGAAGACTTGATGAATCTTTTAATCTAGTAGTGAGAACCTTGTATTATTGATGTACTTGTGTTTCCAAAGTGGTAGTATTTGTTTGACAAGTAGGAGACAAATTTTCTTTTTAGAGTAATCCATTTTTCAAGAAGGTAGTCAGAATTAGGAGGATTCCAGGCCAGAGAAAGTTTTGGGAAGTTTTTGTGATAGCTTTATTCAGATTTTTAATAGACCAAATCATGCCATTGTTTCTGGAATAGCTTCCATTCATCTTCAGATTTAAAGTGCTTCCTGCAATGAGTTTGAATATTCTTGGAAATGTGCCAGACACAGAGAAGATGATGAGAGTAAGGGAAAACTGATTCAATTGAGATAATAAGTGCTTGCTACTTGTCTGTCACAATCACACTAGTTTCTTTATCTTCAAATATTTCCTGAAGTTGAGTCAGGGCCCAATCATAGTTCTATTTTTTCTCTTGAGATAAGAAACAGAATGCAACTGAGAAGCTTCTAGCAGAATTCTTTATCCCAAGAATATGAAGAAGGGGCATTCCAAATTTTTTTGGTTTATATGTACAGTCCATCATAATGATAGTAGGGAAAAGTTAGAGAAGTTTCATGGAATCAGGGTGTGAAATAAATAATGAAGTAATTTGACCATCCACATTTTTCATTTTTTAGTAAAAAGAAGAATTCCTGAGTTCCATTATGAGTGCTCCCACAGGAGGTTTGCCATCAAGGGCATTTTTTTGGTATTTGGGATCCTTTGTTGTAAATTGTAGGGAGATTTGTATGGATAGGTGATGACGAGTTTTGTATAAGAGAGTTGAGAGCTTTTAAAGGGGGAACTCCTGCTTTGGATAAATTTTCAACCACCTTCTTTTTCTCCATTTGGATTCTTCTATGGATGGAATGAGTGGAAGGATCAATGGAAGGTGGATGGTTGTGCTCTGGAAATATAAACTTCACCAACCAAACACCCAATCTTTTTGAAAAATTCCCTGATAACCTGAAAGGACAATTGGTCTTTCTTGATTTTTTGGATTTGGTGGTATCTTTGCTGGGTTTATATTCCCCAGATTTATCACATTGGTAAGTGTAGGCCTGATTCTTGCAATTTGATACTCTGGTAGATATGGAATATCCATAGGAGTTTGTCCATGATTTGATAGCCTCAACCAGCTCCTCCTGTTGATTATATGATAGCTCTGGAGGAGGGGCTAGAGGAGTGGAATAAAGAGTTTGATCAGATGAATAAGGAGAAAGAGGATTTGAATCAGTAGTTGATTAGATGAGATAATGGAGGATGGGCCTGGTGAAACAGTTGAAACAGTTCTGAAAAGTGGGTGCATGTTTTCTTGAGCCATTGGAAAAAGAGATGTTCTTGTTTGGAAGTATCTGGAGTTTTAATTTGTTTTGATGAGTGGTTTGTGGTGTGGTGTGGTTTTGTGTGATGTGGTGTGGTGTGGTTTGGTGTGGTTTTATGTGGTGTGGTTTTATGTGGTGTGGTTTTGTGTGATGTTGTGTGGTATGGTGTGGTATGGTGTGGTATGGTATGGTGTGGTATGGTGTGGTGTGGTGTGGTATGGTATGGTAGTGGGATGGTGTGGTGGGGGGTGATGGGAGGGTGGAACAGGTCAAGGGGGTGTTTAAATGATAATTTGGGCGCTCCAAGATGGGTTGTTGTCTCAGGAAAAAATTTTCAGTCATATTGAATGTAAGCTTGTGAAGGGCTCAAAGAAGAGTGAATTTTTCACATTTTTTTGGTTTTTTGATGGAATTTTTTAAGGTCAAAAATGAAATCCAAAAATCCTAGGAAAAGTTTGAAAACCTCTTGAATAGTTCTCTTGAAATTCTCAAAGCTTGAAACACCAAAAAACATAATTCAAAATGGCAAACATAAGGATTTAAAAGTCAAATGAGAAAATTGAATTTTTTCAACGTTTTGCTTTTTTGAAGAACTTTTTTAGGGTAAAATAATACATCCAAAAAATCTGAAAAAAATATTTGAATGCTCTTTGAAAGGTTTCTTGACTTTTTGATAGCTTGAATTACCCAAAAAAATCAAATAAAAAGGAAAATAAAAGGATTCAAATGTCCAAAGAGAAATTTGATTTTTTTGATATTTTGTGTTTTTTGAAGGAATTTTTTAAGGTGAAAGGATAAAACCAAAAAAATGAGGAAAATATTTGAAGACCCTGTGAATGTTTGTAAAAAGTTCTGGAAGCTGAAATAACCAAAAAAAAAAACTAAAATAGCCAAAATAAGGATCCAAAAACCCATGCAAAAATTTGTTTTTACAGAATTTTTTCATTTTTTGATTGCATTTTTGAAGGGGTTCTAATGCCTTCAAAAATACCAAAGATTCTGGTTAGGGGTTTAAGAAAACCTGCTACGGTTCTGCGCAGTCAGAATTCAAAAAAAGATGAATTATTGAAAGTTGCGTGAAATAAAGTATTTTTGCATGAAATACCAGAGGGGAGCAACCATGCGCCAATGTCAAAATGCACAAAATGAAGGGTTGGATGGGTGATAAAAATAATGCCCTATTTTTATTTCATTTTCATTTTCATTTTCATTTTCATTTTCATTCTTATTCTTATTCTTATTTTTATTTTTATTTTTATTTTTATTTTTATTTTTATTTTTATTTTTATTTTTATTTTTATTTTTATTTTTATTTTTATTTTTATTTTTATTTTTATTTTTATTTTTATTTTTATTTTTATGTTTATGTTTATTTTTATTTTTATTTTTATTTTTATTTTTATTTTCATTTTTATTTTTATTTTTATTTTTATTTTTATTTTTATTTTTATTTTTATTTTATTTTTATTTTTATTTTTATTTTTATTTTTATTTTTATTTTTATTTTTATTTTTATTTTTATTTTTATTTTTATTTTTATTTTTATTTTTATTTTTATTTTTATTTTTATTTTTATTTTTATTTTTATTTTTATTTTTATTTTTATTTTTATTTTTATTTTTATTTTTATTTTTATTTTTATTTTTATTTTTATTTTTATTTTTATTTTTATTTTTATTTTTATTTTTATTTTTATTTTTATTTTTATTTTCATTTTCATTTTTATTTTTATTTTCATTTTTATTTTCATTTTTATTTTCATTTTCATTTTTATTTTTATTTTTATTTTTATTTTTATTTTTATTTTTATTTTTATTTTTATTTTTATTTTTATTTTTATTTTTATTTTTATTTTTATTTTTATTTTTATTTTTATTTTTATTTTTATTTTTATTTTTATTTTTATTTTTATTTTTATTTTTATTTTTATTTTTATTTTTATTTTTATTTTTATTTTTATTTTTATTTTTATTTTTATTTTTATTTTTATTTTTATTTTTATTTTTATTTTTATTTTTATTTTTATTTTTATTTTTATTTTTATTTTTATTTTTATTTTTATTTTTATTTTTATTTTTATTTTTATTTTTATTTTTATTTTTATTTTTATTTTTATTTTTATTTTTATTTTTATTTTTATTTTTATTTTTATTTTTATTTTTATTTTTATTTTTATTTTTATTTTTATTTTTATTTTTATTTTTATTTTTATTTTTATTTTTATTTTTATTTTTATTTTTATTTTTATTTTTATTTTTATTTTTATTTTTATTTTTATTTTTATTTTTATTTTTATTTTTATTTTTATTTTTATTTTTATTTTTATTTTTATTTTTATTTTTATTTTTATTTTTATTTTTATTTTTATTTTTATTTTTATTTTTATTTTTATTTTTATTTTTATTTTTATTTTTATTTTTATTTTTATTTTTATTTTTATTTTTATTTTTATTTTTATTTTTATTTTTATTTTTATTTTCATTTTTATTTTTATTTTTATTTTTATTTTCATTTTCATTTTTATTTTTATTTTTATTTTTATTTTTATTTTTATTTTTATTTTTATTTTTATTTTTATTTTTATTTTTATTTTTATTTTTATTTTTATTTTTATTTTTATTTTTATTTTTATTTCTATTTTTATTTTTATTTTTATTTTTATTTTTATTTTTATTTTTATTTTTATTTTTATTTTTATTTTTATTTTTATTTTTATTTTTATTTTTATTTTTATTTTTATTTTCATTTTCATTTTCATTTTTATTTTTATTTTTATTTTCATTTTTATTTTTATTTTTATTTTTATTTTTATTTTTATTTTCATTTTTATTTTCATTTTTATTTTTATTTTTATTTTTATTTTTATTTTTATTTTTATTTTTATTTTTATTTTTATTTTTATTTTTATTTTTATTTTTATTTTCATTTTTATTTTTATTTTTATTTTTATTTTTATTTTTATTTTTATTTTTATTTTTATTTTTATTTTTATTTTTATTTTTATTTTTATTTTTATTTTTATTTTTATTTTTATTTTTATTTTTATTTTTATTTTTATTTTTATTTTTATTTTTATTTTTATTTTTATTTTTATTTTTATTTTTATTTTTATTTTTATTTTTATTTTTATTTTTATTTTTATTTTTATTTTTATTTTTATTTTTATTTTTATTTTTATTTTTATTTTTATTTTTATTTTTTTTGTTATTTTCATTTTTATTTTCATTTTTATTTTTATTTTCATTTTCATTTTTATTTCATTTTATTTTTATTTCATTTTATTTATATCTAAATTTATATCAGGGCATATCAGAGTTAGCAAACCCACCATTAGAAACCCTCCATTTTTTTTGACCAAACCCGCTATTTAATGGCGGGTTTCTGAAATACACATACCCCCCAACTGGTGTATTTCAAAATGGCGGGTTTCATGACATTAAAATGGTGGATTTCAAAAATCAAACCGGCCATTAAACCCGCCATTTCTGCGTCATCATCCATCCACCATCCATCACATCCAAAAAACCCATCCACACCTCCACCTCAGTAAATCCATAACAATGCCATCTCCATTGAATCACACACATCCCATCTCCATTGCTTCACATCTCCATTGCTTCACATCTCTATTTCTTCAAATCTCTATTGCCTCACATCTCCATCTTCACACAAATACCATCATCATCTCATCACCCCACATCAAATCACCATATTTCTCAACATTTCCCATCAAACTTCCTGGCAGCAAGTTGAAAATGCAACAAAGCTGACTGAAAATTTTTTAGTATTTGACTGGCATTCAGACTCCAATTCAGACTCCAATTTGGAATCAACTTGGTTGTCTTGGAATGCTCTATTAAAAAAAGCAATACATGGTTCCAAGAAGACAAACTCAACACAACCCTATGTATAAAAGTCAAAAGCTTCATCTCCTCCCTGACTTAAGCTTCCAGCAACTGTTCCAAAATCTATTGCCTTCATTCATAAAAATTTTTAGATGATTGAAGACCACCAAATATTCAAAAACAATTCTTGGAATCCTCAACCCAATCCAGCTATCCAACTGGCCATTGCTCTTTGTAGATTGGGATCAAATGGAAATGGAGCAGCAATTCATTGATTAGAAAATCTAGAGGTGAAATCTCTGAATATTCCTTTTTACTTTCAGTTCCAACCAAGAAATCCAATGGACAACTTATTGAAACTATCAATGAATATCAATCATCAGATGGCCAATCTGTTTTTCCTGACCTGGGCTTTGGAATTCATTTCAAGAAAAAAGGTATAGTCAAAATGGTTTGGGCAGCCAATAAGTACAAGCACTGTACTTTTTGTGCTGTGGAGAGTGCCACTCATGCAAGAATGGAAATGTCAATGCAAATCAACAAAACCACTCAAAAAACTTGCCGGGAATTGGGGAGTGGGAAGGTATACTCTAGGAAAAAAAATATAGATAACAAAAAATTTTTTTATTGGTGGGGTTAAAAATAGTCTTAAGCATTTTTGTAATCAAAAATGATTTTTTTTTCTTTTTAAGTTTTTGATCAAAGAAAATATATTTAAAGGCCCAGCATTTGAGTAATCTGCTTTAATTCACCTACTGTTCTACTGCTACCAGTGTATGCAGCAGCCATTGGCCAATTATCCTTTATTTCTGTTTCCAGTTGTTCCCTCTCCATTTCTAGTTGTGCTTGCTGTCAATACTTTTACTATTTTTGAAATTCTAGCTCAGCCTGTTTCAACTTCCACTCAGCATCCCATTTTTGTTGATGAGCCAAACTCTTGGCTTTCTTATTTTGAAAATAAATAGCAAGTTGAGAATCCCACTTCTCCTTTTCAAACTGAAGTTTTTCAGATTCAATTTGGGATTTCACTATTTTTGAGAGGGGAATAAGAATGAGCTTGATTTTGAAAGCAAGGAGAATCCAATGTGTTACTTGAATCTTGCTTCTCCATTATCTCCTCAAAGATAAAAAAATTTGAAGTGTTTCTCCTCTTTTGAATTCTATTGGGTTTGATGTTGATGGAATTGGAGGCCTCTTGCTTTCCATTTTCAGAGGAGGTTTGTGTGGGAACATCATTGCTCTCATTTGAAGGGGATGTGGGAGGCCCCAGTGGCTTGAGTTTTTGGCCATTCAGGAATGGATGAGCCTGTTTTTTTACAATCTAAATTAGTCAGGAGTAACAAGACAGAAGAGAAAAGAACTTTGTTCCTTACTTGAGCAGATCTTGATGGCAATGTTGATACGGTAATGACATCCTCCTCATTGGCCAATTTCTCCAGTTCTTCCACCCCAGGAAGAGAGCAATTGAAAGAAGTAAGTGAGGGGTCCAAGGTTGGTTTTGACTCAACAATAAAGGCAGAAGTAGATGTTATTGGAGCTGATTGTGTTTGAATATCCTCCTTGGCATTGGATGGTGGCCACTCAAAGGCAAATTGTTTATCAAGGTCCTCATTGATAGGCTGAGAATACCCAGCCAAGTCCTCAGCATAAACTGAATCAGATTGTTGGGTGTCAAAATAAGCTAGAGGGGTGATGTTGGCCTTCTTTCAAAAGATTCCATCCAGTTGAATATAAAAAGGACAAATGGAGTCCAACTTATCAACCACCCAGGTGATTCCCTTGGCTTTGTTGGAGTTGGTGATACCAAAGCTGGTGGAGATTGAAATGGAGTGGGCCTTTTGTTAATTGGCTTGATAATTCTTGAATCACTCCCTCATCTTTTTTTATGACAGATCCAGCCTACCTTTTTTTTTATTCTTGAGTTCATTGGCCATCAGGAGATAAAAATTGACCTTAGAGGATGTAGTTTGGCCAACATTTGTTTCATTGTTGGATCCAAAGCAAGCATTGTAGTTAGAAGGAATTTTGAGCCAGTTTACCAGGATGATTTGATCAGCTCTCTGGAGCTGGCTTGAGCCTTTGGAAGCTGATGGGGGAGTATTTTTGGATGTTGAATTCCTGGGGAATGTTTCCTTTGGTCCATTGGATTTTTTTAGTGGACTTGAGCGGGGAGGATTGCTGAGGGGCCATTTAAAAAGAGTAAGAGGGATAAAGGGATGAAGGGCTATGAGAGTGTTTAAGTGGTGAGAGTGATGAAGTGATGAGAGGATGAGAGTGATGAAGCAAAGAGGATAGGAAGAGATGAGAGTGATGAATTGAAAAGAGGGATAAAGCAATGAGATTTAGGATGTGATGAAAGCAATAAAGTGATGAGAGTGATGAAGTGATGAGGATAGTGATGAAATGAGAGTTAGCTGGATGTGATGAAAGCAATAAAGGGATCAGAGTGATGAAGTGATGAGGATAGTGATGTGATGAGAGCTAGCTGGATTTGATGAAAGCAATAAATTGATGAGAGGAATGAAGTGATGAGGATAGTGATGAACAGATGAAGAGCAATGAATCAATTTTTTTTTGAGATGAGTTTGGAGGTTGCATTTTTTGGAGGTTGGAGGTGGAAAACCAGGGGTTTATGAAGTGGACATGTGGTGGAATCATTTATATACTTTACTTGAAAAAATCCACTTATTTCCAGGTAACTCTGACATGTCTAATGTGAAATAAGTGGGTTTTTTGATTTTTAATGGCTGGGTTGACATGGCAGATTTGGTTTGAAACCTGCCATTAAAAAGTGGGGGGTTTGCGTAACTCTGATACACCCTATTTATATTTATATTTATATTTATATTTATATTTATATTTATATTTATATTTATATTTATATTTATATTTATATTTATATTTATATTTATATTTATATTTATATTTATATTTATATTTATATTTATATTTATATTTATATTTATATTTATATTTATATTTATATTTATATTTATATTTATATTTATATTTATATTTATATTTATATTTATATTTATATTTATATTTATATTTATATTTATATTTATATTTATATTTATATTTATATTTATATTTATATTTATATTTATATTTATATTTATATTTATATTTGAATTTAAATTTATATTTATATTTATATTTATATTAATATTTATATTAATATTTATATTTATATTTTTCTTTGTTTCTTTTTCATTTTTCATTTTTCATTTTTTTTTTACTTTTTTCTTTTTTCATTTGTCATTTTTCATTTTTCATTTTTGATTTTTCATTTTTCATTGGTTTTTTTTGGTTTTTTCAAATTTTCCAATTTTTTCCACTTTTTTCATTTTTTCTTTCTTTTTCTTTCTTTTTCTTTCTTTTTCTTTCTTTTTCTTTCTTTTTCTTTCTTTTTCTTTCTTTTTCTTTCTTTTTCTTTCTTTTTCTTTCTTTTTCTTTCTTTTTCTTTCTTTTTCTTTCTTTTTCTTTCTTTTTCTTTCTTTTTCTTTCTTTTTCTTTCTTTTTCTTTCTTTTTTTTCTTTCTTTTTCTTTCTTTTTCTTTCTTTTTCTTTCTTTTTCTTTCTTTTTCTTTCTTTTTCTTTCTTTTTCTTTCTTTTTCTTTCTTTTTCTTTCTTTCTCTTTCTTTTTCTTTCTTTTTCTTTCTTTTTCTTTCTTTTTCTTTCTTTTCTTTTCTTTTCTTTCTTTTTCTTTTTCTTTCGGTTCTTTTGGTTCTTTTTTTATTTTCCTTTTTATTCCTTTTTCCCAGTTGTTTATATATATTAGGGCGTATCAAAGTTAGCAAACCCGCCATTAGAAACCTGCCATTTTTTTTGACTAAACCCGCCATTTTTAATGGCGGGTTTCTGAAATACACATACCCCCTAACTGGTGTATTTCAAAATGGTGTGTTTCATGAAAATGGCGGATTTCAATCATCAAACACACCATTAAACCCGCCATTTATGCATCATCATCCATCCACCATCCATCACATCAAAAACACCCATCCACATCAGCAAATCCATACCGGTCCCATATCCATTGCATCACACACATCTCTATTGTTTTTCACATACCTTCACATACCCATCTTCACACAAATCCCATCATCATCTCATCACCCCACATCACTCAACACCTTTCTCAACATGTCCAATCAAACATCCTGCCAGCAAGTTGAAAACGCAAAAAAGCTGACTGAACTTTTGCTACTGTTTGACTACCATTCAGACTCTGATTCAGACTCCAATTTGGAATCAACTTGGTTAGCTTTGAATTCTCTGTTGGCAAAGCAATACATGGTTCCAGGAATACACACTCTCCATAACCCTATGTATGAAAGGCAAAAGCTTCATCTCATCCCTGACTTAAGCTTCCAGCAACTGTTCCAAACTTTGTTGCCTTCTTTCATGAAACTTTTGGCAATGATTGAAGACCACCACATCTTCCAGAACAATTCTTGCAATCCACAACGCGATCCAGCCATCCAACTTGCCGTTGCTCTTTGTAGATTGGGGTCAAATGGAAATGGAGCAGCAATCCATCTATTGGAAAATCTATTCTCAGTCAGTTACGGAAGCATTGACTTATACACCAAAAGAGTCATGATTGCTATCCTATCTTTCTGTCGCTTGGTCCTTTCATGGCCAACCAAAGAAGAACGCAAGGAGATATCTCAAGTAATGGAGACAGAAGGCTTTCCTGGTTGCATTGGTTTTGTTGATGGAACCACCATCCCCTTGAGTCAAAAACCCAACCTAGATGGCAACCACTATTTTGATTGTAAAAAAAGGCAATTGATTCATTTCTTTTCCAATCGCTATGATAAAACTTTGGATCACACACTGACCAAATATGTTCCATCTCTTTGTTTAGATACTCCGTGGCACTACAACTTGTTTGCGATAACAACAAGAAGTTCATCTCCCTCCATGCTGGCCTTCCAGGTTCTTGTCATGATTCATATGTTTTCAATTGGATGCGGATTTCCCAACAACCAGAGATCTACTTTGACCAAGATCAATACCTTCTGGCCAATTTGGCTTATGCTAGTGGGAAATATGTAGTTCCAGCATACTGGAATGTTTTGTCCAATGATCAAGGAAAAACCAATTTTAACTATCATCTTGCCCAATCACAAGTTTGGATTGAGCATGCCATAGGAATTCTGAAAGGAAGATGGGCCAGCTTACGGGAGATGCAAAACCAGCTCCAATGTTCCAAAGATATGAGGTTCCTCATCAACTGGATTATCACTTGTGTAATCCTTCACAACCTTTTGGCCGACATCAAAGATGAATCGGACAAAATATTCCAAGATGATATTCCTGATCCGCCTCAAGTCATCCCTGTCTCATCTGGTCCCTCATCTTCTTCTATGAGAGAGAGGATTCTTGCTCTCACCCTTGCTCGCTTTGATGAGTGATTTTTGATTTTGAAATTGGTAAAAATTCCCTTCGCTGTATTTTTTTGGTTTTGGTTGTTCACCCAAGATTCATAGGCTGAGTTTTTTTTTTATTTTTTTTTTAGTCGACTTGAATCCAAAAACACCTCCACCTCAAACCCTGCCACTCACCAAATGCCACCCCCCTCCCCCTCACCACTCAACCCCTTCAACCTCACGCCACTCACTCACCGGTCAAACCCTGCCTCCTCCTCACCAAACCACCTCACTCATCACCACCACCTTACTCACCACCACCACCTCATCTCACCTCACTCACTGAATCCCCTCCTCCTAATCCTGGTAAGCCCCCTCCACCCTCTTCCTTCTCCTTGCCCTCACCAGTTGCTGATCCTTTGATCATTCAACCTTTAGTCCCCCCCTGGATCCACCCCACTCACTCACCGGTCAAACCCTGCCTCAAACCACCTCACTCATCACCACCACCACCTCATCTCACCTCACTCACTGAATCCCCTCCTCCTAATCCCGGTAAGCCCCCTCCACCCTCTTCCTCTTCCTTCCCCTCACCAGTTTCTGATCCTTTGATCATTCAACCTTTAGTCCCCCCCTGGATCCCTTGGTCAATCCCTCAAGGTGAGCCCCTCCCCTCCTCCAATTCCTCCTCTCATTGATCAAGCAATTGATTGCTCAATCGATTGCCAATTGATTGCCTGATTGATTGCAAATAGATTTGGCAATCGATTGGAAATCGATCACTCGATTGATTGCGAATCGATTGAGCGATTGATTGCCAATCAATTGAGCGATTGATTGCCAATTGATTGCGAATTGATCGCTCGATCAATTGGAAATTGATTGCCCAATTGATTGGCAATCAATTGGCAATTGATTGCCTGATTGATTGGCAATTGATCAAGCAATCGATTCGCAATTGATTGGCCAATCGTTTGGGCCGATTGATGCAGGGTTTTTGTAGGGTACAGGAACTGACTTCCCTGTTGTTTTTTCTTTGTTTTTGTTTCTTTTTTTTTTAGGTTTTTGAGCTCGGCAAGAAAACATTCTCTCAAGTCTTAAGCCAACCAAGCTATGTCCTGGGACAGTCTGGTTCGCCTAGTATGATGCCGGCTGTGGCTCCTCATCATTACCACTCCTCCCCAGCTAATTCTATTCTTTTGATATCTATCCATTCCTTCACTGGCTACCAAACTCAAAATGTTATACATCCATTCAAATTTCACCTTGATCCTCACCTTGGGTGCAGAAAGTGCCTGGGAGGGAGAAAGATGGAAGGAGATGTTATGAAAAACATAAAGAGAGGTGGCAAGCAGAGGAATCGTTGATTTTAATCTCTTTTTTATTTTTTTAATCCCACCGTTTCAATAATGAGAACGTTGCTGACATTTTTTTTTTATTTGTTTGACCGGTCTTTTTTGTTTGTCCAACCCCTTTTTTGATATCAATTCCTTCACTGCCTACCAAACTCAAAATGTTATACATCCATTCAAATTTCACCTTGATCCTCACCTTGGGTGCAGCAAGTGCCTGGGAGGGAGAAAGATGGAAGGAGATGGTATGAAAAACATAAAGAGAGGTGGCAAGCAGAGGAATTGTAGAAAAAGGAGGGCTCAAATGAGGGATTCGGAAATTTCTTTGGAAGTGACTGACGACTTGATCAAGGAAAAGTTTTCCTGGTCTAGACAAAAGCTATGCCCTTTGGATCTGTACCCTGCTATCATGGCTGAAAAGAAAAACAACCCTTGAAAACCCACCCAGGAAGAATTTAAGCAAGCAAAACAGACAATTGGGGCTTTCCACTTCTTCCACCATGGAAAAGTTATCGTTCTCGACCAATCTGATCACCATGCTCTCGTTGCCGTCATTGAATTTGTGCCTTTGGATTGACTATCTGAGCAAGATAAGAAAGATATCAACTTTGTGACGACATTCCTTCACAGTTCAAAAAAATTTTTCAACCCGGTTGGTCCCTCAAGATCTTGGGGTGGAAAAATGTGGGCGATTTGTTGGCAAAAATTGATGAACCCTTTGGAGTTATTTGGACGTTATGTGAAGAAATCATCCATTAGATCTTCTCCTCAAGAGTATGCTGTCCTCAACTTGAAGGCCAAAAAAGTATCCCGAATTTTAGGACAAATGTTTTGTAATTTGGCCAAACTTGCCTTTGAATCAAACTGTGATACCATGAAGGACAGCAACATCCCCTCTTTCTCTTCGTTGGAATTTGGTTCCAAGCCTACACCTTTTGATTGCTCCCCACACCTCACTTTCACCTCGGATTCTTTTTACAATTCTCCTCATATTGACAAAGGCGACATCTCTGGCTATTCCTTTTTACTTGTGGTCCCAACCAAAAAATCAAATGGTTGACTTATTGAAGATACGGATGAATATCAAGTTTTGGAAGGTCGATTTGTTTTTCCTGACCTTGGCTTTGGAATTGATTTCAAGCAAAAAGGTATAGTCAAAATGGTTTGGGCGGCTAACAAGTACAAGCACTGTACCTTTCCAGCTGTGGACACAGCAACCCATACCAGAATGGCCATGTCACTCCAAATTAATAAAAAAACGCAGAGCACTTTTAGGGACATGAAAAACAGTCAAATTTACTCTAGAGAAAAAAATATCAATAAAAACAAAAAAGATTTGTATATTGGTGGGGTTAAGAATGCTCTCAAACGTTGTTGTAGTAAAAAATAATTTGTTTTTCTTTCATCCATGCAAATATATTTACAATCCCAGCATTTGAGTAATCTGCTGTATTTCTTCTACCAATCTACCACTGCCAATGAAAGCCAAAGCTACTGATACCTTATCCTTTTTTTTGTTTGCCCGTTGTTCCCTCTCCTTTTCCAGTTGCACTTGCTGCCAATCCTTCTCCTTTTCCTCTTTTTGAAACTCTAGCTCAGCTTGTTTCAACCTCCACTCAGAATCCAATTTTTGTTGATTAGCCAAAGTCTCGGCTTGCTGCTTTTGACCATCCATGGCCAGTTGGCGATCCCACTTTTGCTTTTCAAACTGAAGTTTATCTGATTCAATTTGTGATTTCACTGTTTTTTGGAGGGGAATGGCAATGAGCATGATTTTGAAAGCAAGGATATTGAATCAATCAACTTACATGAATCTTGCTTCTCCATGATTTCTTCAAAGCCCAAAAAACTGGAAGTGTTTCTCCTCTTTTGATGACTTTTGGGGTTGACATTGATGGAATTGGAGGCCTTTTGCTTACCCTTGGCAGAGGAGGTTTGAGTCTGAAAGTCCTCACTAGTATTTGAAGGCGATGTGGGAGGCCCCATTGGCTTGAGTTTTTGGCCAATCAAAAATGGATGAGCCTGTTTTTTTACAATGTAAATCAGTCAGGAGCAACCAGACAGAATCAAAAACAATTTAGTTCCTTACTTGAGCAGATGTTGATGGCAACGGTGATCCAGGAATAACATCCTCCTCATTGGGCAAGTTCTCCAGTTGTTCTGCCCCAGGAAGAGAGCAATCAAAAGAAGGAAGTGAGGGGTCCAAGGTTGGGATTGACTGATCAATCAATACCAAAGTAGAAGTGATTGGAGCCGATTGTGTTTGAATATCCTCCTCGTCATCAGATGGGGGCCACTCCAAGGCCAAGGTTTGATCAAGGTCCCCGTTGGTAGGCTGAGCATCCCCAGCCAAGTCCTCAGCATCAACGGAATAGGATTGTTGGGCATTGAAAGCAGCTAGGGGGGTGACGTTGGCCTTCTTTCCAAAGATTTCATCCATTTGAATATAAAAAGGAAAAATGGAGTCCAACTTATCAACCACCAAGTTGATTCCTTTGGCTTTGTCCAAGTTGGTGATACCAAAGCCAGTGGAGATAGACATGGGGTGGGCCTTTTTGTACTTGGCTAGATAGTTTTTGAACCGCTCCCTCATCTGTTTGGATGACAGATCCAGCCTACCTTTTGTTTTGTTCTTGAGTTCATTGGCCATCAGGAGATAACCATTGACCTTAGAGGATTGAGGTTGGCCAACACGTGTTTTGTTGTTGGATCCAAAGCAGGCATTGTAGTTGGAGGGAATTTTCAGCCAGTTTACCAGGATGATGTGATCAGCTCTCTTGAGCTGACTTGAGCCCTTGGAAGCTGATGGGGGAGGATTGTTTGTTGTGGAGTTCCTTGGCGATGTTCTCTTGGGTGTGTTGGACTTGTGGGGGGAGGTTTGCTGAGGGGCCATTTGAAAGAGTTCGGGCTACGCAAGTGATGAGAGCAATAAAGTGATGAGAGTGGTGAAGTTTTGAGAGCAATAAAGTGGATGAGAGTGATCAAGTGATGAGAGCGGTTAAGTGATGAGAGTGATGAAGTTTTGAGAGCAATAAAGTTGATGAGAGTGATCAAGTGATGAGAGCGGTAAGTGATGAGAGTGATGAAGTTTTGAGAGCGATGAAGTTTTGAGAGCGATGAAGGGGATGAGAGTGATCAAGTGATGAGAGCAATAAAGTAATGAGAGTGGTCAATCAATTTTATGATGAGGGTGGGGGTAAAAAATTTTCCAATGAGGTCGGAGGTAGAAGGAGGTGGGCAGACAGGGGTGTATGACGCGGACAGGTGGTGGAAGCATTTAAATACTTTATTTGAAAAAACCCACTTATTTCAGGTTAACTTTGACACGTCTGATCTGAAATAAGTGGGTTTTTTTGATTTTTAATGGCGGGTTTGAAATGGCAGATTTGGGTTGAAACCCGCCATTAAAAAATGGCGGGTTTGGTTAACTTTGATACCCCCAATTTTTTCTTTTTTTTCTTTTTTTTTCCTTTTTTCCCATTCTTTTTTTTCCCCTTTTGTTTTCTTTTTTATTTATTTTAATTTTAATGAATTTTTATTTGCTCAAAACCCTGGAGTCATGAAAAAGTTGTGAATTTCACACCAGAACTCCAAAGGTTTGTGTGGCATGGCTCAAAATCCATCTGAGTTGTGGACTGCCATTCACAACTCTGAGGCTTGTGGGAAGCCATACACAACTCAAATGGTTTGTGAAAAATGACACACAACCCATTTTGAGTTGTGTGTGGGTTGGGTAGGGTTCTAAACTTATGACAACACTTTAGAAAAATCAGCTTCACCTTCTATTTAACCAGATTTCCCTCATATTATCTGAAATTTTTAAATCCTTAACCAAAACCAGCTCTTTACTCCAACTGTGGAAAAAAATGCAGTCATGGTAATGATAGGGAGTTTATAAAAATAAGACTATATGGATCCCTTAAAATATCTCACAATATCTCTGCTGAGAAATATGGGTAAGGTTTTTGAGTTTATTGTTTCCAGAAAATTAAAAAAATGGGCCAATACCACAGGTATCCAGGAAAAATGCCATCTATGGAGAAGGAATTTTTCAGGGACCAAGAATCTCTTTTACACACCCAATATGTGGTTTTTTAAAAAAATTGAAAGAAGGAAAAATGATTGACATCATTTTCATGGAAATGAAATTGGAATATACTTCAGTTCAATCAGAATGGGTTTTAAAATAACCAGAAAGTTTTCTACAATAATTTTGAAAATTCAAATTCCCCCAATCCATGATCCCCATTATAGGAATATTTTTTAAGACAGATAAACAAAAATAAGAATAGAAGAAAATGAGTTGAGAAACTATACAACAACTATTTGAATTTCCTATTGGTTTCTGTTTTCCCTATATTATATGCCTTGTAAAAAAATATTATTATCAATTGAAGACCTGTTATCTGTAGGCAGGATGCAAATAGTGAATATTGAAAATATGATGAATTTTTTTTGGAAAATTAAAATCTGTGAAAAGCCCCAAGCTTGATTCATAAGTAAGAAAAATGATTCACCAAATCAGAAATAAGGGAAGGATATTTTTAAATCAAGCAAAATTCTTCTGATTGGATTATGGAAAGATTAAATTAATGCTTAGTTAAAATAGGATCTCACAAAACAAAAAAAGTGGAAGAGGTATTGCTGGGAGTTTTTTCAACTCTGAAATTAATTTTTCTCCTCATTCAAAAAATATCAAGGAGAAAGTGGCCATGAATGTTTTCCAATTGAGGATTTTGGGAGACTCAAAATTGGGAGATGGTGAGTATTACATTTTGTGGTTAAATCTGCTAACAAGATGCATCACCAAAGTATGGAGGCTGTGCATTTGAACATAGACCAGTAATAACTAACAACCCTGGAAGCCACAAACGTCTGTAGCCCAGGTGGTAAAGGCAGCACTCTAGTATGTGTCTCAGTCTATCTGAGGTTGTGGGTTTGACTCCCACCAGAAACATCTTCATTTTCACAGTCCCAACATTACTGTGCATACCTTAAAAATATGTTGCTTCATCCCAGAATAGAATTCATTGCCCCTTTGTGGGAAAGAAACCAAAATATAGGAATTGTAAAAGTGGATACATTAGCTCAAGTATTACTTACAGGGGTTTTAGGAACACATCCCTGGGTTTTATCAGAAGTCTCCTTGGCATCCTTGCAGTGATGAGTGGAATCATGAAGAGAAGTTTTTTTGTTCTTCCAGAATTCAGAGGTGAAGAAAATTAATAATGAAATTTGAGATTTTTCCAGGGAGGGCCAAGGTTCTTCCCCAAGCACTCAACCAAAACAGCCCAAAATTCTTTAATTAAGGTTATTTTGGATAGGGAAGAAATATTTAATCCAGAAGGGATGAATCTGATTTTTGAAACTCAAAGTTGGCTAAGTAAAAGAATAATTTTTTCATGGCTTCTCTAAAACAGGAAGAAAAATCTTTATTTTTATAATTAAAATGTGATAGATAGCAAGCCATATAAAATAATGAGTGTGAGTGAATTGGTCTCCTATTTTATTTTCAGATGGTAGATGATGTATTCTCTTTCAAACCCCAAAAAATATTCTTTTTCATATTCATTGGAATAGAAGGTGGCTTTCTTGGATGGAGGACCCCTCATTCAAACAGTGGCAATTATATCTTTTCTCAAGTAATAGATTGTCTCAAAATAATTTCAATTCATAGAATGAATCTAGTTTGGTTACCAGTTCATGCCCATATTTAAGACAATGAGATTGTGGATTGAATATCACAAGAAAATAAAAAAAAAAATGAGAAAACCCTGGTGTTTTTGAATAGGGGAAATTAATATCTCCTTAGAATTCAAATTTAATAAAACTTCAAAGGCTCCCAAACTTATTAGACACTATAGGTCTCTGATTAACTAACTTGAGTACTGAAATCACTCTCTAAATATGTATCTTTTATCAATTGGCAATAACTATGATCCCTTGTTCCCTTTCTGCTTAATTTAAAAGAAAATTTGGAAAATTAAATGGATTCCTAATTGGACCATTGGATTTTTCAAATTGAATCATGAGAAAAATTCAGAAATGGGTGAATCAAATTGAAACCAACTTGACTGAATAAATTCACAAAGAATAGGAAGGTGGGCCCATCATTATCAAGATATATTCAACAGACCAACTGGTTCTCAATTAAAACACAAGGTTTTTGGTCACTGCCTCTTTTTTGGGCTTTCCTGCTCTTGGATTTACTTTTCTTTCTTTCTTTCTTTTTTTCCCTTTCTGTTTGTTATTTTTTTTAAAAAAATTGGCTTTACTATCCTTTTTTCATTTGGATAGCTAAGTAATTTGGGCAAGAATAATATGCCTAATTTTAGAGTAGAAGCTCTTATATTTTAACCTTAAGACTGCAGAGGAGGTGATGGTAGATCCATATTGGTAGTGCTCAAAAAAAAAAGGAAAAGACTACACTTTTTTTTAAAAAAAAACAAAAGAGAGAAAGAGAAAAAAGAGAGAAAAAATGAAAAAATGAATAACAGAAACAGCTAGGGTGGGTTAGGCCCCAAGGCATACTTAACACCAAGGTTGATTGGGGTGCCCTAGCTTCAGGAAATTACCCATAGTTTTCATATAAATTGTTGATTTTAGAATTTTTTTCCAGTGAATATTTGCTGCAGGAAGATTGCTGAATTTGAATATGGATAGTGGAGAGATTTGCTAGATTAATAGATAAGATTCCCCCTACTACCTGGTTTTTACATCTATCTTTATGGAAGTAAAAGTTTTTTCTTGGGAGAGGGGGGGGGGGAGAGGAAGTGAAAGAGAGAATCAAATGAAGGGAAAATAAGAGTTGAAGGCAAGGAAAAATCAAAGGAATTGATGATGATGAGGAAGAAAGGAATTTCAGCTAGGTAGTTCCGGAATTAAGCAAGTCAAGTCATTTTTTGCTGTGAAGCCATCATTTAAGTTTGGCTTGAGTAATCAGTAACTTATCAATCATTGGGTAGAGAACATACCAGAGATGGCCATTTTTCAACAGTGGAGGCCACTGTGAGGGTTAGTTTGGTTTTCTGGGGTATTTTTCTCAATTTCTCTCCTCATAATACTTCTTTGGTGCTAGCTAGTATTTGTGAAATAATTCAAAAAGAATTTCTAGAGGGGGGGGGGGTAGGTTATTTGGGGTAAGCCAAGTGAATAATTCCCACTGTGGGGATTTATTTGGAATACAATTTTGGTGGCAATTTTTTTTTGATATAACACAAATTTTGTTATTGTTTTGTATCTTAAATATATTGAGATTTAAATCCTTTGCCAGATGTTTTTCTAAGAATATCTGCCTTCCCTTGTTTAAAAACACTGGATTGTATCCTAGGAATCCTCAAAAAATATTTTAACCTTTTGAATGAAAGTTTGATTTCATCTATGATCAGTATTAGTCAATTTTTCTTTTTTTAAAGATGTCCTACCCTTGTTTTGAAATGATCCTTTTTTCTATTTTCTCAATGATCAAACCTTGTTTTATGTTCAGATGAATATCTTCTTAGTAGTTTTTGGTAGTATCCTCTTCCCAAGAAGGCTGAATACTGCCTACACCCCTGCTAACTCACATTTGTGGTTTGATATGATTTACATATGAGGACTTTGTTTGGACAGAAAAATTTTGATTTCAGATTGGTAAACAGCAGAGGCACCCCCTTGCAAGTAAGGTTCATTGGTGAATATATACAATTCATATCTTTCTACCTTTTCTTTCATATATTTTTTTGATTACCTCCTACTTAGATAGGTGAAAATTCCATTTCTCCATGAAAAAGGTTTTACTGTTTTACTTGGGGTAAAAGGAGGTGGGTGGTGGGGTGGGAAGTGGAAGTAAGTCTTCCAACTGATTGGCCAAAAGGTGGAAATTGATTGATGAGTCAAATACTCCAACTATCATTTTTTGAAAAATAATACAGAAAGTTAGAAAATACCCCAAAATAGATCTTTCAGAAAGAGAAAAAATGAAGCCATTATTTTTCAGTTAGTTTTATTCTTAATATATTTAATGTTAGGGAAGAATCAGAATATAACTATAAAAAAAAATTAGTGAAAGTTAATTTTTCCATTCATGGGAAAATAAAATCAAATTAATAGGGCATATCAAATTTAGAAAATAAACCATTAGAAACCCGCCATTTTATTTTGGCCAAACCCACCATTTTTAATGGCAGGCTTCTGAAATACACATACCCCTAACTGGTGTCTTCCAAAATGGAAGGTTTCAAGAAAATGGCGGGTTTTCAACATTAAATCAACAATTTTCATCACAAGCCAGCACCTTTATCATCATCTCATCCTAAATGCCAATTAAAAAAACCTAACCATCCACCTCCATCATCTCATCACGCTCTCAAAAGTTACACCAAGCCATCCAGCCACTCCATTGGTTGTATATCAACTCAACTTTGATTAAATCACAGAAAATATTGTTACTAAACAACCTCTTCAGCTTACCTTCATCTCAGTCAGTCCACATGACCAAGTCCAACTCAGGTTGTTGATATCTGAAATCATACATTTACCTATATTTACATACTTGGGTGTTTACTCAATGGGATCTTGATTGATTGCTTGGTTGCCATCCAACTTGCCTGTGGCATTCACCACTTTACCTCCCATTCCATCCACCCTGCAATCCATCCCAATCACCTGCCCTCCCCTCCCTCACATCTGCTCCTCCAGATGATCTTGGTCACCATGATCTCAAGCCAATTGTTGTCCAATTAGAGACTGATCAATTGATGGATGAATGATTGATCTGTTTTTCCAAATCAAACTTAGGTCAATAAAAGCCTCTAAAACAGTAACCTCAACAGTTGGACTAAGACCTACAAGTATACTCAACCAAGACCATTTATTCCCACCCATCATACCTCATCAGGAGCCTGAAATCAAGTCAAGTCTACAAATTTCCCCAGGAAGAGCATCCTTGGTCCTGATCCCCACTGCTCATTGATCTCCCAAGTACCTTCAACCTCCAAGTTCATGCATTTTGATATCATGATGACCCAGAATGAGATGACAAGTCTATGGTCTGGTATGTTGGGCTTTGATTTGGATGACGGTCATCTTACTCATCAAAATAAGTTGGAAGACAATGATGATAAATAGGCTGATGAATGAAAAATATTTCCCAAACTGTCTTGCTATTGGGCTGAAGGCAAACAGATCAAATTTTCAATGTTATTGAAACTCTCCAATCCATGTACTCATTACATTCAACATGTCCTGATGACAGAAAGAATCATTTTGCACCACTCAATCATCTCGCAGTCTTTTCAATCCAAAAATATGGATTGGCCAGCTCATGGCCCCCCCAGTGAAGCAATGACTGGTCAAAAACTTTTGAAAGCCTTTAAACCACTGATAACCTTGGCCACTCCTCCCTGGCGACCTGGTTGTGCTTTTCCTTCTGTTACTGTGGTCTATGTGGCCAATCCTAAGATAGATCCCCTTCACCAAATCTGTATCACTGCCTCTACCCAAGGCTCCATGATATTCCTCTTTTCATACCTTGCACAACTGCAAACCAAACTGAGAGGCAAGGCCTAACCAAAAGGCTATGGAACCGGGTGAAAGACCAGTTCAATTTGCAGTTGTTATGGTGTAACATACCGCCATGTGAAAGTACCCCTGGGTTTAAGGGCACTTTTTCCCAAAGTGTGTATGGCTGGTGGCACTAACCCACTTTGCAGTTGTGGAGCCATATTCAGACACACTCCTGAACACCATAAGAAGCCACCAAGAATTGGGAGTCTTGCTGTTGACAGGAAAAGAACCCAACAATTGTCACAGGAGCAAGCCACATTGAAAAACTTGTCCTGATTGCAAATTGAACCCTCAACAGGGCTAGCAGGTTTACTGTCATACCGCGCACAACTGCAAACCAAACTTAGAGGAAAGGCATAACAAAAAGGCTATGAAACCGGCTGAAAGACCAGTTCACTTTGCAGTTTTTATGGTGTCACATAACACTGTGTGACACCTCTATGGTTTCTTTCCATCAACTTTTTTGGCTTTTTCTGGTTTACTCACTCCCTTTGAATCACCCTCTTCCATTGGTATACCCAAGGAGGAGCTTTCTCAGGATGATCATATATTTCTCAATCCTCTATGCTACCCAACTTCACCCATCTGCCTCAACACAACCCATGAGCCACAGCTATGGAGTAGTCCTAGAAAGATTACCACAAGGTCAATCTGCAGACTTGTCAATTGTTGACTTTCAGAATCAATCTGTCCTGGGTATTTGTCATCTTTTTTCCAAATTTTATCCAATTGTTTCATTCAATTCAGTCCAGATAGTCTTCTTTGAATAAGAAGAATCAATCAGGTTGATGATCATATCAGTTGAGTCTCACCCTCCAGCTCTTGGGCTTCTTCCTCATTGGTTGATTGACACACTCTCTCCATCATCATCATCACCATCATCATCATCATCATCATCATCATCATCATCATCATCATCATCATCATCATCATCATCATCATCATCATCATCATCATCATCATCATCATCATCATCATCATCATCATCATCATCATCATCATCATCATCATCATCATCATCATCATCATCATCATCATCATCATCATCATCATCATCATCATCATCATCATCATCATCATCATCATCATCATCATCATCATCATCATCATCATCATCATCATCATCATCATCATCATCATCATCATCATCATCATCATCATCATCATCATCATCATCATCATCATCATCATCATCATCATCATCATCATCATCATCATCATCATCATCATCATCATCATCATCATCATCATCATCATCATCATCATCATCATCATCATCATCATCATCATCATCATCATCATCATCATCATCATCATCATCATCATCATCATCATCATCATCATCATCATCATCATCATCATCATCATCATCATCATCATCATCATCATCATCATCATCATCATCATCATCATCATCATCATCATCATCATCATCATCATCATCATCATCATCATCATCATCATCATCATCATCATCATCATCATCATCATCATCATCATCATCATCATCATCATCATCATCATCATCATCATCATCATCATCATCATCATCATCATCATCATCACCTCAATTGATTTAGTGATGTGATCAGCAGAATGTGAGCAGGGCAAGGGGTCATTTTCTGATGAGGCTGAGCATTTGGACAGGCAAATTGGCCCATCTGGCAATGGCACACTTAGCTTAGTGATCAAAGCATCACTCACCCATGTTTAGGTCATGGGTTCAAATCCCATAGTGTGCAACTAAATTTTGGCTCATAAATCTCCCACTTCCCTCAAAATTTTATTCAAAAAATTGAATTCCTTATTGATCCTCACTCCAATCAAAGTATACAGTTATGAGGGAAAAAGATGAGAGGAGATGATTTGAAACACATACAGAGAGGTGGAAATAATAGGGCTTGCATCCCTCAAAATGTTATACAATGAATTGAATTCAATTCCTCATCCTCACCCCAAGAACAGTAGTTGCATGGGAGGGAACAAGATTGGAGGAGATGATTTGAAAAACATAGAGAGATTTGGAAAGAATAGGGCTTGCCACTGCCAAAATTTTATATGATGAATTGAATCCCTTCTTTATCCTTGCCCCAAATGTAGTATGTTGATGGCAGGAGATGATTTTGAAAAAATACAGTGACAGGGACAGAATGGGGCTTGTCAGCATTGGCTAAAGGGGAAATTTTTGGATTGATAGTTCTTGAATTGCTTCCTCATCTATTTGGATGAAAGAGTCAGCCTACCTTGGTTTTATTATTTAGTTCATTTGCCATCAGGAGATAACCATTAAAATTAGAGGATGGAGGTTAACAAACTGGTGTTTCATTGTTTTATCCAAAGCAAGTGTCATAGTTGGAGGGAACTTTGAGCCATTTTACCAGCATGATGTCATCAGCTCTCTTGAGCTGACTTGAGCCTTTGGAAGCTGATGGGGGGGGATTTTTGGATGTTGAGTTCCTGGGGGATGTTGGCTTTGGTTGAGTGTACTTGTGGGGGGAGGTTTGCTGAGGGTTGATTTAGAAAGAGTAAGAGGGATGAAGGGATGAAGCAATCAAGTGATGAAGCAATGTGATGAAAGCAGGGTTGAAGGGATGAAGCAATGAGGTGATGAAGCAATGAGAGTTAGGATGTGATGAAAGGGGGGATGAAGTGATGAATGGATGAAGGAATGAAGAAATGAGAAGATGGATGTGATGAAAGCAATAAAATGATGAGATTTATGAAGCAAGGTGAGAGTGATGAAGTTATGAGGGGATGAGAGTGATGAATCAAAGAGTATTGAAAGAGATGGGAGTGATGAAGTGATGAGAGAAATGAAAATCAAATTTTTCCAATGAGGTTGGAGGTATAATTTTTTGGATGAGTTCAGAGGTTGAAACAGGGGGTGATTATGTGGAATGATGGATGGTTGAGCTGGTGAAAGACTTGATATAGTTGACTTGAAAAAGCCCACTTATTTCATGTTAACTTTGACATTTCTGATATGAAAAAATTGGGTTTTTTTGTTTTTTAATGGAAGATTTGGGTTGTAACCCGCCATTAAAAAATGACAGGTTTTCTTAACTTTGATACGCTGTAAGACTCCAAACGGCGCTGGCTGCAGGCAGTTATATGGAGTGGAAAGGTTCTTTTTTAGGCTGCCCTCCCAAGTGTTACAAAAATATTTAAATTTAACCAGGATCAAGGTTCAGAAACTTGTGAATGGGGAATCAATGGGGAAGAGATAAACTCAATAGTAAACAATAGCTAACCAAGACAACACTATCTGAGGAAAGATGGTGCAGGAACGGGTTTGAAAAAAATAAGTTAAAGTTTGATTGGATTTCAATAGAACAAGGCAGTTGTAAGTAACAAAACCCACAAGCTAATAACTCTGGTTTTCAGCAAAATATTGGGAAAGATCAAATCAATACCAACCTCCAGGTTCTCAATGAACCTGCCCAACTCTCTGCAATCAAGTGCTTGAAGGGGAACAGATAACTGAGGGTGGCTGTACCAAACAAAGAAATTTGTTTTGTGAATCTCCAGAAGAAAATTAACAACTAATTTGAACAAGAATAACTCAACACTTCTCAAGGGACTCAAGAGTAGGGTGGCAAAATTCAACTTCAAAGAAATAAGGGAGTTTTAACACTCCAGTTTATGTGCTTAAAGAAACCTCTTAGTCAAACTTGAATGATTCCAGAAAGAAAACCAAAGAATGACCAAGAAAAGTATGGTCAAAAAAAAGGATCAGGAGTGGTATAACAAACTCAAGAATCCAAACAAATGAATTTTTCTTCAACCAAAAAGGCTATTGCTTGGTGATAATGGATAATGCCACAGAGGAAGTATCAAAGATTTGATTATTGAGACTCAAGGATCAAGGGGCAGTTGTGGATATAACCAGGATAACAATGATGGATCAGACTTTTATTGGCTCAGATAAAGGGGAAGGGCCCCATGGATTTATTGATTGCACACAGTCATGATTATTGGGCAAAAGGCAGGGGAGAGCCTCTCCTTTTATGGGCAAGAGGCCCTGTAGACTACTTACAAGAGATAACTACAAATGAGTGTGGAGAATTTTTTTTTTTTAAAAAAAAAGGGAGTGATGAGAAAATCCAGACTTGCAAATGAATGATACAACATAAAAAAAATTAAAAGGAACAATAGCATGAAAAAAACCAAAAGGGAGAAGACAGCCCAGGGGGTGGAGATGAGGGGCAGATGAGCTTGAGCAGACGTGACAGCCGCAAAGGTCACAACATTAGGCTGAGATGAGAGGCAACAGCCTGACCGGCACGCAACAATGGCTGTTGGAGTTGAGAGACAACAGCCAGACCAGCGCGCAACAATGGCTGTTGGATTTGAGAGGCAACAGCCAGTTGCTGATGGACGGTAACTGCAATGTTGAAGAAGGAGGATCAAGGGGAATGACTGGTGGGCACTGTCAGAAAGAAGGCCAACAAGCAATGACAGAAAGAGAAAGGGGGATTTAACAAGTTGAAGTTGAGGCTTGACGGCAAGGGCCAAGCTGGGAGATGTTTGCCATTGTTGTCAATGACAACATTGGCAAGAGGACAAGCGGAAATGACCGCCATCATTGTTGTTGGCCAACAATTATAGCAGTGGTTCTTGGATTCTGAGAGGGATGGGATTGTTGGAAGCAATCTTTGTCATCATCAATCTCATTTGGAGGGAATTGCCATTGTTGTTGTCTGTTGTTGTCAGCTTGGAGATGAGGATGATTGATTGAGTGGAGATGGTTGCTATCATTTTCAACAATGATGGCAAGCAGATGGGCAGTGGACCTGACCATCAAGACAAAAGAAAATTGGATGGCAATGGTGGCGGCAATGGTGGTGATGCCAGAGATGGAGATGAAGATTATTGGCAAGGATGGGTAGGATGATGATGGATTGTGTGCGCTTGGCCAAAAATTTGGGTGTCAAGTGCAAGGGGGAGGAATTGAACAGAGTATCTAGGACTTGAAAACCCTGAGGAGCCCTTCCTAGACCACTAGGACAGGAAGAAGTTGGAGGACCAGAAAATGGAACAATTGTCATAGCAACATGGATTTTTTTTGATGATAGTCAGATGAAAGAATATAAATATATATAAATTCAAAAAAATTTCCCCTTTTTCTGAGGTGTCCCAGATTGGTCACCACACCATGCAGACAACAGTTTATTAGTGGCAGCCACAAGAAAAACATGTGCAAGCAAGGTTGTGGGTGGTGAAAGAAGGAGGATGAATGGATTGGGTAGGAGATGATTGACATGAGCATGAGAAAGAGGACAAGGTGCAAGCAAGGTCCCAAGGGAAGATGCAAGCAAGGTTAAAATGGTTGAAGATGGTGGATTGAGTTCTTGATTGATCAATGGATTGTTGAGGTGATATTTTGAGTTTACTTCTTGGGATGTAGGATCAGTTGGGATGAGTCTGGGGGCCTGTTTTGGGTGGGGATCAGATGGACCCTGACTGATGGGATTGGAAATTGTGATGGTATTTATTCAAGATGTTAGCCAGGATATTGAGAGTGGTTGGGATGGTGATGATTGAGTTGGATGATTTTAGGCCCAGTAAGATTGTTGCCGCTTTGAAAGTCTCATTAGTTTTGAGATGTGAATGATGGTGAAATTGATCACTGATCAAAGGAACCTTGAATGAGTTAAGAGTAGGTGGGAGTGATTTTTCGTATGAGGGGTAGGATGATGGTGATGATCTGCGTGTGCTTGGCCCAAAGAAAAAAAAATGGATGCTGGGCACAAAGAGGAAGAGTTGAACACAGGGTCTGGGGACTTGAACACCCCAGGGGTCCTTCAAAGGCCATTAAGACATGGAGAAGTTGGAAAAAGAGAAATCTGAAAGCTTTCAATACAGAAAAAAAAAATTCTTTTTATTATTATTGTTTTCTTTTGATGAAGAGATGAAAAATTATAAAAAAAAAAAAATCAAATTTTCCCTTTTTCTTATGGGGTGTCCCAAATCAGTCACCACGATGCCCTAATAATCTCAACCCAAAATAACTCAACATAATGATGTTCAAAATGTGATAACCCTTTATATTAATAAAAGTAACAGATCAGTATCAGAAGTAAAGTGGGTGGAAAAAAAGCATGGGATTGATTTTTAAAGCACCCACACCCACCCACTCCAAACCAACCCAGCATCCTTGCGCAACTTTTCTTGTCAAAAGTCTTTGAAAATCAACTTTTTGACCACATGAATCAATCCGCCACCATCCCCTCAACCACCGTCCTTGATCGCATCCCTTGAATGCTAGCGCAATGACTCTGGTAAGTTCTTTCAGTTCCTCCATCATTTTTTGTCAGTTTTCTAATGTTTTTTCCTTTTTTTCTTTGATTATAATCTATCAGATGATGAAAATAATTAGAAAAAAAAACTATCCAAAGAGACCCAGGCCCGCATGGTTCAAATGTAAAAGAAGGGTTATCTGGGAATCAAATTGCCTCCAATATGAAGATTGCAAGGACAACCATTTATAACATCATCCAATGATTCAAAGTTTGTGGAACCATCTAGCCGTTCAAAATTCCAGAAAGGCCTTGGAAAATGACCAATCACAATCTTTGTGAGCTTGGGAATACAATAAAACACTCAAAAAAGTTGAAAGCGCCTGAAATACAAAAAAAAATCTTGAAGGAAGTCTCAACCCGGACCATTTAACAACAAGCTCATGAACTTGGTTTTTCTTTAGGAGTGGCCGTCAGGAAGCCTTTTTTAAATGAATATAAAAGAAAAAAAAACTTAACTTTTGGCGCAAACATCATCATTGGACCGTTGAGGACTGGAAGAATGTCAGGGATATAACCTCTGTTGCTAAACATGGCCGTGGTTATACCTTCAAAAATAAGACAAAAACCAATGTTAAAGTCAGTTTTTGACTCAATTAATTCAAAAAAAAGCTAGAAGCTCACAGAATCAAACAATAACAAGGTATTGTGAGGAAAAAATCCAAACCTTTAAACTTTATAAAAGGTAAGGGGCCTTGCTTCAAATAAATGAAGCTCAAAGGAGCTTTGCTTATGAATAATCTCACACCCTTTATATTAGTAACACCCAAGGGTCACTACTCCAATTAAGAACTTCCACTCGAAATTGAATTTGCCAATAAGATTTTTAGTTGAATACAATACTAAAGTTGATAGCCCCAGTCAATCCCTTCTTGAGACTAAGTTTGGTGGGCTTGTTAACTCTTGCCGTATTCTCTTACAAATAATTAATCATATATAACTGGATAAGGAAGGGGATATAGGGTGAAGACCCTCCTCTTTTAATGTAAAAGGAGCCCTCAGGGGACTCAAGGAGTCATCAGGGAAGTGCTAGTCTCTCCCTGGTTTTGTCCTCAAGGGTTCAGAACCCCATCACATCCTGCCCAATGTGAAATAGGGTACTAGTACTCATTGTGGGGGATTTTGAATGTAAAGGGTCCTATTTACATACCCCAAAAGTTATATACTCTACAAATAATCCCAGGGCCCTCTGAGTGGACGCTATCAAGGCTCAAGAGAGTTTATAAAAGTATAATCACATCCCCAGGGGGATAATATTAAGACTATGTGATTGGTTTATACAGAGTGGAGAGTATAGATTAAATTATTTACTGTAGCTTGTCCCCAAAGGAAGGGAGCTTATTGGGAATTTATATATCAATAGTTGGGACGCATCTGATTCCTCATAACTCAATTTAAATTTATATTGGATCCCCATCTTGATAATATATATTATCAAGGTTTTAATTCTATAATCAATACTCATAAAAACATACTTATAAAATATTATAAAATATTATCAAAATTTATTGTATAATTGTGAACTTCTTTATCAATTTTCATTCTTGGATCCATGGTGGGTTGAACCAGTGACCTTTATGTCAGGAAATGGAGGTTGAGGCTAGTAATTAACCACTATACCAGCAAGGCATATGAGTTATGCAGACATTTGTACAACTCTAATTTTCTCGTGGCTGACACTCACTACCACCAAAAGAAAAATTACTCTTCAGAGGAATTTTTACCCCTCTTAGAGGCTCTATATTTCCTCAATACTGTTTCAGAGTTTTTAATTTCTTTAGCCTCTAGACATAAATCACTATCAGCTAACTTGTTCTTAAACCTCACCAGATAGAGTCTAACATCCTTATCATCTTTCCTAATGATTTTATGGCTCAATATTTTGTGATGTAATTCATCCTTAATTCCTTATAGAGGTGGGATTAAAACTACAGGGGTCTTTCTCAATGGAAATGTCTCCATAGGTTGTATGAACTTCTTTACTAGACTGATTGGGAATGTTGGATGTTTTCTGTCAAATTATTTTCTCAGAATTACTTCTACCAAATTTTTCCATGCAAAGCCTTTACAAAAAATGTTCCAACAAATGAGTACTTGAGTTTCCTATGTCCTGCTATGTTGGAAAAATTCACAAATGAAATTAAGACCATGTCTCCAATTTTGATCTAATGATCCTTGTGAGTTTTATCCCATCTATTCTTGTTGTATTCCACTGCTTCCTTAATGCATTTTCATGCAAATTCCTCACCCCTAATCATCATTTCTTTGAAACAATCAGCAGAGGGGTGAAGTACTATTATCTTTCTAAGGAGCATATCCTGCGGCATATGAGGAATCCAACCTCTTTCCAGTTCAAAAGGTGACATGTTTGTGGTAGAATGCTTACTAGATTGATATGCAAATTCCAAATCCAGCAACAGTGAAACCCAATCATGCGTATAGCTGTTTTTGTCTTTGAAATCAATTCCATATGCACAATATCTCCTTATCATGTCTTCTAAGGTTTGTATCATTCTTTCAGCTAGAACATCTGTCTGCGGGTGGTAGGCTGTTGAGAAAGATAGTTTTTTTCCTAGTATGTCAAACAAACTCTTCCAGAATTCAGATGTAAATTTTGGATCTCTGTCACTAATTATGTTCTATGGACAGCCTATCTCACTAACAATGCTGTTCCAGAATAATAGAGCTATATCCATTGGAGAACTATCCTTGTAACATGGTAGGAACCTGGCTCTCTTAGAGAATATATCAACTACTACTAGTACAAAATTATGATTATCTTTCCCTCCTGGTGGTAGCCCAGATACAAAGTCCATATTGATAGTAGAACATCTTTCCTTTGGTTCTTCTATGTATTTTAATAGTCCATACCTGTTTCCTGTGGGTCTTTTTGCCTTTTTTCATCTCTCACAAGAATCACAGTATTCAGAGACAGTGTTTCTCCAACCTGGCCACCAATCTATCTTCTTAATTCTGTCTGTTGTTCTTTCTTTGGATAGATTTCCTGAGAAGATGTTGTCATGGCATTCACTCATCAATAAATCTACATGTTCATGTTTTTTTCAATACTACAGAACAGCAGTGAGCTGACTTGTGATATAACAAACCATCCAAAAGCACAAATCTACCATCAAGTAGTTCCTTCTTCCATTCTTCATCTAGCCCTTCAATCAAGTCCTGCCTATTAGTTTTTGATTGCAGAATTTCTACTATTAATGAGGAATTTTTGTTGTTAGAATAGGATTTAAACACAGAATCCCAGAAGCTTTGTGCCAAATTGCTCATTGATATAGCCATGAAAGGCAATGTATCCACAGTATCCTCAGGGTTGTAAGAAAGGTTATTGATTTCATTGGGTAGTGCCCAACGTGATAAATCATCTGCATTCTTATGTATCAATCCTTCCCAGTGAAATATTTTCATGGACCCCCTCCATTCCTGGATGTCAACTTGCCACCTTAACATGTGCCTGTTGGGTGTCTTCAAGTTCATCAATGGCTTCAGCGTTGTACAGTAAGTAATGAATTCAAATTGGCATCCATCTAGGTAATAATGCAATTTTTCCAATGCCCATACTAGACACAGACACTCTAATTTTGAAGCACCATATCTCCTCTCACTATCTTTAAGTTTTCTGGATATAAAACAAATTGGTCCTTCAACTGGTTTATCATTAACTATTTGTACTTAATGCAACGCAGCTGCAAGGCCTTCCATGCACGCGTCTACATACAGCTTGAATGGTTTCTTAGGGTCTGGATTGAATAATGAAGGTGCACTTGTTAGGTTTGTTTTAATTAATTAATAGGCCTGTAATCTCTCTTTAGTCATTTCAAAAAAAACATTTGTACTGCATACCTTATAAAGACTAGAAGCTATTATCCCAAAATCTCTAATGTTTAGTCTGTAATAACCTGAAAAACATACAAAACTTTCCATCTCTTTAACATTACTAGGTATAGGTTTTACCAACACAGCAGCTACTCTGGCTTGATCTATTCCAAGTGATAAACGGCTCACAATATGACCAAGAGCTTTCAATTCATTAAATCCAAACAAGCATTTAGTTAAAGATATCTTCATATTCATCTTGATTACCTTTTCCGTTATTATAGACATCCTTACTTGATGTTCATCCCATGTTTCAGAAAATATAATTATATCATTTATATAAATTATTAACCAGTTCTGTGTCAATTCTTCATGAAATTCTGAATCCATCATCCTCTGAAAGTGGGATGGAGCATTTTTAATACCAAAAGGCATTCTCAGGTATTCAAACACTCCCAAGTGGAACACTATTCTTAAGAACTTCCTGCTCTCTGGGTCTACCACATTCTGATGAAAACCTTTGAGAACATCCATACAAGAGTTGTACTTAGCTTGGTGCAATTTACTCAAGGATTCCACAATCTTTGGCATGGGATATCCATCAGGAGTTGTTTAGGAATTCAATGCTCCAAAGTCTCCAAAAATCCTTGATTTACCATTATGACATGCTATAATAACAGGTGTGGTGATAACTAAAGCCTCATTGGCACCTACCTTCCAGATTACATTAAATTTCAACCATGTATCTATATGTTCTTTCAATGCTTCTTTACTCCTAGGGCTAGCAGGGAATGGATGTTTTCTAAGAGCTGGAGGATATGGTCTATCTATTGTCAAATTGATTTTTACTTCATGTCCTATTATAGAACCAAAAGTTTCATTTACCGTTTCAAAGGCTTTTTGATAGTCAAATAGCAGAGATACTAGATAATTCCTTTTTTTCTCTGTCAAGGAAATGTTAATTTTTGAATCTCTGATGAGCTCCTTTTCAAAACTCTCTTTTGAAATGTTATTCACAAAATTTTCACCAGAATTACTGAAATAAAATTTAGTGCTGTTTCCAATAGTAAAATATTAACAAATTCTCTCATGAAAGAAACCGATACGGTATGTTTTCATGTAGTCACTTCTAATTATGAAGTATCCTGTTTCAGTATTCTCAACCACTATCAACTTGATTACTAAAGCCAAATTCTTAAAGATCAATCTAATCTTGACCATCCCTAAGGGAACCAGAGTACCAGAACATCTTTGCAGGTTTATCTTAGGTATCTCTATCAAGTGATTTTCCCACTGTGGACACAACTTTTCTAAGTAATTTCTCCCTACTAAAGATTTACAAGCACCAGAATCCAGAAGCACTTTACAAGATTTACCACAGAATGACATCTGTACTAAGTCATTTGATGCATCAACAGAGTTGATGTAACCTATAATCAGGTTATCATCTTCTGCTTCACTATGGTCATTGTAAGACTCATAGGCAACTTCTTCTTTCTCAATTGTCTTAGTTTCTGTTTTGTTGACTTTACTAGCCTTCTGGGGACAAGTTCTGGAATTAATTCCTGTCTTACCACAAGTATAACAAGAAAGATCAGTATTCTGAGGACTCTGCTTCAAAGGGAGTTTACCCTTACTTGACTTTTCCATGGGAACATCCCTAGGAGCATATGACTATCTTCTAACTAGAGATGTGTCTTCTACTATATCTTCAAGTATGTTGATCAAGTTTGAGCAATCATCTGTAGTCTTCATACTTGTCTTTACTGAAAATAAAACTTCACCTTCCATCAGGGATATCAATTTGAAATTGATACTATCCTGATCCAAGTATGGGTCACATGCTCTAAGTCTCTTTCTATGCCTGGTTACCCAAGTTGCTGGTGGTTTCACTCCTGGCGAAAATTTGTCATTGTTGAAGGCAATCAAGCATTTCCTTTTCCAATTTGACATTCCAAATTTGGAGTTTATTTCTCTTTTCCAAAAGTCCCAGTCCTGTACACCTACTGCACTCCTTCTGTCTCTATACCAATCTGAGGCTATGCCCTTAAATAGAACACTTAATCTACTAGTAATCGAGGTATCAGGAAGTCCAGTATCTTCTTTCAGGGTGTCAATCCATGAAATAAATTCAGTATGATTATATTCACCCTCCCCAGAGAAATCAGGCCATTCATTTATCTTTGACAATCCCTGTAATATCTGCTTAAAAACCTCTCCTTTACCAGAATCCTGCACCAGATCACTTTCTTCTGAAACAGTCTTGCTTTTTCTTTTCACTTCTGGGGCTCTGAATTCTAAAACATGACTGTGGTTATTTTGGGAAAAGAATAAAAATATTCCAACAAGCTTCTCATGGTTTTGCGCTAATTTTTCATGTACTTTATCAATTTTGGTACTTAATTTTTCTAGATTCTGTTCTTACATAACTTGAAATTTCAATATATCTTCTTTGACAGAACCCATGTTTTGTATCAAACTTATGTTCTAAAACTTCCAATGAATGAAACAGTTGTAAAACCATTGAGGTCAATGAGCTCACATCTCTCTTCATACTGGTAGATTCTCTGCATCAATCTTTCAGAGTGTCATCAATATTAGTTAGCTTTTCATCCAAATTACTCAATTCTCCTGCTTGTGCTTTCCTCATGTCTAGTCCTATTTTTTTATTGGTCAAGTCTTCTATATCTTTCACAGAACTGGCCAAAATTGATTTCAAGGTCAAGCTATCTGAATGCAGGAATACTTTTTATCTATGGCTGCAAAGCCTTCTATACAGTACTTGTTTGTGTGGAATACTTCTTTTTTAATATGAAGTGTTTCATTGAAGACAATATCTTGAAATTTTTCAAGCAAAATTTTGGATTCTAGGGACAAACTCAGCCCCTCTTGGCTCTTTTGGCTCTCTCTTCTTCCAAGAATTGGAAGCCTCCTTGGAGAGACCAGGCCATCCTCATCATTTATCCATAAATGAAGTTCCGGTGTTCTCTCCTCTTCCTCATCCTTGCTCCTTGACTCAGGGGAGGGGATGAGCTCTTGTTCCTTAAAGGCTCCTGGGAGCCTGAAGCTGCTTGTGGAAGTGTATCCTCCCCCGGAAACTTCCTCTTTACCTTTGTTTTTGGTATTACTGGCCTCTTTATTTGAGTTGGGTCCCATGATTCCATCTCCTTCATCAATCTGTCTCTCCCCAAAAACTTGACAAGGGCCCTGTAACTTGCCAGGGCTTGAGTCAATAATTTGGACTGGTTTGCTATGTTGTTTTGCGCTACCGCCTCCATGTAACTTATTTTGTTCTGACTGTGAAAAGTCAGAAGGTTTTCTGTTCCTGGAGGCAGGTCTTCTTCTCTTCTGACTGAAGTTGCCGGGGGGAATAAGCTCAGCCCCCTTGCTCCTGCTTGTCATTTCAAAAAAACAAACAATGCCTGTTGGATTTCAATCCTTCTCTCTCTTTCAGCCAGCTCAGAGTCACAGCCACAACGTTTTGACAGGAAATCACTACTTACATTGTGTGATGATGTATTTTGCTGGTGATGTGATCCCTTCTGTTGGAGCTATGCTAGCTTTGTGGACTTTGCTGTGTTGGTTGGTACTTGGTTACAAAAAAAACTCCTTTCCCGTCCTCCATTGGCGGGAAGAAATGAGTCAAAAGAAAATTGCTTCAACACTTCCGCGGGGACCAGACGTTATTAGTTGGAAATCTTAACAATGCATTGAGATGGAAGACTTACATTGTTTCCTTTATAGACTGAGTAAAGAAAGGTGCTTCTTGATCTGGTACAATTGTTTTTTATACTTCTGGGGTCGCGGCCACTGATCTTAACAATTGGTCTCAGTTGCTATTAACGCACTTGAGTTTTCCTATCCACTGGTTGATGATAGCCGGTCCTTGAAAACCAATCCTGACAATTGATTGTAGGCAATATCTTCACCCTATTGGACAAATTTCTCAAATATTATCCAAATCTCTTTGGTGAGGTAGAGGAATGTTGGCAACAATCTTCCCATTGATTCCAAAAGTATGCACTGTTGCTTAATTATTCAATGAACACGCTGAACACTTAAAAAATTTATATATATATTTTTTTAATATTTTATGGAAGAACCAAAATCAGCAAACCATTTGAAAAAACTGTCAAAAATTTGCACACACTAATACCCAACACTTACAACCCAGTTTTAAAGCCTTGAGGCAATAATTACAAAAATGTCAAAATTTCACTGTTTTCCTTATTTGTTATAAAAAAAATATCAATTACTTGAAAAGGTGGGTAAAATATCACAAAATTGTGCACTTTTAGCAGACAAAACAATCTTAAAGGCTCTAAGATTTGATGAGACCCTCAATTTTCAGGGATATAACCTCTGTTGCTAAATGTGGCCATGGTTATACCTGCAAAAATAAGGCAAAAACCATTGTTAAAGTCAGTTTTTGACTCAATTAATTCAAACAAAAGCTAGAAGCTCACAGACTCAAACAATAAAAAGTTATTGTGAGGAAAAAAGCCAAACATTGAACCTTTATAAAAGGTAAGGGGCCTGGCTCCAAATCAATGAAGCTCAAAGGAGCTTTGCTTATGAATAAGCTCACACCCTTTATATTGGTAACACCCAAGGGTCACTACTCCAATTAAGACCTTCCACTCAAAATTGAATTTGCCAATAAGATTGTTAGTTGAATAAAATACTAAAGTTGATAGCCCAAGTCAATCCCTTCTTGAGACTGAGTTTGGTGGGCTTGTTAACTCTTGCTGTATTCTCCTACAAATAATTAATCATATATAACTGGATAAGGAAGGGGCTATAGGGTGAAGACCCTCCTCTTTTAATGTAAAAGGAGCCCTCAGGGGACTCAAGGAATCATCAGGGGAGTGCTAGTCTCTCCCTGGTTTTGTCCTCAAGGGTTCAGAACCCCATCACATCCTGCCCAATGTGAAATAGGGTACTAGTACTCATTGGGGGGGATTTTCAATGTAAAGGGTCCTATTTACATACCCCAAAATATATATAATCTACAACTAAGCTCAGGGCCCTCCAAGTGGATGCTCTTAAGGCTCAGGAGAGTTTATAAAATTATAATCACATCCCAAGGGGGATAACATTAAGATTATGTGATTGGTTTATACAGAGTGGAGAGTATAGATTAAATTAATTACTGTAGCTTGTCCCCAAAGGAAGGGAGCTTATTGGGAAGTTATATATCAATAGTTGGGACGAATCTGAGTCCTCATAACTCAATTTAAAGTTATATTGGATCCCCATCTTGATAATATATATTATCAAGGTTTTAATTCTATAATCAATACTCATAAAAACATACTTATGAAATATTATAATGTCTTGTGGCTGACAAAGAAAGTAATTTGGACCAATGAGTCAAGCTTAAAAATTGGCAAGAGCTCACAAAAATTCCTGGTATGGAGAACCCCCCAAGAAAAACTCAAATCCAATTGTATTGCTCCCACATTCAATAGTGGGAGATCATCCTTCTTGATCTGGGGTTCTTTCATTGATGAAAGGACCTCTCCTCTTGTTTTTATGCCTCCAAAACAACAAAAATCTAAAGATTTCATCAATATTGTTTACAAAGGCGCTCTTGGCCCCTGGATCAGCAACCTCAATCAATACAACACTGTTTTGATGGAAGATGGGTCCCCAGTTCACAAGGCCAAGATCAGCAAGGACTGGAAATGCTCCCATGGTATCACAAAACCCACCTGGCCAGCTCAGTCCCTGGAACTCAACCCAATTGAGAATATATGGAAAATTTTTAAAAATAATATTCAAACATTATATAAACCAAAATGATTGCAGAGATGGAAAGGGCCCTCCAAAGCACCTGGGATTACTTTCCCTGTCAAATGCTCAAAAATCTCATTGACTCCATGCCTAATCACATACAATCTGTCATCAAGGCCAATGGTGGTTCTACCCAATGGTAGATTTAATCATTTTTGTTTCTTTTTATTTTTTTCTTATTCCTCTTCATTTTATTGCTATCTTACCAAACTCCCTTCAATTTTAGATTGTAAAATCTTTTTCTATATTGTTTTAAATCTATGCTCAATTAACAGGCAAATTATGCTGGAACTTTATCTCTTAATTTTATGCTATTTCTAATTTTTTTAAAAAAATTGAATTTATTTTAAATTAAATTTAACATGCTCAGCTAGTAAAATAAACAAATTTACAACAATATTTTGTGTTTTTTTTTGTGTGAAAACAAAAATCAAAAAAAAGACAAAAAAAAAGTGGGCAGAAATCAGGGGGTCAGTCCCACACTTTTTTTCCACCAACTTTACATGTTAGACCAAACCCAAATGATGAAATGAAAACCCAAATCAGAAAATTATATGATATTTATAAATTCAAATAAAAACTCAGTTGATATTAGATATGATAAACCCAACTAGAAGCTTTCTTTGAATATAAAGAAGAAGTTTTTGCTAAAATGAGCAGGATTGGAATCATACCTCTCTCAAGTAATAGATGAACCCAGTGTTTATTGTCAACAAATCAAATGAAGATGTCATCTGATGGTTTTTTCAAACCCATTATCATAGGATTATAAGTACAAAATGAATCCCATGACATGAAAAATATTGTTCTTTCATAATGTTCTGCTATTATTTTGCCCATATCTAACTCTGAAAGCCATTTTTAAGAGGGAATCTTTTCATTGATGTCTGTGAAATCAAGTATTTTTGAAATCTTTTAAACCTCATTGATACCCCCAAGTACCTTAGCATAGCTTGCCTTATGTTTCCTCAATGTTTCAATCATTTAACTTTGCACTTTTAACCATCCATTTTAATTGCACCCAAGTGATTTTCCAATGACTCTAAATCCACAATTACCATCACCAACAGGATCCCAAAACTCACCCAAGGACTTATGTAAGTTCTCAGGTATTTGATTGAGGTATTTCCCTTTTTCTTCCTATAATAAAAAATCAATTAGCCAACATTCTAATCACATTAATGATATCAATACTCACCAAAGATGAACTTCTGGTTTACTTCTCCACCTCTTCTTCTTCCTCAGAAAAGGATTCTGATTTCAAAGGAAGGTAGCCTAATTCAATTTAATTCTCTTTCTCTTAAGTATTAAATTCAGATTCTGAGCCTGACTTGCACTATGAATATCATTTCCCCATCAGTTCATTAAAACCTAAAAAATAACACTTCTCAAAATAAAAGACTTAAAATTTTTGGTTTTTTTGGTGCCCTTCTAACCCTCCTTACCATCTTAAGTTCCTTTTCAAAATTTTCAAATATTGAAATTTTGTGACTTGTTTCTTTCAATTTGGAATGACTGTGGCTGAACCATAATACTTTTGGCTTGATCCTTGGATTAGCAACCAAAGTGGTTGCATGCTTGACCAGGGACTTTAAAATCTGCACTTTAACTGCTTCAGGTTGTCCAATCACAATTGAACTGAGCTTTTCAAACAATTGAGATGAGTCAAGAACTGGATCAGTGTCAGGGTTTCAAAAAGAAAAACAATCACTCATCAGTAAATAAATTTAGGAATAATTCAAGCCCTTCAAAAAATCCAAAAATACAACAATCCAACAATCCCACTTACTGAACTGGAAGGGTTATATTCTAACCTCCACTGAGGATGAAAATTCTCAGGCACAATGGATCCTCTTGATGCTATTATTTCACCTAAGATGTGGGAACAGGGAAGGCACAGTTTCTTGAAATATGACTTTGTGCACACCTCACCATCATGGTCACACTTTAAATTCTTCAATTTTTCCCCAATGGGTTCAATTTCCTCAATTGACAATTTTTAACCCAATGGTAAAAGTTCTGTTGGAAGAACAGTACCTAAATTTATTTGAGAGTTTTTATGCAATGCATGCAATTATTTGATTTGGCTATAAATGGTTCCTTCCGGGCATTTCCACACATCCAAAATGATCCCCAAAGATCCCACAAGTAATTGTTTGAAAGTAGCATGGGCCCCTTTTACCCAAGATGTTTTTCTATTTCTGAAGTCAGGGTTGACACAAGTCCACACCATTAAAAACATCTCTTTGATAGGGAATATGTTCTTTTCCATATAATCAGATCCTCAAATTCTTTCAAGAAACACTTTATACAAGTTTCAAAATGAGCAACCCCAGCAGAGATGAACAGAAGAAGCAATACATTGGCCTAATCTGAGTTCCTCATCATTGAATTCTGCCTCCCCCTTGGTCTTAGAGGCATCATACTTTTCCCAAAGAGACATAAAACTTTTCCATCCTTTATTATCATTACTTAAGTGAAATTTTGAATTTGGTTTAATAGTTTTAGACAACTGCAAAGAGCACAACTGTCTGGATTACTCAGTAAAACTATGTTCAACAGCACAAATAAGATATTTTTCACAGTCCATAACAAAGATTTTGGGAAGCCTCTTTGGATCATAATCCAACTCCTTTAGTGCATTCACCACCAAAATTTAGAACTCAAGATTTTCTTTTTTTATAAAAAAAAAATACTTTGTAAAATTTTTCCTGCTGTCTGTCATTCCTACAGCATGCAATAGTGAGATTTTGTACCTATTTTTCTTATAAGCACAATCCAAAAAAGCAATATGATTGATTTTTTTACCAATTTTTATAGACTTAGTATGAGCCAAGAACAGGGCCTCTAAGTCACCCTCTCCACTAAATTTGACCTAGAAAAACACTAGGTTTCTTGGAGCATTTCAAATAGAACATCCATAACACTTTTCCCATTCAGCTCAGCTGCTTTTCCCTTACACTTAGTGTTATAGATTTTTCTATATTGAATGTATTTTCACCCATCAATATTTATAAATTTCCTTTTTAGTTGAATTTTATTGAGCTCATCTTTCATTCCTTCCTTCAGTTGATCTAAGGCAACAACAGAGATTCTCCCCAGTTGAGGATGCACTGAGGGGTTTGAAGATGATTGATGATTGTGTTGGTCATTTTTAATGGACAGGTGCCACATGGGATCTGTTACTTTCCAAATTTCTCAGATAATGAATTCAAACACAACCTTTCTTTTGTGATTTTGCATTTTCCTTTTGGTGAGCAACCAACCTTTGCATCCTCCATATCTGTTGCATGCTAGGTCTACACATTTGTCTCTCTTTGACTTGAATTTTTCAAGATCATAGCCATGCATGGATTCCCATTTGTCTCAATAATTTTCAGCTTACTTACTACTAGGAAAGGAACTCACAGGAGGAGGCTCAAGAGGTTCTGGCAACCCATTGTTAAATATTTACATGGTTACAGCTTCCATGGTTACATTAGTCTTCATCAAGCCAAATCATTCTCAGTCAGATGGCATATAAAATGCAACCCACCAGCTTGAGTCAATTCCAGTTGTGAAACATCTTGTTCCTCAATTGTAACCCTAGATGAAGATGAAATTGGGGCGTCCAATTTTTTATTGAAAAAATACCCAGCTTCTGCCACAGATTGGTTAACAGCACTATCAATGAAGTCCTTTAATGCAGCCATGTTGAAACCAGGGGGGCTTGGGATTGCCACTGTGCCCATAATGCAAAAAAAAAAAATCCAAAGTCATTTTATTATTCAATCAAACTGTTTCAAAAAATCCAAAGTGTACTCACTTTTGGGTTGAGAGAAAAATTATCCAAAAAGCAAGTGTTTTGTATGGTTTTTGACAATACTTTGTTTTACCAATAGGCAGAATGCACATTAAATGTTCAAATTTCTTTTTGTGGTCCAATAGTCCCACAATGTATGCAAAATCCCCAAATTTGGGTTTACATCACTCAAGTGTAGTCCTGGGGTGCCTAGTTACCCCTAATTTCCCCCTGAAATGGCCCATTTAGGGCTATCTTTCCCCAAGTGTTCCAAACGTTTCATGGAAGACACGCATGAGTTGTAAAAAACTTTGCTTGCAACTTGTTGAGTTGTGAAACTGCGTTAACAACTCATATGGGTTTCATACAGTTTTTCATGCCCATTTGCAACCCAGGTTTGTGAATTTAACACCACCCTATTTCAATATATTACAGATTTCCTGATTCATATAATATTCTCTGCCTCTGGAATATCTTGAAAGATGTTGAAATTTATTGCATCAGATATTGACATTCTCAATAAAATTGGGAAATTTGCTCAAAATATTGGAAGTTTCTTGGGAATTCAGGACCATCCAATAAACTGGATTCCCTCAAAGATATTTTTTTTCTATTTTTGAAAAAAATCTCTAGTTTGATAAAAAATTAGCTCAAGAATTGAATAACAGAATTATTATTGAAAAAGATTTGTGATGAATTCCTCTGGCTTATTTTATGATTCTTTTTTTTAAATATATCAATTAATATCCATCCAATCCAATGAAAGTTCTCTAGAGAATTCAGTGCAATATTTCAAGCATTCAATTAAATCTTCATAATTTCTGGAATAATTTCTGTGTTTTTGGTTGGAATTTTTGTTGGTAATTTTGCAGTATTCCAAAAAAAAAAGAAGAAGAAGAAAACATGAGGAATTTGTGGTGGGTTACTTATTTTTGTTTATTTTTGTTTTTTTTATTTTGGGTAAGAATTAGGTATATCATGGGTTGTGGTAGTGATCCTAGCAAAAGAATCTCCAATTTGGGGGAGGATGTGTTTTGTGTTAATAGACCTCCACTAAGCTTATGATCATTCAAAAAGAATGATGTTTCAGTGCAGTGACCACAGAAGCATAGATATAACTTCATGAATCTGCAGTCTCTCTCCACTGAAAGAGGGAATATAAGGGTAGCCCAACACATTCCACAATCAGAAATGATATGAAAAACAGATTGGAAAGTAAAATCCATCCAATTTCTGTTCCTGGAGAGTGCAACTAAAATTGTGCATAGTATTGGTTGGGAACTACATAACACAATTTTGAATTGTGGAAAAGTGCATTGGGGGGGTTGAGGGGGGGGGAAATATGAAAATATGGCTATAGATTGGAGAATATGTCAGGAAAGGAAATTTGTTTAAGAAAAGAAAAAAATTGATCTGTGGGTCAACCATCCAATCCAGAAATTTACAGGGAACACATGCAGATCAGTTAAAGTTAAATATCAAAAAATTATGGGGGAATAACTGGTGAAGCTGGTGGGAGCATTGAGATTATGGAAAATGAGAAGTTTTGAAGGTTACAGGAGGTGATAAAATCGCCAGGATATACCAAAAATCTGGAAGAGATTAAAATTAATGGTTTTGGAAAACTCAGGGAATCTAGTTTTGTCAAAGATAGGTTTTTGAGAGCATGTAAAAGTTTTTTGTTTGGAGGCAGAAAAGGAGTGTGGGAATTTTTGGTGCTAAAAATTAGTATTTAAAGCATCCTTTCTTGTGAATAGTTTAGGGGTGGAAAATTTCATTGGTGGAATGGATCAGCAGTTTGTAGATTTTTGGGGAGCTTAATGAAGTTATCTATGAAATTTAATTATCAACAATAAGTCACAAAAAATATGCAGTCTTGGAGGGTTTAGTTTTTATAGTTTTGAGGTGGAAAAATACTACTGATGATCATACAGCAGGAAATCTTTGTAGTAGCAGGAACTCACATCATAGAATGTCAAAAATGTAAATTTTTTCCAGATCAGGAATTACATTGTGGATATCTTATCACATCCAGAAGTTTATAACACACATTAGCCACAATTTCTTCATTTTTTTAATTTAAAAATAGGATCAAGGGTGTGGTTAAATACATTCTAAACTATCACATATATATATATTTATATATAAATAAAATTTTCTTGTTTTATGATTTCATCAGTGGCTGAATTTCATAAATTCTTTTTTTTACTGTACTGAAATCATGAATTCATACTCATATTGTTTTCCCTCAATCAAAACCCTTTACATCAAACTTACACTTATCTTTGAAATTTAACTTGAAAATTTGAGAGATTTTTTTGAGACTTGATTTCCATTATTTTGGTTATCAGATTCTTTGGCTAAATTCATTTGAATATTCCTTGATGAATTCCTGTAATTTTTGCATGAAAGCTTTCCTTTCCATTTTTTCTCAAACCAGGCAGGAAGTTGCAACACGTCACTCTGTTGACCAACCAACCACTATCATCAAACGGTATTGAGCTCTCACTCATAAGCAATTCCAATCCCCATTCTAATTCCAGCTCATTAAAGTACATCTTTGTTAAAGTTCACAAATTTATATATTTTTTATATTTTTTTTTGGGCTCAATTCTATGATGAAAAAAAATTCTTGACTTCCAAAATCAAAATTTGGACAGAAAACTTGGAAATTGCAGAGAATTAATACATAAAATTGGATAGTATGATTTCAATCACAGGAAATGCTTTATTATTATTATTATTATTATTATTATTATTATTAGTTGAGGATATAAAAAATCAATTATAGGACAAACCAAAATTGAACTTAGTCAAAGAGCCCAAAAAAGAGGAATACAAAAAACAATTAATTGGAAAAAATAAAACCAAATTCAGGGGGGGGATTGAAAAAATAGGCCAAATAAAAATAAATTAGGACAAAAACCCTATAAAAAAAAGGACAAAATTCATGAAATACACAGGAAATAATTATTAAATGAATAGTAATAAGAAATTAAAGAATTGAATAAAGTTTTTCCTGTTTTCATAAAGAAAAGGGGGGATGAATGGGTGGTTAGTATTAAATTAAAAATAATTTAAGTTAAACTAAGACGGTTTACATTCAGTAATCACTAAGAGCCTTCAACAATCTCAATCCCAATAGATTAGAGTAAGTTATAAATCAAATCCCACATGATGAAGAGCAATTTTATTATTAAATCAAAAAAATCTGATTGATGATATCTCAAAACTTTTAATTTATGTGATAGAATCAAGTATTGAGCACCAATCAAATATATAAAATAAAAAAGGGTCCAAAGATCCATACAAATTAGTTGATTCCAAATTCAGATTCAAGGTTTATAAACATCAAACCCCAATTTCATCCAGCATGAAAGAGGATCAAAGTTAGTGAGATCCTCTGCTGTTCTTTTATTGAAAATAGATAGTGGCCATGCATCATGCTTGAGAGGTATTGGTTGATGGGTTTACAAAAACGTTTTCTGTGTAAAAAAGTCCAAAAAACAGATTTACCTTGTCCAGTGGACTTGATTACGAGATTTGTTGGCCTTTTTTTCTTGAATACAGGTGTGATTCTGTTGAGATCTGATGGCCCCATGATTTCAAGAAAATTTTCACTATTGACCTGGTGGCAAAGGCTAGTGGTCAACAGGATTTTCCATGAGATTTTCACCCTGATCAACAGGGTTGGTAAAAAGTTCTGCCACCATACAACTCTTCAATCTACAAAAAAAAATTCAAACATCAACTCAATATATTTGGATTGAATTGGTTTGAGAAATGGGAACCCCCGAGTTGGATTTAATTTGAGGAAATCAAGATGAGATCAATCATATTGAATCTAACCTTAAGAGAGAAAGATCAAGGAATCCCCATCTCATAGATTAATTTGAAATCCCACTGCAGCTGTTTTAAGATCATCACTCATTCATTCCAAGAAACCTGACCTTGTTCCAAAGCCAAGTTTTTAATTCCAGACAGTTACCAATGAGCTAAATCACCTCACAAAATATAATTCCTTGCTGCAGGTTTCAAATTTCTCACACCTTTTGTTTATCTGAAAAAACTTTGGGATGGATACTCATCAATCACAAGGATTAAAGAAATCCAGATAGCCAACATGTTCTTGAGGGTTCCAGACCATAGTAACAGATGATGATCTTAAATGCAAATTCCTCTTGGAAATTGACCAACCATCACCAACCAGTTTAAAGGAAGATGACTACTTACAAGTTTCAATCATAACATCAAATAAATCCTCTAACCCCAAATCTCTCCAAAAGAGTTCTAAAAATACAGTATGTAAAACCCATTTGGGTGGTGCTTAAATTTAAGCCTTTTTTTAAAAAAAAGTATGCATGGCACTTTGTAAAGTTGACTGGGTTCCTGGCCAAGCCATTTGGGTGCCTTTTCAAGTGTGCATTGGCCCTTAGCCAAATTATTCTGGCACCTAGTAAAGTTCCACTTGGAACCAATCATGTCAGCTTGCTACTATTGCAAAGAAAACTGCAAAAGTAACAGAAATAACATAAAAATAATAATGATAAAATTGACCTTCGAAGGAGTAGTAAAACCACAAATATTATTGCAAAAATCAATTCTCCACCCAAAATTAGGTAGGGTCACTCACTGACCCCACCCTTGAAATCCAACTCCTTATATTTTTAAATAATTAAGGAAAGAAAGACCAAAATACCACGGCACCACTATTGAACTTTTTGGCAAATTAAATATTCCACATGTATTTTCACGTATAGGTTTCACACCTAAAATTCAGTCAGAATTGAGGTGTTGTTTATATTTTAGGAGTTACAGACGGAAATGTGTTCTGTCACAATTCCCGCACGCACCCACAGCAGCCAATACACCCGCGCGCAGCTGAGCTACAGCACTGTCACCCTGTCAAAGCCATGTACGCAGCCCTGGGCCTCTGACAAGTAAGCAGCCGCGGGACTATGGGTTGACAAAGTGAAAGACGGCCTGAGAAACCTAGGTACCACGTAAACATGCTACAACCTACACGGGAACATTCTACATATGTAATAAATGTTCCCATGGAGATTAGATAGTCTAAAAATACATAAACGTATATAAAAATACCTAAATACCCTTTATACATATTTTTTTAAAAAATAATTGAAAGTGCCAAAATGTCGAAAATAAGATAATGACTAATTCTAAAAATATATTGAAATACTTTAATATACTATTATGAAAATGTCTAGACATCAATATTTTTGTGACATACTAAGGAAACTAATGATGTAAAAATATTACATGAATACCCATGACTTATATTTTTAAGTAATTATTTTAGTAAATCAACTGAAATTTGAAAATAAGGAGTAAAATCAATATCATGACTTTACTCCAATTATTTAATACATAATGAGAACTCACCTGAAATAAGAATATTGGTAGGAATTTCTATCAAAATAATTGTTAACTTAGTGGGAACATTTACTAAGGATAATTAATTAAATAATAAATAAAAAGGACAGACTAGTGTTATTCACACATCCAAACATCAATTATAAAATAGAATAATTTGTATACCCTGTGGAATTAGATGCTACCCGTGCTACATCACCAACAACACGTGACAGGCTGCCACTGGTTACCCTGCTAGCCTCAGTTTCCGTCCCTTTGAGCCCCTGTACACCTCAGAAGGACAATATTGCAACTCAAAAAGCTATAAATAAAGAGCTCTTTTGAGGATATTGAAAATATTTTGATAAACCAAATATTTTACAGATTTTTGCTGCATTAATTTAATAATATATTGATTATTTATTCTATCACCTCTGGTATCTAAAGGATAGCAAGGATCTTGGCATCCATGAGGCTGACAATTGAATATTTGGATAAATCTTATTGCAAGGTTAATTGGTTTGGATATGGTTTATTGTTATAAATCAATATAAATAAATTGATTATTAAATATTTTTATAGAGGGTCCACAATTAAATTGGGTATCATTAACACCTTTCTTCAGGGAATTAAGTATGAAAACACGTATGCCTGGTTACTTTGGAACCTTTAATTTATATTCCTAAAAGATATATTTCCCAAAGATAATATGTCTATAGAATACACGGTGGAGTGGCAGGGCTTTGTAAACAAGCTGCAACAACAGAGAAAGGATACTAAGACTCACTGGTATATTATTAAATCCTTTTTGTACCTTTTTGGGACGCGCACTGATGGGTTAAACCTGTATACCGGGTTTATAAGGTTGTTCAGCAGTTTAGATTGATAAAAGAGGGTTGAGGACGGATATTATTAATCAGACTAAGCCATAAATCACTTACTAATCTCTTATAAGTATTTGATTACCTTGGCACGGTGTCTGGATTTAAATATAACTGGGTCTCTGGATATCAATATCCTCAAAAGAGATCTTTATTTATAGCTTTTGGAGTCCCAATATTGTCCTTCTGAGGGGTACAGGGGCTCAAAGGGACAGAAACTGAGGCTAGCAGGGTACCCAGTGGCAGCCTGTCACGTGTTGTTGGTGCTGTAGCAAGGGTAGCATCTAATTCCACAGGGTATGGGAATTATTCTACTTTATAATTGATGTTTGGATTTGTGAATAACACTAATCTGTCCTTTTTATTTATTATTTAATTAATAATCATTAGTAAATGTTCCCAGTAAGTTAATAATTATTTTGATAGAAATTCCTACCAATATTCTGATGTCAGGTGAGTTCTCATTATGTATTAAATAATTGGAGTAAAGTCATGATATTGATTTTACTTCTTATTTTTTAATTTCAGTTGATTTACTAAAATAATTACTTAAAAATATAAGTCATGGGTTTTCATGTAATATATTTACATCATGAGTTTTCTTAGTATGTCACAAAAATATTGATGTCTAGAAACTTTCATAATAGTATATTAAAGTATTTTAATATATTTTTAGAAGTAGTCATTATCTTATTTTCGACATTTTGGTACTTTGAATTATATTTAATAAAAAAATACGTATAAAGGTTATTTAGGTATTTTTATATAATTTTATGTATTTTTAGACTATCTAATATCCATGGGAATATTTATTACATATGTAGAATGTTCCCGTGTAGGTTGTAGCATATTTACATGGTACCTAGGTCTCTCAGGCCATCTGTCACTTTGTCAACCCGTAGTCCCGCGGCTGCTTACTTGTCAGAGGCCCAGGGCTGCGTACATGGCTTTGACAGGGTGACAGTGCTGTAGCTCAGCCGCGCGTGGGTGTATTGGCTGCTGCGGGTGTGTGCGGGAATTGTGACAGAACACATTTCCGTCTGTAACTCCTAAGATATACACAACACCTCAATTCTGACTGAATTTTAGGTGTGAAACCTATACGTGAAAATACATGAGAAATATTTAATTGGCCAAAAAGTTCAATAGTGGTGCCGTGGTATTTTGGTCTTTCTTTCCTTAATCATTTAAAAATATAAGGAGTTGGATTTCAAGGGTGGGGTCAGGGAGTGACCCTACCTAATTTTGGGTGGAGGATCCATTTCTGCAATAATATTTATGGTTTCCCTACTCCTTCTCAGGTCAATTTGATTATTATTATTTATATGTTATTTCTGTTACTTTTGAAGCTTGCTCTGCAATAGTAGCAAGCTGACAAATCAAACCTGGTTGCAATGACCTTCTCCCCACTCATTATTTAGAGTTTATTCAAAATTGACATGCAAGGTTGAAGAATGGAAATTTTCATCAGCAACAGGTTTACCTGACCACAGCCAACCATTGTTGGAAATAGGCAGCTAGATTAAAAACAATCACCTAACAATAACATTTTCTTTGTTTAATCCACCTTCAATGCATTATGATGTGGCTTGCAAAGCAGCCAGTTATAAATTTTTAAAAAAGGGGTCATCCCCAGATCTCCCAAAATGCTATAGAAGAAACTCAAGACATCATTCCTTCAGCTTGGAAGAAGAGTCTTGATTTTGTTCTCCACTTGCCATTAGTACTCAACAAAGATACCTATCCATCTGTGAGATTTGAAAGAAACACACCACACTTGGATTACAGGCTAGTGGTCCCTTTGGTTGGTGAATTACCAAGAGTGAGATAATTTCCCAACCATGCTGGATTAAATCACTCTATTGCGTACCATATAGTGACTTGTGTTTCTCAGGTTCATGGGAAAACATTGTGAAGATTTGGAGAATAATGAACAGAGAAAAAGGTTCTGATGACATCAAGATTTTTGAAACAGTTGGCAAAATTGGGAATCTGGTTGGCCAAGTGCAACCAGCTTTGATCAATGTCCAAAAATGCTTGATCAGGTGCCAAGATTGGACCCCTGCAAGCCCAACCCAATCAAGCACTCTGGGCACCTACCCAAGTCCTGCTTGTTGTGCACCAAGTGGACTTTGACCAGCGCCCAGATGTGCATTAAACACCATACATGTATTTCAATTGGAAGATTATCTATATCCCATTCCAAAAAAAAAAATACACACACACACATTGAAAAAAGATTGAAACAACTTTCAAAGTTACAAAGAATACAAGATTATATGATTGATGATGAGACTGATGTGAACAGAAAAACATGTTTCAAACATTCAAATCAAGTTTTTGGTCTTTGGTTTCAATAGGTTTCATTGTAAGTTCAGCCTCTGATAGATATTCCCTCATCATACACTCTCTACCTGATTCCAAAATCCTTCTTTTTTTCCTCAATAGCAATCATCATCCCATGTTTTGATTGGTCTGGAAATGAGCATGTGTGTAGATATGAGTGATCCAGTATTCTTGAGTCTAGCCCCCCCCCCTTATCTCAGTTAGTAATACAACCTTAGTGTCTACACTTTTTAATAATAATGAAACAGGATTGATCAACTATCAACTCTTTGCATGAATGATGGGAGGATCCTGCCTGAGAAGCTAGGACTCCAACAAGTCATGAGTTTTTTTTTCTGGATTTAATTATTTATTTGAATTCAGAGTACATACATCCTAAACACTTCCAAAGGTCTACCTACTCCTTTTCTTTTTTTCTTCTTCTTCTTCTTCAAAAAAAAAAAAAAAAAAAAATTGGAACAAAATTTTCAATGGAAATAATTTACTAACATTAAGTCATGATCAAGAGAGATCAAGCAAGAGGTTTGAAGAAAAAAAAAATTCTTGAGAGATATATTAAAGGGCTACTTGATAGCCATTCTATGCTATGCTACACTAATTATCAGAGATTGAATTTCCTTACAAGATCAATTTGAACACCCTCAATGGGTTTGGTCCATCAGATTCCTCTTCTTCTTCTCCTTCTTCTTGAGAAAAAATAAATAAATGAATGAATAAATAAATTCATATTCTTTTTTTATGCTCAATTTCAGGTCTATAGATCTAATTGATTTCACTTTACCTGGGAGGGTACAAAGTATTAAAGTCATCCAGAAGAATTTGATGAGGTTTAATTTGAATCTCTGATTAGTTTTTCTACCTAAGCCTAAGTCAAACCCCTGGTCTGTTGCTTTCATTCTTTTCTTTTATTTCTTCCTCTCTTACCAAGATTCCCCTCCCCCCACTCCCACTCTGCTTTCTGCCTGTAATTGATCTTCAAGCTTACCTAATATATACTCAAAGTATTGGGTCCTGCACCCTTCAAAAATCTTGGTGTCGTTTGCCTTGGTCCTGCATCCTCTATTCATTTCCCAACCTTGAGGATGCGGCACCTCTTGCATCCCTAAGCTTTTTCACCGGGAAAATGCCCCCCCAGCAAATTTGGGCCAATAATGCTAGTTTGATCCTCATCTTTCTGATTTTTTGAGGCTTGCAAAATACCAACGTTGACCTCCTTTGAAAACCGTCCAGTAGCCGCCGTTGTTATCCGCAATCATAGCCGCAAGGTGGATAAGCTTGCGCACCAGGCAACAGGCTTCCCTCCCCCAATTTGGGGAAAATATACACCAGTATGTACATATGTACATACATACATAATCCTTACAAACACCTACACCCAGCACTAATAAACCCTTGTTTTTTTTTCTTTTCTTTTTTTTTATTGGTTCAAACATCTCAGTGAGCTTGTTGCCGCTTGACGCGTCTGGTGGAATTGTATATCCGCTAGACTTGTCAGGCTGGGGTGGATGCAATCAAGCACCACAAGGCCTGCCATTGCTGAGCAAGTGCAGAGGAGGTGTGTATAACATCTACCTCCTCTTAGGGTCTCCCAGCTTGCCTCCACTCAACGCACAGCATCTTTGTCTCAAGAGAGAGAGGGGGAGGAGATGATGAGGATTGGCAGGCAGGCCAAGGCCAGTCTCAAGCGGCCAAGACATCCTTGTCATCCTTGGCTTGGTGCAGGATTAATGAAACACGGGCAGGCAGTGAGTTGGACGAGCACACAAATGGGGACAAATGACTTTGAGATTGTTCACACCTGATGGAGTTGAACGTGAGGGTTGAAGAGGAAGTGTTAGATGCTGAGACAATGGTACAGTGGAACATGAGCATTTTGTGCAAGAGCTTACCTGGAGGACAGAGAATACTGGTGCAGTACAATGAGTGAATAAGTGAATGATTGAAAGAAGAGATCTCTGTCCTCCAGTTGTAGCTCGGTGGTAGTGAGGAGCGGAGATTATGTTTCAACTTTATTCCTCATCATACCCTGCATGGGTGCGCAGCCTTTATACAGGTGTTATGTATCAGGGTCCAGCTCTTTCAATATCTTTCAATACCCCCCCCCCCATCCTCTTCAAGTTGTCAGCTTCAAAGCAGTGCAGTCGCGGGAGTGTTTAACTCGCGGAAGGGCCTTGGTGAACATGTTGGCCAGGTTGGAGGCAGTGGGAACGTAGGAGATAGCAATGGTGCCCTCCTCCAGGAATTCTCAAATCCAGTGGAACCTGACGTCAATGTGCTTTGACCTTGACTGGTACATAGGGTTCAGGGACAGCATGAGTTCCCCGCAATTGTTGACAAGAAGGGAGGGACAGCCAGATAGGGAAATGCCAAGGGACTTGAGAAGGGTGAGGAGCCACACTGTTTCCTGTAGCCCCTTGTAGATTGATTTGTATTCTGCCTCTTTGGTAGAGGTAGAGACCATTTCTTGATTCTTTGACTGCCACAATATCACAGAGTCACCCAGCAGCGCAACGTAGCCAGAGTAGGAGCGACACATATTGGAGGAGTTACCAAAGTCTGAGTCAGTGTAGACCCTCAGAAAGCCTTGGTGGCAGCCATGGAGAGTAAGAGCCACATTGCAGGTGCTGGAGAGGTAGCGCAGAAGATGAAGGACTGCTGCCCAGTGAGTGTTGTCAGGCATTTTCAGGTGCTGGGAGAGCTGGGAAAGGGTGAACGCAATGTCAGGCCTGGTTGACACAGCTAAGTAGTTCAGCAAGCCAATAGCCTGGCTGTAATTGAGCCCTTTCAAGGAGAAGGTCTCATGGGTCTGGACCAATGCTGCCACAAGGCAGGTGTTTGGAACCATTGGAGTAGACACCGGACGGCAATCTACCATGTTGTATTTTCACAAGATGCAATCAAGGTAGGCACAATGCGAGAGCTTCATGCTGTCTCCCTCACATGAAAGTTGGATGCCAAGGAGATGAGTAGCCACCCCCAGATCCTCCATGAGGTAGCGCTGAGTGATGAGGCGCTTGAATCTATCAATTTCCGAGATGATGATAATCAGGTTGTCAACGTAAACGTGAACAAAGCATTCCCAGTTGTCTATATTGGACGTAAAAAGGAAGGGGTCAGCCATTGATGGAGTAAAGCTGGTGGATTGGAAGAAAAATTTCAGCTCGCTATACCAGACCCACGGCACTTGTTTCAGGCCTTAGATGGATTTGTTGATGCGGAGAAAATAGCCGGAGGGGACATCCAGGCCAGCTGGAGGGCATAGAAAGATGGTTTCTTTAGGATCAACGTTCAGGAAGGCATTTTTTGCATCCATTTGGTGGATGTGGTAGCCTTTTGCCAGCCCAAGAGAGATTGCCGTCCTGAGAGCAGTGGAACAACCAGTGGGGGAATAGGTCAGATCATAGTCTTCCTCACTCTGCTTGTTGCCCTGGGCACACAAGCGTGCTTTGAACTTCACAACCCACCCTAGTTTTTCCAGTTTCTTTTTGAAAACCCACACCGTGTTGAGGAGCCACACACCAACTGGGATTGGCACAATGTCCCAGATGTTGATTTGCTCCATTGCATCTAGCTCAGCCTTGACCACGGCCATCCACTCAAGTTGTTCCAGTGACAATTTGGCTTCACAAAATGTGGCGGGCGTGCTTGCATCTGCCTTAGACAAGAAAGCCAGGACTGTGGAAAACATGGCTCTTGCGCCAGAGCGTTTCTTGCTGTCCAGAATGTTGGAAGGGTCCAGATTGGCAGAGACATCATTGGGGGCTCTGTTTCTGTTCAAGATGTAGTCCCAGCCAGGCCAATGCTTGTGTGATGATGGATCAGGCCCATTGAGGATTGGTGGCTGAGGCGTTGCCAAAGGAAGGGAGAGGTCATGGTTGGAAGCAATTAATGGCTGAGGAGTGACAATGGAGGGTTCAGGATCAGACACGACTGGGCAAGGAGCACTGTCAGGCTCTTCAGCAACTGGCAAATGCTGGTAGGGGTTGTTTGAAGTAGTCAATTCATCATTGCTTTCAAGGAACAGAAAAAGCTGCAAGTTGACAACCGGAGGAGAGGCCAAGATGCTCCAGCCTGGGAATTCATCCTCCACAAACCAGATGTCATGAGTCCAAGAGATGCAGCTGTCATTTGTGAGAATTTGCCAGTTGGAAAGTCCCAGTTGATAACCAAGTAGGATACCTTTCACCACAGTGTCTCCAAATTTTTCTTGTCTGAGGGGTTTTGGGACTTTCACATATGCAAGACAGCCAAAAGGCTTCAGGCAAGTTAGATCAAAGGGACGCTCAAACCACAGCTGATAGGGGGAGATCCAATTGGACTTCCTTCTAGGGTTGACATTCTCCAGAAACACCGCTGTCATCACAGCTTCTTCCCAGTACTCGGGAGGCAGTTTTGCCTGTTTCAGCAATGCTTGAGCCTTCTCACTAGTTGTGTGGTTGCCTTGCTCCGCCATGGATTTTTGATGTGGGGTGTACGGGCTAGTTACGTGGACAGTTATGCCTTTCTCTTCAAGCAGATTTAAGAATTGTTTTGAGTTAAATTCACCGCCCCCATCAAAGACAACGTTCTTTACAGTGGTGGATTTGAGATTTTCCATTTTGGTCAGGAAGGATACAAAGGTAGGAAAGGCATTGGATTTATTGCTAATAATGTATGCAAATCTGTATCCTGTGTACCAGTCTGTTATTTTGAAGTAATACCAACCTCTGGAGAGAGAGGCGGGAGTGATTTTCCCACTGAGGTCCAAAAAAAGCGTCTTGAGGATTTGGGTGGATTCAGGAATATGCCCTTTGAAGGGTAGTCGGTGCGACTTTGAAAGGAGACATTCCTCACAGTGCATTTTGGAGACATCAACCCCATACATGTGCTTTAATGCTTCTTTACTTGGGTGACCGGCGCGCCTGTGGAGCAGTTCTAGGTGAATATTGGCGCTAGCTTCCACACTGAGAGCTGACAGACCTTTCCTTGCTGGTTGCAATTTGAGCACTATCATGTTGTCAATGACATTGGCTTCCAGGAGGGGTGTATCTTCTCTCAGCAGGAAAATGTTGGTATCAGTCACGTCTTGTATTTTGAACCTGTTGCAAAGAAGTCTACCTAGGCTGATAAGCGTTCCTTGAAGGCTAGGCACATACAGTGCTTTCACCATCATGCTCTTTCCATCCAGTGTTTTTAATTGAACAAAGCCATCACCTTTCACCTGTAGAGTGTTGCCATCAGCAATTTGGACCTTTGATTCTTGTTTGGGGAAGTCAGTGAAGTGGATTTTGACATTGAACATGTGGTGGCTTGCACCGCTGTCAAGTATTGCTTTGTTGGATTCTGCTTTGATTGTCAAGGCTCTCTTTGTGCAAATGTATGCACCACAAGATGAGCATGATCCATTGGAGTCTTTGTCATGAGAAGTTTTGGCATTGTTGGCCTTTACTTTGCGTTTCTTGGCCTTCTTGATCTCCCTGCATTTGGATTCCTTGTGCTTGGTTTTGGGGTTGTGCATCCCATTAGAACATACCAGATAGTTCCAAGCAAAGACCTTGAGCGCCTTTTCTTTTGTCTTGACAGAAGAGCCAGAGGCTGATTCTTGTTGTTTGGAGTCAAGCACTTCCATGACCAGCTTCAGTGTCAGTGGCCGTTTGGAGTATAGTATTTCCTTGGTCACTTCCATTGTACTTGGGAGACAACTGAGTATGTATTCAGCCATGAGGGGTTTGTGGAGATGGACAAAGCCGTTGGTCTCATCACCAATCCTCAGGCCTACGGCCGTGAGGGCGTTGATGTGAATATTTATATTGACAAGACAGGACTGGATGTCCTTGTTAAAGGTGAGTTCAAGGAATTTTGTGTAGAATTGTGCTTGGTTATCCTTGGATTGGGACTTGTAGCAGTTTGTGAGCAGTGCCCAGATTGCACTGGGATTTTGTTCATTGTCAGGATTGACTAGACGTTGGACGTTGGCATATCCTATGTACATAGTGAGGATTCCAGCGGTCTTTCTCTGTTCCTTGCGGAAGGTGTGTGGATCTGTCACAACCGGAGGGTTTGAGGTGGTGAGATGCTTGAGTAAGTTGTTCATGCTGAGGTAGCTCTTGATGGAGGATTTCCATACTGGAAAGTTGTTGTCTTGGAGTACAAACAGCATTTTGAATTGATCTCCTCCGTTCATTGTGCTCTATTGAGGTTATTTAGAGTGATAAATGACCTTGGCTCATAACCTAATGAAACACCGGCAGGCAGTGAGTTGGACGAGCACACAAATGGGGACAAATGACTTTGAGATTGTTCACACCTAATGAAACACTGGCAGGCAGTGAGTTGGACGAGCACACAAATGGGGAAAAATGACTTTGAGATTGTTCACACCTAATGGGGTTGAACGTGAGGGTTGAAGAGGAAGTGTTAGATGCTGAGACAATGGTACAGTGGAACATGAGCGTTTTGTGCAAGAGCTTACCTGGAGCACAGAGAATACCGGTGCAGTACAATGAGTGAATAAGTGAATGATTGAAAGAAGAGATCTCTGTCCTCCAGTTGTAGGTCAGTGGTAGTGAGGAGCGGAGATTAGGTTTCAACTTTATTTCTCATCATACCCCGCGTGGGTGCGCAGCATTCATACGGGTGTTATGTATCAGGGTCCAGCTCTTTCAATATCTTTCAATAAGGATCACTTCCCGACCACGTACACTCACGCCTACCTACAGATAGTCTCTTGACCGTCTGCCCGCCTAGGGCCAGCAGGATGGCAAGAGATCTCGAAGGCCGGGTGACGAGATCACCAGCCCGACCGTGCCTGTCGAGATCCAGAAGACCTCATCGACGCTCTACCGGATACATAGAATCTCCCTGACTCTGACGAGATCGCTCCAAGTTTCTAGTAGAGATATTCGACTGGTCTGTCACGTATACCTGATCATCTATAGACAGCAGGTTGGGGTCCCAACAACCACCTAAGCCCCCCCCCCCCTCGCCTTCATTTTTTTTTTTTTCATCTTGGTGGTGATGGTAAAGAGGTTTGACGACTCACTCATACGATTTGATCAAAGGACTAAAGTCAAGTAATTTTCAATCGTTTGTAGACATATATATTATTTCCTCATATATAATAAGAGCAACACATCCAGATAAGCGTTTCGTTTTTTGGTCTACACGTGTGATACATTTGATTTGATTTGATTTCATATTTTTTTTTTTTTTGATGAGAATCATGTTTTTTCTTTCTTTCTTGTTTTGACATTACCAACCCTCGGAGGAACCAAGACTATAATATGCATACCGCCCAACCGATGGTGATGATTCTACACCACCAGCCTAATGACACTCTGGTTGACGAGAAGAAGAGCAGAAGGAATGATACTCAGGAAGGTAAAGAAAACAAGAGCAGAGCGAGCTCTCAACAACCCGCCCTTTCTTCTCAAGAGTGACTCATGAAAAATCGGCGGCGTAAGGTGGGGGTTGGATGGATCCATCGGAGCTGATGATGGGATCGTTTAGATTACCAAGTTGGTGATGATTATGGGTATCCGAGGGGGAGTGATGAGTGGGATCCACGGCATGATGGACTGAATGGCCAGCAAGGTTCAAAAACATCGACGATAACGTAGTGTCGAGACCAGACGGATGTAGAGCTTGCTGAGGGTGTACGTTCTCTAAAAACTGATGTTGACTGGGATTTTCAACATGATGGGGAATCGGAGGCGGATGGCTTTGGGTTTGATTGAGCCAATCAACTGCGTAAGCTGGTGGACGGCCAACTTCTTCATCGGTCAGTCTACCGCTGATTCTACTCGAGTCATGACTATGATTGCTTGGCTGCGTCGACATATGGAGTGGCACAAGGGATGAGCTTAGGGTCTCACGGGGATCTTCAGCGGTTCGAAGAGGGATGGCTGGGCCACACAAGTCGTTCATGGGTTGAAGCCTGTGTGGAATAGGGTTTCCGAGGGCGTAAGGTACCAAGGTCCCACCGGTGATGGTACGGAAATCGATCACGTTCGGAAAGGTGCCGGAGGGCGAGTTTACCGGGTCTTCGAACGAAACGGGATGATCAAAAGGGACGATTAGGGGGGATCGAAGTTCGATTCCTTCGGGTGGGGTATCAGGGGCCGGAGGTGGAGATTCATCTTCGTCGATCGTGGGAGGAGCTGGTCCATCTTCACCTGCGTAGGACGAAAACGATTCGTAGCCGTCATACTCCTCTTCTTCCCCTTCCCCTTCCTCGTCTTCATCATCGTCCCAGTCGATCGGTCCTATCCGTTGGAAATCCAAACCCGTAAGTTGAGAGGTAGACGCCTCGGCTAAACGATCGTCAAGTTCAAGTCGAGTATCATCCCTTTCGAAATATTTGGGAGCCGGGCAATGTCGATCGATGGAAGGAATCGAGGACTTTCTCTCATCTTCCGTTACCTCGGTTTCTTCGGATGCTTCTTCGGCTTTGCTAGCAGATGGAACCAATGTCGGATCTGGGATGGGTAAGGGTGGCCAATCGGGTACGATCCCGATATCCCGCTCGATCTCGAGATCTTGTCTTTCGCCCTCTCTACCCGTGATGCTGACGATGACCGATATAGTAAAATAAACGTCGAAGAGGATGGTAGATTGAGTGATGGTTTCACATGGTGAGATAGTTTCGATGGGAGATGGCCTGTGATCGACCAACTGCTTCGAAGGAGTAGTCGAACCGACGTAGCAGACCGAATGAGGTCTGGCGAGGCATGAGTGAAGTGTCAAGCGGAGGAATACATCCCGAGTGGCTGAGAACCTGCACGACTTTCCAGAGACTGCGAGCACTGTGGTGGTGATCTGATCGGGTATCTCTGGTGTAGTCGACCGTTCCTGTGATGGAAGATATTGTGGAAGAGAAAGAATCAGATTGAGGATCAGAGGAGCCGACTGGTTACGATGATCCGACCAAGACGAGCGAGAAACTGACGAACTCGGATGTGACGTCTTAGTTGAGCACGTACGCTACGTAGCTGAAGGCCCTTTTCCTCGATCAATTGCTGATCTGGGGGTGGGATTCGAATCTGAAGGGCCATTGGTTCAGAGTGCCGTAGAAGGGTCTGAGAGAGTGAGATGGAGATCGGAGTGGGGGAATGAGAGCTAATCTGAACGGGTGAGAGCGAGAAGGGGGATGATGATGATGATGAGGAGGAGGAGGAGGAGGAGGAGGAGGAGGAGGAGGTTGCTGGTGCTTCTGATGATGAGGGGGGTGATGGGAGTGATGAGAAGGAGGAGGATAGCTGGTTGATACCGGCTGAGGTCGATCTAGAGGGTATCCGTGGAGGGGAAGGATGTTGGTTGGGTTTTGAATACCTGGAGATGTGAATCGGGATGGTTAGACAGGTCTCGAGTGGATCGGAGTTGGGATTGGAATGGATTGGAGATTGATGGTGGTGGTAGACCAAGCGAGCGATCAAGTGATAGTGTAGACCGGCGGGTTGATTGGATAGATGGATACAATGTGGTAGATCTTCGGTTAGGATGAATTGGAAGGGGATGAGACCGGGTGGTCTGAGTGGATGGAGTTTGTGGGAGTAAGGATCCCAGAGTTGGATGGTCCGATTGACCAACTCGATCGGTTGTAGGCTTGGGTTTGAGGATCTTTCGTAGGCTCGGAAGGAGATCGATAGGAGTGAGAAGGAATAGATCGGATGATCTGAATCGAGTTCGAAGGATGAATCGATGAGTTTGAATTGGACCTCACCCTCGAGTAGGGTGGTTTGATCGATGGGCAGATGACCCGAGATGAATGAGACACTGGTGGGTAGGGTGGTGAGATTGAGCAGGAAGGGTGGAGTTGGAGGTTGTTGGTGATGGGATGGTGGATGATCGAGATGAGCTTGTGGATCGATTGAGCTGGTCGAGTCTTGTTGATAATGAGGTGGTCTTGGAGGCAATAATTGATTTAGTCTCCCGGTTTCACCAGTCATCTCCTCGTCTAGATGGTCGTTTGGTTATTCTGCTTGCTGATGAGTCACTCTAATGATCGATTTCTTCTTCTTCGATCCAACTCCACTCTAATGCTTTCCTTTCGTTCTTCTCCCCAAGTCTTGTGCTTTCCTTTCGTTCTTCTCCCCAAGTCTTGTGCTTTCCTTTCGTTCTTCTCCAAGTCTTGTTCTTTCCTTTGGTTCTTCTCCACTCTAATGCTTTCCTTTCGTTCTTCTCCACTCTAATGCTTTCCTTTCCTTCTTCTCCACTCTAATGCTTTCCTTTCGTTCTTCTCCACTCTAATGCTTTCCTTTCCTTCTTCTCCACTCTAATGCTTTCCTTTCCTTCTTCTCCACTCTAATGCTTTCCTTTCCTTCTTCTCCACTCTAATGCTTTCCTTTCGTTCTTCTCCACTCTAATGCTTTCCTTTCCTTCTTCTCCACTCTAATGCTTTCCTTTCCTTCTTCTCCAGTCTTGTTCTTTCCTTTCCTTCTTCTCCACTCTAATGCTTTCCTTTCGTTCTTCTCCACTCTAATGCTTTCCTTTCCTTCTTCTCCAGTCTTGTGCTTTCCTTTCGTTCTTCTCCCCAAGTCTTGTGCTTTCCTTTCGTTCTTCTCCAAGTCTTGTTCTTTCTTTTCGTTCTTCCACTCTAATGCTTTCCTTTCCTTCTTCTCCACTCTAATGCTTTCCTTTCGTTCTTCTCCACTCTAATGCTTTCCTTTCCTTCTTCTCCACTCTAATGCTTTCCTTTCCTTCTTCTCCAAGTCTTGTTCTTTCTTTTCGTTCTTCCACTCTAATGCTTTCCTTTCGTTCTTCTCCACTCTAATGCTTTCCTTTCCTTCTTCTCCAGTCTTGTGCTTTCCTTTCGTTCTTCTCCCCAAGTCTTGTGCTTTCCTTTCGTTCTTCTCCAAGTCTTGTTCTTTCTTTTCGTTCTTCCACTCTAATGCTTTCCTTTCGTTCTTCTCCACTCTAATGCTTTCCTTTCCTTCTTCTCCAGTCTTGTTCTTTCCTTTCCTTCTTCTCCAGTCTTGTGCTTTCCTTTCGTTCTTCTCGCTTCTTTCGTATTTCCTTCTCGATGTGGTCTGCCCTGCCCTGCCCTGCTGCTGCTCTCCTCCCCGAGTTCTCCTCTTCCAGCTCACAACCCGAACCCGAACCACATCCATCCACAGCACCCCACGGGGCATCCTACCCCTGGGTCGAGCCAAGATTAAGCAGATGTTGCGCTCGTGCGGTCCGCATCCGGACAACAACAGTAACTCTAACTACCCCCGGCCCGCCAAAATGAAGTCACAGGGACTTACAGGGAGCTTACAGCTTCACTCACAAAAGTTGGGTGTTCAGCAAGCACTGTGTAACCCCTCGAGTGTAACTTCCGCAGAACTCACACTCTGTTTGGCTCCAGGGCCCCTGGGACTCATCCAGAGTTACAGATACAAGGCATCAAGGTTGCCAAACACACCCTAATATTGGACTAGTGTAAATATATGCCCCAGATTGGGGGCATCAAGGCTCTTGCCCAGTGCAAGTTTGGACTTGACCCAGTGTAAATGAATGGGATGCACAGCCGGCATCCTTGACATTTGGAAATGAATAAAAGATCAACCAACAGAGCAAATGACACCAGTATTGACCAAGGCTGCAGGAGGCCTTTTTTTTTTTTAGATATAGTAGATGATGGATTATCATCCCAGTGGTTTGGCAGGCTACTCTCCCCAATTGATCCACTGGAACCATTAAATCCCCATCAAGCTGTAAATCTGGTTCAAAAACAATATCTAACTCAATCATTGGCATCATCAATTGAGATCTGGTTGACCTGAGCTGGAAACCCTCCACATCTACCAAATTCTAACCCAACACCCCATCACCCTTGGGTACATTACTTACAAAATCAATAAGGCAAAAAACCTCCTACCCATCCCATCACTCCAACTTGTGTCATCCATTATTTGGCATCCAAATTTATTTTTGATATAATAATTATTATAGAAGATCCATCTGGATCAAAAATCATACACTTCAGAGAGTGGTATTTGTGCCATCTTTTATATCTCTTCAAAAAAAAATAAAACACACACATATTCAAGCAAAAAAAAAAAAACCAAAGAAGACCAAAACCAATGGTTTGAGTGAGGGTTTTTCTTTCTCTCTTTTTTTTGGCTATTTTAAGAATCACAGTAATCTCATTTTTTTTTGAGGGGGGGAGGGGATGAACTGGTATTTATTTAAATTTTTCTGCTTCAATTTTATCACAGTCCTCTTATATGATTCAATAGAAACCTTCATGGTTCATCCCAAAAAAATCATGGCAAACAGAAAAAGAAAATAAAACAGATTGATTTTTCATACTTGAGAAATTCAATGGAACTGAAAAAAATAAAAAATAAAAAAAATAAAGTAAAATAAAAATAAAAATGAACTAAATAAAAATAAAATTAAATAATAATAAAAATAATGATAAAATAATAAAATAATAAAATAATAAAATAATAAAATAATAGAAGAATAAAATAATAAAATCATAAAATCATAAAATCATAAAATAGTAAAATCATAAAATAATAAAATCATAAAATCATAAAATAGAAAAATAATGAAATAATAAAATAATAAAATAATAAAATAATAGAAGAATAAAATAATAAAATAATAAAATAATGAAATCATAAAATAATGAAATAATGAAATAATGAAATAATAAAATAATAAGGGCATTATTTTTCTCACGCATCCAACCCTTTACTTCACACATTTCAAAATTGGCGCACAGTTGCACAACTTTGGTATTTCATGCAAAAGTAGTTTATTTCACACAACTCCCAAGAATTAATTTTTTTTTGAATTCTGACTGCCCAGACCCGTAGCAGGGGTTCTTAAACCCCTAACCAAAATCATTGGTAATCTTGGAGCCATTAGAACCCCTTCAAAAACCCCATCAAAAAAATGAAAAAAAAATCTGTAAAAACAAATTTTTGCATGGGGTTTTGGATCATCATTTTGGCTATTTTGCTTTTTTTTTTTTTTTTTTTTTTTTTTTTTTTTTTTTTTTTTTTTTTTTTTTTTTTTTTTTTTGGTTATTTCTGCTGCCATAAATTTTGAAAAAAATTTAAAAATTCTTCTAATATTTTTTTTTCATTATTTTTTGGATTTATCCTTTCACCTTCAAAAATTCCTTCAAAAAACACAAAAAATCAAAAATATCAAACTTCTTGTTGGACATTTGAATCTCTTTATTTTCCTTTTTATTTCCTTTTTTTTTGGGTAATTCAAGCTATTAAAAAGTTGAAACAACATTTAAAGAGCATTAAACTTTGTTTTTCATATTTTTTGGATGTATTATTTTACCTCAAAAGAATTCCTTCAAAAAAGCAAAAAAATCAAAAAAATCAATTTTCTCACTTGACTTTTGGATCCTTATGTTTGCCATTTTGACTTGTTTTTTTGTTTTTTTGTCAATATTTGAGAATTGTAAGAGAAATATTCAAGAGCTTTTTTAAATATTCACCAGGATTTTTGGATATCATTTTTGACCTTTATAAATTCCATCAAAAAACCAAAAAATTCAAAAAATTCACTTTTCTCACAGGATTTTTGAATCCTTTTTTTGGCCGATATAATTGATTTTTTTAAGTTATTCAAGCTTTCAGAATTTTGAATGTTAAAAAGACAAAAAAAAAGTTCATTAATAATTTTTGAAGATCATCTGCATTCTTGCATACACCTTACAAGCTTCATTAAAAAAATCATAAATAAAGAACAAATATGGATAAAAATATTTAAATTTATTAAACTATAATTGGTTTCATTTTTCTAATTGATTTTTGTGGAGGTAAAAAAACCTCATTACCAAGATCAAAATTTCTCCAAAAAATGGTTTTCCAAGATTTGGAATGATTTGCCACAAAGCTTCTCCAAAGTGGATCTAACCAGGGAGCTGGCCAATGATCAGACTTGAACTTGAATGAAACTATATTTTTGGATTCTTCTAAAAGAATGAAGCAGATAGTAGAATATTTGGAATTTTGAGTGGGAGGGGAATTCAGAGGAAGATAAGTGCAAGGAATTAAAGAAGAAAACAGAAACACTGGACACTTATATGTTTCAGCCAGAAGGAAACCATGGCATGGTAATTTCATCCACATATTGATGGGAGCTGGGCCATAAAGGTGGTTCAGTTGCCTTCTTGCTTCTTGGAAAGTTTCACCCCAGATATCACACAGTAATGTTGTTTCCTTGAAGATTGGGTTTGAATCAAGCTCTTTCACCGTTTCTTTCCTGACTTCAATCCAGTCTTCTGAGATCCTCCCCAAGCAAATGAATGCTGCTTTAAAGCCACAGTTCCCATCCCCTATGAAATCTTGAACATGTGAGATATGTGGAATGGCTGTTTTTGGGGAAATTTAATCTTTGTATTGGAACTAAAACCAAAAATCAGAATTTTTTATAAAAGAAAATATGGACTAAATATAATACTCACTTCTTCAATTGATACTTGGTCAAATATTCCAGAAGAAGAATAAGATAATGTGAAGGAAACCTAGAGGAAAAAACCAAAAGAAATTAGAAAAAATTAAAAAATGAGAAAATACCAAATGTACTCACTTTCTCACTGATTGTTGGGGCTGCTAATACCTTCCCCCAGGAGGATGGTAAGGAGCATCACCATCTTCATTGGATAAATTTAGTCTCTTGATTCTTGTCACAGTATTAAATTCAGGAGAATAAACTCACTTATTCACAATGGTTCCAGACCTCTGATAAAGGTTTGAATGAAAAAATTAATGAAAAATAATATCCAAAAAATTAGCCAAAAATAAAACAAAATGAAAGCTCAACATCTTGATTACATCCACATCTGGAATCTCTTCATCTGCTAAGTCTTCCCCTTCATCCAAATCTGCCACCTCTTCATCTTCTGAGTATTCCTCTTCAGTAAGAAATTCACTCTATGTTAAAAAAATGAGAAGGACTCATCAAAAAAAAGAAAAACCCCATTGCAGAAAAAATAAGTATAGTTATAGAATTACCTCTTCCTCTGATTCCTCCTTCTTGTTTCCCTTCTTCTTCCCTTGGATGCCCTTGCAACTTCTTGAAACCTGAAAATATAAGAAAAAAAATTAATTATGAATGTTAATATATTTTTTTGTCCAAAAAATTGGTGGCTGACCTTCAAATTTTCTATGAATTTCTTCTTTGGCCTCCCTCTCCTCTTGGGTTCTTCTAAATATCCAGAAACTAGATGGATCTCTTTTGATTGAGGACTAGAAGATCTTTGTTTAACTTATTGGCTGCTCCTTTGGGTCTTACTCTAACTTTGGATCTTTGAGTGGAATTTGGTTCTTCAATCAGGGTAAGTTGATATCTTCCACTGTACAGATTCATGCTTTCACCCAGATAATATAGCTGTTCTCCAGGTGGCAACTTGCTGAATGCTTCAAAACGTTTAGTGAAATATAGGTTTTCATTACTCTCTTTGGTTTGAACTTCAAGTTTTGCTGAATCTCCAGTTGATTCAGGTTTCACAATTCTTTGGAAAAAGGAAAATCAAAATCAACCAGGACATTATTCATTTGAGCTTGAATCCCCCCCCCCCCAAAAAAAGAGAAAAACTTACTGAGATGGCAGCTTTGACATGCCATTGAGGATTAAAATCATCAAGTTGGAAGAGTTCATCTTTTCTGATGGCCAATTTGACTTTGTGAACACATGGTATACCCATGTAAGAAGATTAAACACAGTTCATGCAATTGGTGGAAGGATCAGGAACTTGATGAGATGAATGAATGATTTTGAGGGAAAAGTGGCTGATCTTTCCAGAAAGATGATCCACACAGTGAGGCAAACCAATGAGATACTTGAATTCTTGCTGAGAGACTTCAATGGCTCTCTCATGGGTTTGGATGGTGATGGAACTTTAAATTTTTGAACTACATTTTAAAAAGAGTCAATAGAAGACTTGATGAATCTTTTAATTTAGGAGTGAGAAACTTCTATTCTTGATGTACTTGTGTTTAAAAAGTGAAAGTATTTGTATGACAAATAGGAGAGAAATTTTATTTTTAGAGTAATCCAGTTTTCAAGAAGGTAGTCAGAATTAGGAGGATTCCAGACCAGAGAAAGTTTTGGGAAGTTTTTGTGATAGCTTGATTCAGATTTTTAATAGACCAAATCATGCCATTGTTTCTGGAATAGCTTCCATTCATCTTCAGATTTAAAGTGCTTCCTGCAATGAGTTTGAATATTCTTGAAAATGTGCCAGGAACAGAGAAGATGATGAGAGGAAGGGAAAACTGATTCAATTGAGCTAATAAGTTCTTGCTACTTGTCTTTCACAATCACACTAGGTTCTTTATCTTCAAATATTTCCTGAAGTTGAGTCAGGGCCCAATCAGAGTTCTACTTTTTCTCTTGAGATAAGAAACAGAATTTGACTGAGAAGCTTCTAGCAGAATTTTTTATCCCAAGAATATGAAGAAGGGGCATTCCAAATTTTTTGGTGTTATATGTACAGTCCATCATAATGAGAGTAGGGAAAAGTTTGAGAAGTTTCATGGAATCAGGGTGTGAAATAAATAATGAAGTAATTTGACCATCCACATTGTTCCTTTTGTAGTAAAAAGAAGAATTCCAGAGTTCCATTATGAGTGCTCCCACATGAGTTTTGCCATCAAGGGAATTTTTTTTGTATTTGGGATCTTTTGTTGTAAATTTTAGGGAGATTTGTATGGATAGGTGATGATGAGTTTTGCATAAGAGAGTTGAGAATTTTTAAAGGGGGAACTCCTGCTTTGGATGAATTTTCAACCACCTCCTTTTGCTCCCCTTGGATTATTCTGTGGATGGGTTGAGTGGAAGGAGCAATGGAAGATGAATGGTTTTGCTCTGGACATTCAACCTTCACCACCCAAAAACCCAATCTTTTTGAAAAATTGCCTGATAACCTGAAAGGACAACTGGTCTTTCTTGATTTTTTTAATTTGGAGGTATCTTTTCTAGGCTTATATTCCCCAGATTTATCACATTGGTAATTGTAGGCCTGATTCTTGAAATTTGATACTCTGGTAGATATGGCATATCCATGCAACTTTCCCCATGATTGGATAGCCTCAACCAGCTCCTCCTTTTGATTATATGATACCTCAGGAGTAGGGGAAAGATGAGTGGAATCAAGAGTTTGAGTAGATGAATAAGGAGCAAGAGGCTTTTAATCACTACTTTGATTAGATGAGATAATGTAGGATGGGCCTGGCAAAACAGTTGAAACAGTTCTGAAAAGTGGGTAAATGTTTTCCTGAGCCATTGGAAAAAGAGATATTCTTGTTTAGAAGTATCTGGAGTGTTAAGTTGTTTTGATGAGTGGTTTGTGGTGTGGTGTGAAAAGGTGTGGTGTGGTGTGGTGTGGTGTGGTGTGGTGTGGTGTGGTGTGGTGTGGTGTGTTGTGGTTTTATGTGGTGTGGTTTTGTGTGGTATGGTGTGGTATGGTGTGGTATGATATGGTGTGGTATGGTGTGGTGTGGTGTGGTATGGTATGGTAGTGGGATGGTGTGGTGGGGGTGATGGGAGGGTGGAACAGGTCAAGGGGGTGGTTTATAAGATGATTGGGGCGCTCCAACATGGGTGATGGTCCCAGGAAAAAATTTTCAGTCATATTGAAAATATGCATGTGAAGGGCTCAAAGAAGAGTGAATTTTTCAAATTTTTTGGTTTTTGATGGAATTTTTAAAGGTCAAAGTTGACATCAAAAAATCCTGAAAAAAACTTTCAAAAAATCTTGAATATTTTTTTTTTACAATTCTCAAAGCTTGAAACACCAAAAAAAATCAGTTCAAATGGCAAACATAAGGATCCAAATTTCAAATGAGAAAATTGAATTTTTTTGAATTTTTTGCTTTTTTGAAGGAATTTTTTAAGGTAAAATAATTTCAAAAAATCTGAGAAAAAAATGGAATGCTCTTTGAAAGGTTTCTTTGATTTTTTTTATAGCTTGAATTACCCTAAAAATTAAATAAAAAGGAAAATTAAAGGATTCAAATGTCCAAAGAGAAATTTGATTTTTTTTGATTTTTTGTGTTTTTTGAAGGAATTTTCTAAGGTGAAAGGCTACATCCAAAAAATATGAAAAAAATATTTTAAGACTCTATGAATGTTGGCAAAAAAGTTCTGGCAGCTGAAATAATAAAAAAAAACCAACTAAAATAGCCAAAATAAGGATCCAAAAACCCATTCAAAAATTTGTTTTTACGGAATTTTTTCATTTTTTGATGGAATTTTTGAAGGGGTTTTAATGACTTCAAAAATACCAAAGATTTTGGTAAGGGGTTTAAGAGCCCCTGATGCGGGGCTGTGCAGTCAGAATTCAAAAAAAATGAATTTTTGAAAGTTGCATGACATAAAGTATTTTGGTGTGAACTACCAAAGGGGTGCAACCGCGCACCAACATCAAAATGCGTGAAATGAAGGGTTGGATGCATGAGAAAAATAATTCCCTAAAAATATAATTAAATTAAAAATATTAAAAATAATTAAATAATAAAATGCTTAAATAATAAAATAATTAAATAATTAAATAATTGAATAATTGAATAATTAAATAATAAAATAATAAAATAATAAAATAATAAAATAATAAAATAATAAAATAATAAAATAATAAAATAATAAAATAATAAAATAATAAAATAATAAAATAATAAAATAATAAAATAATAAAATAATAAAATAATAAAATAATAAAATAATAAAATAATAAAATAATAAAATAATAAAATAATAAAATAATAAAATAATAAAATAATAAAATAATAAAATAATAAAACTATAAAATAATAAAATAATAAAATAATAAAATAATAAAATAATAAAATCATAAAATCATAAAATCATAAAATCATAAAATCATAAAATCATAAAATCATAAAATCATAAAATAATAAAAGAAAAGAGAAAAAATTTCAAAGTTGTTTTTTTGAAGGGGGAGGGGTGCAGGGGGTTAAATTTTTAAAGATTTGATACCAAGGAAAAGGTCAAAAACTTTTTTAACCAGTGGACTGAATTTCTAATTGGGTAAAAAAATATTAATGATCAGAAGAGTATCTAAAATGACTCTGTAAATAGCTGTCAGCCACAAGACAAATATAACTTTCCAAATGTCTGAACTATCTGTATGTCTTGTTAGTACAGTGGTTAAGTACTTGGCCCATCTTCCATTATCTGATGACAAGGTCACTGTTCAACCCATGAAAATTCAATAATGCAGAATTAGAGGTTTTTTTATAATTTCATAATAATTTTTGATAATCTATAAATATAAAAGGATTGAAAAACCTCACATGCCCCACCAGGTGTCAAGGTCTTTGGGTTAGTATTCATTTGTCAAGGTTGTTCTTTATTCACCTCGTGCATCCAGTTCAGTCCTCTTTTTTTTGTTTCCTTTTTTTAGCTGTTTTTTTTTCTCTTTCTGCTTTTTTTTCTCTGTCCGCTTTTTTTTTCTCTTTCTGCTTTTTTTTTTCAGTCAATTTTTTTTTCTCTATATTTTTCTTTCTGCCTAATTTTTTTTTTCAGCCCGCTTTTTTCAAAAGAAATTCACCCTGAACCTCTTGCCTCCAGTTCAGTCCTCTTTTATTTTTGGTTTGCTTTTTTTTTCTCTGTCTGCTTTTTTTCAGGCAATTTTTTTTTCTCTGTATTTTTTTTTCTGCCTACTTTTTTTTTCAGTCTTCTTTTTTCAAAATAAATTCACACAAAAACTAATTTGTGTACATAGATTTTAAGTTTTAATACTTTTCAACAAACTCTTTGTATGTATTTAGGTTTTTGTGATGTATGTAAATATGTAAGCTTTGCGTTTATTCCTTTTGAATACTTTTCAACCACCTCTTTGTATGTATATTTTAGTTTTATTTTGTACTATCACACACATACAGGGTCAATGCATGTGACAGGGCCAGCAAAAGTAACAAGGACAGGAATGCAATAGGGCCAACAAATTTGACAAGGACACAAGGAATGTAACAGAGGGCATTGAAAACACATGTAATGGACACTCATTCACTTGGTTCAAGCTTTTTTTTTTTGAACATTGAAAATTTAAATAACCAAGGGTAACACATGCAACCAAGGAAAACTCATGTAACCAAGGACAACACATGTAATCAAGGACAAAACATGTAACCAAGGAAAACACATTTAACCATGGAAAACACATGTAACCAAGGACAACACATGTAAAAAGGACTGTAACAGAGGACATTGAAAATTCATGTAGTAAACACTAATTCCTCACTTGGTTGAAGCTTTTTTTTAAAAAATTAAAAATTCAAACACATGTAACAAGGATAACACATGTAACAAGGATAACACATGTAACATGGATAACACATGTAACAAGGATAACACATGTAACAAGGATAACACATGTAACAAGGACAAAACATGTAATCACTTTGTGGTTCCACATTTGCTACAAGTTTTTACAATTGGTCTTTAAAGCAGTTATCCCATATATAGAAAACACCAGAATCTAACTACCATTTCACTGAGGAGGAATCATACAAACTTCCTCATTCATAATTCCTGGGTTGTTCCTTACAATCTTGATCTTTTAGAAAAGTACCAACACCCCACATGAATTTTAAGATATGTGCAGGTATAGGTTTGATATTCATCTTCCTATCCATAAACAGGTTTTTTTGAGCCAGAAAAAGCCCTGCATTAAGTTCTTCAAAGATCAACCCAAGGAAAAACTATGCTCATGCAATATTTCAAAATAAGTCCCATGAATGGTTTTTCAAGGAGAATCAAATATTCTGACTTTCCAAAATACTTCACATTTCATTCACTCAGAATAGAATACAGGAACTGTTAAGGTGGTTTTTCAATTGGGTGAATTTGGAATTTTCATCCTTCAGATTTGGAAAGGTGGTTTCTCAGTGTGTTTTTGGACAACTCTGTTGGTGATACTGCATTTGACAACCTATATCAAGTAAATAGAATTTCATATCCAAGTTTCAGAGAGGCAGATTTGGCCATGGGCTTTCTTGAGGTTAACTATAATTTTTTTGAAAAAAAATGCAATAAGGAAATGAGGATATCCACCCTTTTGGACTAAGGAAGTTGTTCAGAATGCTATTGGAACTTTGTCAGCCAGCAAACCCACTTTTAGTACGAAATTCTTACTTCAATTTCACAGTGGAAGATTTAATTCACTCTGGGATTACAGATCCAAGAGTTCTAAAAAATGAGATATTAACATCAATCATAGATATCAAAGCATTCCAAAAAGGATTAATATATCAAAAGAGCTTCTTTGATAATCTGTTATAAAGCACATGAGACTCATATTCATGCTCAATTCCTTAGGAAGAGTGATGGATATTCCATGTTTAACCTTCATTTATGACCCAGAGGAAAGCTTTCTTCCTTTCAAAATGATTTGAAAACAGTTCCCAGTCAATTTGGAATTTTCATTGAAAACTAAAAAATCACAAGTTTATACAATTTCAAATGTTGGTCTTTATATTCAAGATCAAGTTCCCACCCATGGGTAGTTATAGTTTGAATTTTAAAGGCTTAGATCCATAAATTTTACAAAGGAAGTGGTTTCAAACTGGAAACAGGATTTCATTTGAAACTGAAAACATTTTTAATCATGAGGTTTTTAATTCCTTCCATCACTGAAATTGAATACTAAGATTTCAATGATATTTGATTTTTTTCAATTGTTTAGATGTTGAAATACTTGAGAAATTGTTCCTTTCATTATTTTTTGATCCATTCCCCAGATTTAACATATTTAAAGAACATCCCTTTTTTCATATCAATTTTTTTTATTCAATCAATTTGCCAAATTGGGGGGCAATACACTACAGAAAATTTTTTGAATCCATTGCCTAGATTTCCAATTCTATGAAAATTATTTAAAAAAATATCACATTGAATACACTAGGGCAAAATTTTTTTAACTCATTCCCCAGATTTACAACTTGATTATAATCATTTGAAAAATTTAAATACCAATCAGTCTCCAAATTTGGGGGCAATACTCTAGTATTTTATAATAATTTGTAAGTATGTTTTTATGAGTATTGATTATGGAATTAAAACCTTTATGATATATATTATCAAGAAGGAGATCCAATATAACTTTAAATTAGTTTATGAGGACTCAGATTCATCCCAACTATTGAAACAGAAGTTCCCAATATGTTCCATTCTTTTGGGAATAAGTTATAGTATCTATATCAATCCATATTCTCTACTCTGTATAGATGAAATGAATAGTTTTAATCTTATGACTCTTTGGGATGTATTAATACTTCAATATACTATACTGATACTTGAGTGCGTCCTCTCAGAGGGCCAAGAGCTTATTTGTAAGTTTTAAACCTTTCAATATAATTTCCAAGAGTATACATGCTCTATATGTATAATGTATGCCAAGGTACTTGGAATTAGGAGGTAGGTACATGCCAAGGCTATTGATTCATATTTAATGGGAGGTAAGTAATTATTCTGAGGTGTCCTGGGACTTCTAAACCGTCCATATGATTGATTTACAAGTCCTAGGATCAATTAATTAACCTTTTTTATATTTAAATTGAAACCTTACATTGAAAATCCCCCAATGACCCCATCTCTCATTGGAGATGATAGAATAGGGTATTGAGCCCTTTCAGAAAAAAACCAGGAGAGCCTAGCTCTTGCCTGATGATCCTTTGAGTCCCCCAAGGGCTCCTGTTACCTTAAAAAATGAGGTTCTTTACCTTATAGCCCCATCCTCAGTTATTATATTATTAATTTTGTAAAAGTATATGGAAAGAGTTAACAAGCCCATCAAACTTAATCTCAAGACAACATTGAATGGGGCTATAAATTTTAGCATTATAATCAATCAATAATCTTATTTTCAAGTCTAATTTTGAGTGAAAGGTCTAAATTGGAGTAGTAAACCTTGCATGTTACTACTATAAAGGGTGCAAGCTTATTTATAAGCAAAGCTCCTTTGAGATTTATTAATTCAAAGCCAGGCTCCAGGCCTTTCATAAAGTTTTAAGGTGTATCTATTTACTCATAATACCTTGGTATTCTTTTATTGTGTATGTGTTTTTCTATTGTTTTGGTTTTTTAAGTCATTGAATGATTTAATTATTGGTAATTTCTTATTTTTTCAGGTTGAACCATGCCTCAAGTATAGCAATAGAGGTTTAATCCCTGAAAATAGTTTTATCAAAAAAAATATCAGAGGAGGAGAGAGAGGGAGAGAGATGGTGGTAAATATAAATGAATCAGGAAATTTAGAACATATTTTTTTAGTTGAATCAGGATCTTTAAATCAAATTGTACCATTGATCCTTGAATTGAATTTGAATAAAAAAAGAAAATATATCAAGATATTCATGTTCTGAAAGAATGATAAAACACTCTAAATCTATTCCATTCAATTTTACTAAATGCTAACTATTCAAACAGGAATATTACTCATAAATACTACTGTTGCATCTAAAAAAGATATTTGATCTTCAAAATATAAAAAAATTGGCTTGGAAAGAGTTCTTGAGGAAAAAAACAGAAATTAATTTTTTCATATATCAATCTTGTTATTATTCTTCTAATGTGATTTATCTGTCACAAAATAACTAAGAATGGAAGCAGAGTATGGTAAATTATTATAAAAATACTAGAAATAATCAAAGAGGAATGAAGAAAATGAATAAGATTGTATTAATTAAACTAAAAAAAAGGATGGTAACCATCACGATGAAAATTATATTTGTGAGTGAGTATTAAAGCTACTCCATGGTGATAAAATGGAAGCTGAGATTTAAATGAGTCAGGTTCTTGAACCATGGTTTTTCATTTTATGAGATGAGAGAAAATGAGTTGAGAAATAATAAATCCAGGTTCTAATCACCAAGAAAAGTTTGATGTAACTTGCTAGCAAGTGCCATCAAGGAATCTCTAGTTGAAGCTCTCTCAAATCTGTAGTTGGAGCTACCTCCATTATTCAATCAATTTCTTTGTGTGTAGTCACTGCGCACCATGCACAGTGACTTTGCAGTGGAGCTTGGTTTAAGCTTGACCTGATATTGGTTGAAACTTGGAATGGGCTTGTTCATGTGTTGGGCCTGATATACTTGATTGCACTTTCTACCAAGTGGCATCAGATTGTTTTTGGTACGTATTGGTAAATTAGAGGAACTATTCCAGTGTTTAAGTGGAAAATTAATTAAACTTAGAAACTAGAAATTTGAGTTAGGGATTAGTTTAGAAGGTAGATATTTGCATCATTCATCAAAATTGAATTTTTTTCAAATATTGAAGATAAAGGGAAAAGTAAATTTCTGTTTTATGTACATTTGGAGCACTTCAAGCAGCTTGAATCATTGTATTTGGAATAGAATTTCATTCTATTTTCTACAGGAATGAGAAATTCTTCTGGAAAAATGCAAACTTCCTTAGGAGTAGATAAATATTTCAAAGAATATCTTTCTCATGAATCAACCTGATTCAGCTTCATTAAATATGACACCAGCCAAAAAAAAAGATACTGCAATGATATGGATAATGGTTTTGAAAGAAAGATCCCTAGAATCTCATGATCCCAGAGGAAACTTGAAGTGATTTTTGGAATAAAAGATTTGGTTTTGGTTTTTTGAACATTTCATCACAGCTTTGAGAACCATCCCAGAGGTGCAATCTGGTTGGAAATAAGTGTTTTTATGGATAAGGAAATTTGTGCAATGGAAAAATCCATCAGTTGAAATTTGGAGCTATTCATGACATGAACCAATGGCTTAAAAATTGGAAAGAAAAATAAAGGGGGAAAAAAGGCTTCTTTCAAGGTTAAGGTAAGCTCATATTATCCAGACAGTAACACCATTCACTGGAGAGGTTTGAACTAATGCTCAAGGATCAATACTAATGGAATGGGTGAAGCACTTAAGGGAAGATTAAAAAATTTGAGTAAGCTCAAGGATGAATCAAGGAAATGAAGAAGGTAATCATGATTTCTTCAGGCTGAGATGAGAATCTTGGTCAATATTACTGAATTCAAATGGTTTTTGGGTTTCAAACCCTTGCGTTTTTGTGTTTATTTAGAAAATCCCAAATAGAGTTAAATTTCAAGTTGAAAAAATTGGAGTGACTGATAAATTGTTGGAATGTATTACCAAATAAGTGTGTGATATATAGCTAGGAGGCATCAATAAAATAATTTACAGTTTAGATAATTTAATTAAAATTTGTTTATGAAAATTTATCAAGAAATTAAATAATGTATGTTGAAACAAAAAAGAGCGAAATAGAGTTAAAATTATTTCAAAAGTGTATGGATGTCCTTTGAAAAAGTTGAAATGCTAAAAATTTAAAAATAAAAAAAAATCAATCTTTTTAGAAATAGAAATACTAAATTATATTTTATTTGAAGACGCTGGAATATAAAGAGGATAATAAGTAGGGAGGCTTGGTGAATTTAATTGAGGCAAAATAGTTCCTAATTTCAAAACCTTGAATTGGTTCATGCTGAGTATATTAACCAAAATTTGGGAAAAACAGAGAGAGAGGGAATAAAATGTGCATTTTAAATTTTTCTGGATGAGTTGGATATGTTTCAAAATTGGAGCTGATTAACAAGTGTTTTGATCCCAATGGTTTTTGAAAATCTGCATAAATATTTGAATTGTTTGTATCATGGGGCAGTTAGCCTGGTTCTGGGGCCTAACCAGTCACACTTTACCAGGTATTAATTACATACTCAATCCTGAAATTAATTCTTCTGATCAAATCATCAAAATATTATGATAAAATTTTTAACAATTGATATGACTGCTATTGTTCAACCTCTATCATGAAAAACTACCAAGAATTCAGAAGATTTATATTAATTTATTTTCACCAAAGCATTTCTACTAAACAAGAATTATCTCACACTATTTGATTCTTGAAAAAGGTTGACCTTGGCATGCATAAATATTATGAAAATTTGTGAACTAAGAGTGGAGTTAAAAAATTGTTTTTGGAACTCAGTTCTGTGTAATGTGGTATTGATATTTGTGAGAATAAATTGGTTGAATTTTTTTTTATAAAATATGAAGATGAAGAGTGTTTTTGGAACTAAAAAATAAAAATAAATAAAGAGATTCAAATCAAGAAAAATTGAAAAGAAAGAAAGAAGTGGACCAAAAATTATTTCAGGTTGAAATCTCAGTCAATAATTCAGGAGAAAAAAACTGGGAGAAAGTTTTGAATTGGCTCTAAACTTTCAAATAAAAAGTTGATTTGAGTTAATTTGAAAATCATTTTCATTGGAGATCATATAATTGATTACTTTTTAAAATAGATTTTTCATGAAAATCATGGATGAAAATGTTTTTTACATGGAACAGTTATTTTTCTTGAAAGAATACTTTGTGTTCCATATAAAAAAAAACATCTAATGTTTTCATCTTATAAATTTTGATAAAAAATGATAAAAAATCATCCATTAGCATTAGTTAATTTAATCATCTTACATTCACATACCTGAAATTCAAAAGTTGAAACCCTCTTCAATAAAATTAGATTGAATTTTCTTCAAAACAACAAATCAATGTAGCAATAAGAAATTTTCCTTCAATTTTTTCTATTGAAGTGGTTTTTTGTGAGCTTGAGAATTTTTGAATTTTTCTAGAAAAATTTGTACAATATTATTAATCTGAAAATTTACTTATCTCATCTGAATGAGCTAAAATCATTTCCATAGACCTATTGAAAGTTTTCAGAGTTCTATTGAAATATTTTCTGCAGTTCCTTCTTACAGATGTAATTTGATCCAAATTTTGTTAAGGTTAATGTTAAATTCACGTCTCATTGAGCCATGCACATGGTTGAAAATGGGCCATGTGGCACAGCACACGCTCCAATGGGAGCCGTGTACAGCCACCAAGGGCTCATGGAGTTTTGCGGCCCACCCAACCTGGTTCGCTGCCATGTGGACTTTCACACGACTACATTTGAGCCATGTGGAGTTGTACACGGCTCAAATGTAGTTGTTTGTCATTCCACAAAGCGGAAGACCGTGGTGAGCAAAAAAAAAAAAAAAAAAAAAAAAAAAAAAAAGGAACAGGAATGAAAGGGTACTTACACAACCCAAAAACTAAATAAACCTTCCAAAAAAAAAAACAGAAATCAACCAAAAAATCAAAGAATGTTCATTTTTTGGTTAAAAAAACAAAAAAATAAATAAATAAATAAAAATAAAAAAAAACTGGCGCTATCCAATGGACTAGACCTAAGTAAAAAGACCCAAAAAAACACAAGTAACTGGACTAGCCCTATAGTAAAAAGACCAAAAAAAGGACAGGTAACTTGACAAGCCCTTAAGTTAAAACACCAAAAAAAATACAACTAACTTGACAAGCCCTAAAGTCATTTCAACTTGACTAGCCCTAAAGTAAAAGGGCCCAAAAATTAAAGAAGTCTTTTGACCAGCCCTAAAGTAAAAGTGCCCAAAAAAATACAAGTCTTTTGACAAGCCCTAAAGTAAAAACACCAAAAAAAAAACAAGTTCAACTTGTTTTAAGCTGATCCCATCCCAAGCTTAACATAAGTTAAGCTTATGATGGAATCAGCCCAACACAAGTTGAACTGACTTAATATTGAACTATCATTCAAAACACTCAATATAATGATGTTAACTCAAAACACTCAACATAATGATGTTCAAAATGTGGTAACCCTTTATATTAATAGAACTTGTTAGCTGCATTAGAATTAAAATTTATATGAAACCCAATGATGAAATGAAGTTAAAGTCTATTACAATCTAGAATAAATTTGCAGTTGATCTTTGAGATGATCAACCCAACCAGAGGCTTTTTTAGAAATCAAGGAACATGGTTTTGCTACAATGGGTGGGATTGGAATCATTTCTCCCTCAAGTACTAATAGAAACCAGTGGTTATTGTTTACAAAGGAATGAACATTGGATCTGACGGATCAGTAACACCATTTATCATTGGAGTATAAGTATCACATGAATCCAATGAAATGAAACATATAGGTTTGGAATATGTGTCTGCTATGATTTGACCCATGTCCAATTTATCCAGTCATTTTGAGGAGGGAATCTTAACATTTATGTCTTCAACATCAAGTCTTTGTTTAATCTTTTCAACCTCCTTTGCACCAACAAGAATCTTAATGTAGCATGCTTTATTTTTCTCTCATGTTTCAATCATTTCCTTCCTAACTTTAAACCAACCATGTTCTTCATAACCAAGAGATTTAGAAATGACTCTAAATCCGCAATTCCCATCTCTAATTGGATCCCAAACCTCACTCAAGAACTTATGGAATTTCTTGGGTATTAGATTGAGGTATTTGAAGTTTGGTTCCTATCATTAAAACTAACTTAGTATTCATTTCTTTAATTGGATCAATGAAATGAAAACTCACCAAAGATGAGCTTCAGGTTGAGCTTTTCTGCATGTTCTCTTCCTCTGAAGAGGATTCTGATTCCAAATTAAGTGATCCCAATCCACTTTCAGTCTCTTCCTCTGAATTATGAAATTCAGATTCAGATTCTGCCAACTTTGACTAAAAATTCATCATTAGTTAGTAACTAAGTTCATTAAAACAAAAAAATGAAAATATCTCAAAAGAAAAGACTTACAATCTTTTGTCTTTTCTTTTTTGGAGCCCTTCTAGTTCTTTTTTCCCCCTGGACTTGTTTTTCAACAAGCTCAAACCAAGATGGTTCTCATGGCGTATCTGTCAATTTTGGCCTGCCCCTACTTGATTGTAAGACTTTAGGTTTAATTCTTGGCTTGGATCAATATTTTGTAATCTTCTGAATTACATACTTCAAAAGGCTGCTTTTCTCATGATCTGGAGATTCCACAATCATTGCATTTACTTCTTCGCGTAACTGAGTAATGCTTAGAATTTCATCAACATTGCACTGGAAAAATTCAAAAGGATCAACCATGAGTGAATTAGTTAATCAAAAAGAATTAATCAAATAGTGATTTGAACAATCCAACTTAAGCCAACTTAAAGAATTAGAACTGCAAGGGTCATAGTCCAACCTCCACTGAGGATGAACATCTTCAGGTACCAGGGATCCTCTGAATGCTAGACAGTCACCTATTTGGTGGGAAAAGGGAAAACCCATAGTCTTGAAATATGACTTGGTTCAGACTTTGCCATCATGATCACGTTTGAACTTCTCAAATTTTTCCCTAACAAGATGCATTGCCTCTAAAGACAATTTTTAACCCAATGGTAACAGTTCAGGGGGAAGAACTTTCCCTAACTTAATTTGAGATTTATAAAGTGATGCATGAACTGAATTAATTTGATTCAAAACTTTTCTGTCAAGGCTTTTCCAAACATCAAACAGTTTTACCAAAGAGTTTGGAAGGAATTGTTTGAGATTTTCATGGGCCCCTTCAACCCAAGAAGTTGTTTTGTTTCCAAAATCTGGGTTTATACAAGTCCACCCTGTTACAAATGTCTCTTTGATAGGGAAAATGTTATTTTCCATATAATTGAGTACATCCTCATAGTCTTTCAAGAAACACTATAAAAGTCAAAAGGTCAGAACCCAAAACTAGGAAGAATAAGAAGAAGTGATTTGGACCTACTCTGAGTTGCGCATCATTGACCTCTCTCTGCCCCTTCCTTGGTCTTTGAGGCCCCATACTTTTCCCACAGATTCATAAAGCTTTTCCATCCTTCAAAATAATTAAGAAAGCGCACTTTACAGTTTGCTTGTATGTTTTTAGACAAGTTCCAAGTGCAACATTGTCTTGATGACTCTGGGAAACTAGTTTCAATTGCACAAATCAGAGCTTTTTCAAGGTCCGTCACAAAGACTTTTTGGAAGTCTCTCAGGATCATAAGCCAACTCCTTTAATGCATTTACAGACCAACTTTAGAACTCAAATGTTTCTTTTGTTATAAAATAAGAGATTTTGTGAAAGTTTTCTGATTGGCTGTCATTCCTACAACATGCAATAGTGGGGTTTCGTACTAATTTGTTTTATAAGTACAATCCAACATAGAAATATGATGGAATTTTTTTGAAAGATTTACTGCCTCTGGATGTGCTAAGTACAGGGCCTCCAAGTGACCCTCTCCACTGAACTTTGACTGGTAAATCCACCTTGTTTCTTCAAGCTGTTCATAGAGTAACTCCATAACACTTTTTCCCTTCAGTTCTGCAAGCTTTAACTTCCAATTAGTTTTATAGATTGTTTGGTCATCAATATCATCCCGCCTATCAATCTTGCTCAATTTTCTCTTCAGTTGTAACATATTGAGCCCATTATTCATGCCTTCTAATAGATTGTCTAAAGCCACCTCCAATATTCTCCTCAGTTGAGGATGCACAGAGGGATGTTCAGAGTTATGTTTTGTTTCTTTGTAGGAGAGGTGCCACAAGGTTTCTGCCTTTTTTTGACTTTCATGGATTAAAAACTTGCACTGTAAGACTCCAAATGGTGCTAGGCCATGGCAGTTCTGTGGAGGGGAAAGGTGCTGTTTAGGCTGCCCTCCTGAGTGTTACAAAAATATTTAGATGTAACCAAGATCAAGGTCCAGAACCTGGTAAATGAGGAATCAAGGAGTAGAGGATAAAGATGATAATAGTTTGGTAGCAATGGAACAGCACTATCTGAGACAAGATTATGCAGGGAAAAACTTGAACAATAGAAGTTAAAGTCTGCTTAGAGTTCAAAGAACAAAAGCTGTTGTATGTAAACAACGCCCACAAGCTAATAACTCTGGTCGTCAGCAGAAGATTGGGGATGATCAACTCAAAACCAACCAACCTCCAGGTTCTCAATGAACCTGCCCAACTCTCCGCAATCAAGCGCTTGAAGGGTACCAGATAACTGAGGGTGGCTGTACAAGACAAAGCACAATTTTTAAGAAGCTCTAAAAGCAAACAGTAACTGATTTGAAGCAAGGATAACCTCAACACTTCTCAAGGGACTCAAGAGTAGGCTGGCAGAATGCAATTCCAAAGAAAATAAAGGGAGGTATAACACTCCAGGTCTTAAGCTTAATAAGACCTCTTCAATCAATTGTGATTGGCTCCAGAAAGATGATCAGGGATCAGGACCAGTATGGCCAGAGAAAGGGATCAAGGAGTGGTATAACACACTCAAAAATTCCAAAAGACAGAATTTTTCTTCAACCAGCAAGGCTATTGGTTGGTGATAAGGATCAGGCCACAGAGGGGCAAAGACTAAGGGTAAAAAATGGATCAGGGGGCAATCAGAGATATACCCAGGATAAGGATCAGGATCTAAATTTCACAATAATGGGAGGACATAAGCACACACTCCCATGGATGATGAAAAAAAGGCTGGGGAGAGCCCCTCCTTTTATGGGCCATGGGTCCCTGTAAACTATTTACAAGAGATACTACAAATAGAGCGGATTTTTTTTTTTTTTTTTTTTTTTTGGATCAATGAAATAATAAAAGGAAATGAATTAGAAAGGGTGACAGGCCCCACAGAGAGGCCGACGCCCCTTGGCAACCGCTGGCCCGTGGATGACCGTGCGGTCAAAATCCTTGAGGGGCGTGGGACACATCACCAACCCACGCAGGCAACAGAAGACTTGCGCGGGAAACCGGTGATGCGTCAAGAGCGCGGATCAGATGAGGGGTGACGAGTAGATGGATTGGGAATTGGGGTTGAGGGAGGGATGTAATGATGATTACTGGAGGGAGGGAGGAGCAAAGGACTTGGCATGAACAAAGGGGTGAATTGGAGGAGCTGAGCAGGTCTCAAAGTTCTTTGGAGCAAATACTCAATCTTTTACGCTTGGTTCTTGAACCTGAACTCTGGGTTGAATGGGGTTTGGAGTCTTCTATGGAATTGGTGGGGATAGGCTGCGATGGGTTGGTTGGAAGAGTAGGACAACGTTGGTTGTAACAATTGGTTTCAAAGAATCTGATGCCACACTTGGGTAAGAATAGTTGGAGATATAGACCAATGTGCTTTCCTAACCTGGGTGGTTCAGCATTCGCCATGTAGGAGGTGATAGCCGGTAATTGTTTGATGAGGGTGGTAGCTTCTGTCAAGTTTTTTAATTGGCCGGTTTGAACGGATTGGATGATGTGTTTGATCTTGTTCAAGTTAAGTGATCTTGGTCTTCTATAATCCAAGGTGAATTTTCTGGTTTGTTTGGAGGGATGAAATGTGTGATGAATCGTTGGCCAGAGGAAACAATGTAGCATATCACTCATGAGATCATCTGCCCGGGTCAACCTCTTGGCTGGTGTGAATGAAGAAGATTGATGATGATGATGATGATGATGATGATGATGATTATGATTGTTGTTGGTCTTGGTGGTGTTGAGGATGGATGAGAGATTGGATGGAGATGATGATGGAGAATGGTTGAGTTGAGTTCTTTTGAAGTTCTTCATCTTGAAGAGAGGAGTAGGAGTTGAATGAATGAATGAGAGCTACTGAATCTTTTGATGGTTTGAGGTCTGTTTGGATTTCTAACTTGAGAATTACTGCTAGCAGTTATGTATTGTTTTTGATTCTTATTATTATTTTTTTTTTTGAATTGAATTTGAACTTGATGTCTTGAGCTTGTTGGATGATGGATTTCCTGCCTTTATTAACTGATGACTGGAGATGGAGGTAGGATTTTGGTCTCTAGACTAGAGATGAGCTTGAACCCAGTTGAGTTTCATCTTCCTCTATTCTTGAACAAGATTCTGCTTCTCCTTGATCCTAGCCTTGTCTTCCACCATTGTTGATGGATAAAAAAACGTTTGATTGATTAAATAACTACTCAGTTAGAATTCTGTCTACGTCTATCAAGTCACACATCCATCTTCCTGTACATAAGTATTTATGCACCACAACCTTCATAACCCAAAGCCCTCAAGGACACTCTAACACAACTCTTGATCCACTCTCACTGAGTCAGACCACAATTCCTGCTACTCTTGATGACTTGGGAGCTCTGGATGGATGGATGGATGGATGGATGGATGGATGGATGAATCTTGTGAACTCAATACTGAGCTTGGTGGGGATGAGTGAGTGAGACCAAGATGTATCTCTTGGTTCTTGAGGAGTGAATGCAGGCAGGGAGAGGGAAGAGGGAAGAGGGAAGCTGGGAACCAAATGGAAGCCTATTCCAGATCAAAGATTTTTTTTTTTTTTTTTTTTTTTTTTTTTTTAGGATCATGATGCCTATGAATGATGATAAGGAAAAGTCATAAAAAATTAAAGTCTCCGCACTGGCCAGGGTGTCCAGGATGGGGAACCACAGCACCCAACCTTCCTTGTTTGATTTTGTCTAGACCGTTTGGTAAGAAGACTTCCTGAATAGGAACCATGTCTATCACAGGCTAAATCAACATATAAGTCACGCTTTGAGTTGAAAACTGTTAAAGCATAACAATGCTTCATTGCACATGTTTGAAAATAGTTTTTTGCCTCTTCCCTAGTAGGAAAAGCACTCAAGGGAAGTGGGTCAAGTGGATCTAGTAAAAATTCATTGGTTAAGTCATAGTTTCATATTTACATGGACCCATCAGTCATCAACCCATCAGTTTCAATCAAATTGAATATGGAAAAGACCAGTAAAAGAAAATGTTACTCACCACCAGCAGTCATGTCCATTTGTGAATCATTTTGTTCCTCAATTGTCACCCTTGATGAGGATGAAATTGGGGCTTCCAATGTTTGATTACCCAAATCCTTTTTTTCTTTTTCCAAAGCTTTGTTGATGGCACTATAAATGTAGACCTTTCACGCAGCCATGTCAGAAAAAGGAGGGCTTGCCACTCTTCCCATGCAAAAAAATGTAATGGTATACTTCATTATTCAATCCAACTCTCAATTGATCAAACAAAGTTTGCTCACTTTCAAGTTGAGAAAGAATTTTTTGCAGATTTTTATATGATTTATGATTATTCACTTTAAATTCACTTGGGTTTTGCTTTAATGTCTCTTTGGGATTGCTAGTTGTGGAAAAACAGTCCCACAAAGTATGCATTAATCCCAAATTTGGGTTGAAAGAACCCAAGTGTGGTCCAGGGGGTGCCCAAAATTCTGGGACAGCTTCCAGGGGGTTGTGCATCCCCAAAAATGGCTAATTTGAGCCGTGTACGGGGTTTACACGGCTCCTACACCACCCCCTGGGGGTAGCGTGTGTTTGAAACAGCTCTTTGTAGTTGTCTTTGGGCCCCCGCAGCTCATTTGAGCCGTGTTGGGTCCTACACAACTACCACATGGTTGGAGCCATGAATTTAACATCACCCTTTTGTTTAGCTTTGGATTTACTATCCTGACCAATTCCATCTAAATTGTCATATATGCAAAAAATCTGGAACCCCTCCTGAGAAAGTAAAAACTGGGTCACATTTTATTGAAGAAAATCAAAAAATAGGGCATATCAGAGTTAGAAAAACTGCCATTAGAAACCCTCCATTTCTAATGGCGGGTTTCTGAAATGCACATACCCCCTAACTGGTGTATTTCAAAATGGCCTGTTTCATTTAAATGGTGTATTTTTATAATGACAGATTTCAAACATAAAACCTGCAATCATAATCCATCCACCATCCATTGCATGCAAAACACCCATCCACACCTCCACCTCAGCAAATCCAGACCAATCCCATCTATATTGCATCACACACATCTCATCTACATTGCTTCACATCTACATTGCTTCAAATCCCCATTGGTTCACATCTCCATTGCTATGCATCTCCATCACATCACACACATCCCATTGCATTCAAAACACCCATCCACACCTCCGCCTCATCAAATACATACCAATCCCATCTCCATTGCATCACACACATCTTTTCTCCATTGCTTCAAATCTCCATGACATCACACACATCCCATCATCATCTCATCACCCCAAATCACATCACCATCTTTCTAAACATTTCATATCATAATTCTCAGCAACAAGTTGAAAACACAAAAAAGCTGACTGAAATTTTTTCATTATTTGACTCTGATTCAGATTCCAATTTGGAATCAACTTGGTTAGCTTTTAATTCTCTATTGGAAAAGCAATACATTGTTCCAAGAAGACGGAATCTCCACAACCCTATGTATCAAAGGCAAAAGCTTCATCTCCTACCTGACATAAGTTTCTAGCAACTTTTCCAAACTTTATTATCTTCATTCATGAAACTTTTGGAGATGATTGAAGACCACCACATCTTCCAGAAAAATTCTTGGAGTTCTCAATGCAATCCAGCTATCCAACTGGCCATTGCCCTTGGTAGATTGGGATCAAATGGAAATGGAGAAGCAATCCATCAATTAGAAAATCTATTCTCAGTTGGTTTTGGAACCATTGACTTATACACTAAGAGAGTCTTGATTGCTATCCTATCTTTTTGTTTCTCAGTACTTTGTTGGCCAACAAAAGAAGAACACAAGGAGATATCTCAATTAATGGAGACTGAAGGCTTTCCTTGTTTCATTGGTTTTTTTTTGATGGAAACACTATCCCCTTTAGTTGTAAGCTCAAGCTAGATGGCAACCAATATTTTTATTGGAAAAAATGGCAATGGACTCATTTCTTTTCCAAAGCCTTTGATAACACCTTTGATAGCACAATGAAAAAATATTTTTTTATCTGTCTGTATAGAAACTCTGTGGTACTAAAACTTGTTTGTGATACAATAAGAAGTTCATATCACTCCATTCTGGCCTTCCAGGTTCTTGTCACAATTCATATGTTTTCAATTGGATGTGGATTTTCCATAACCAAAGAACCACTTTGACCAAGATCAATGCCTTCTGGCTAATTCAGCTTATTCTAGCTGTAAATATTTGGTTCCAGCATACCACAATGGTTCATCCAATCATCAAGCCAAAACTGATTTCAAATATCATCTTGCCCAATCACAAGTTTGGATTGAGAATTCCATAGGAGTCCTGAAAGGAAGATAGGCCAGCTTAAGGGAAATGCAACAACAGCTTCAAAATTCCAAATACTTGAAGATCCTCATCAACTTGATTATCAGTTGTGTAATCCTTCAAAATCTTCTGGCCAACATCAAGGATGCATGGGAAGAAAGATTTGAAGAAGATATTCCCAATCCTCCTCAAGTCATCCCTGTCTCATCTTGTTGCTCATCATCTGCAATGAGAGAGTGGATTTTCCAATCACACTTGCTTGCATTGATGAGTAGCATTTGGTTTTTTAATAGTTAAAAAATAACATCACAGTATTTTTTTTGTTTTGGTTGTTCAACCAAAAATCCTAGGCTGAATCCAGTTTGTTTTTTTGGTGGAGTTTGACAAAAAAGAACCAAAACTTCCAAACCACCCGCCTCACCCCACAAAACCACTGGTCCACTCCCACCTGTCCACACCTTCCTCCTCCTCAAAAAACATCCTCACCCACCACCTTCACCTAACCCACCACCTTTGCCTCACCCACCACCTCCACCTAACCCACCACCTTTGACTCACCCACCACCTCCCCTCCTCCTTTGTTTGTCACCCCTGGAAAGCTCCCCCCCCCCTCCTCCTCTTCCTGCCCCTCATTGTTTGCTGATCCTTTGATCAATCAACCTTTAGAAAACCCCCCCACCTCCTTGCTCAATCCCCCAGGTAAGCTCCCCCCCTCCCTCCCTCCTGATTGATTGCAAATCAATTTCTCAATCTCTCAATCAATTTGAAATATATTGAGCAATCAATTGCTCAATTGATTGATTTTTGATTGATTTGTGATCAATTTCTCAATCAATTGCAAATTGATCAAGCAACTAATTTCCAATTGAGTGTTGCCCTCCTCCTCTCCTCCTTCTCCTCCTTGTTCTCATTAATTGAAGATTGATTTTTTTGTTATCAGAATTGCCTGTATTTTTTTGTTCTATTTTTGATTATCTTCTAGCTTGAATATAACATGAATAATGTTTTTTTTTTTTTTTTGATTTTTTTGATTTTTTTTTTTGGTTTCAATGCAATGCCACACACCTTTTGACCTCAAGTTCTTTCTAAAACTGCCCTTGTTCTGAACTTTCAATGCTTCTCCCACAACACTAAAAATTACATACAATGATTTTAATCCCTTCTTGATCCTCAGCCCAAGTGCAGTAGGTGCCTGGGAGGGATCAAGATGGAAGGAGATGGTTTGAAAAACATAAAGAGAGGTGACAAGGAGAGGGCTATTTGGAAAAGGAGGGCTCAAATGAGAGATTCCAAAATCTCTTTGGAAGTTGATGAAGAATGGTTTAAGGAAAAGGTGGTGTGGTCTTGACAAAAACTGCAACATTTGAATTTTTACCCTGATATTGATACCAAAAAGAAAAATAATACTCAAAAACCCTCCCCTGAAGAGTTTGTACAAGCAAAAAAAAAGATTGAAAATTTACATTTCTTCAACTCTGGAAAAGTGTGTTCTTGACCACTCCAATCACCACTCTCTGGTGGCAATAATCAAATTTTTACCTTTGAAAGAAATCTCAGAACAAGATAAGAAGGAAATCAACTCTGTGATCACTACTTTTCACCAATCCAAAAAAATTGTCAATACTGTTGGCCCCTCAAGATCTTGGGGTGGAAAAATGTGGGAAATTTGAAGGCAAAAATTGATGCAACCTTCTGAATTATTTGCAAGATATTTGAAGAAAGCAGCTATTCAATCTTCCCCTCAAGAGTACACTCTCCTCAACCTTAATTCAGAAAAAGTCTCTCAAATTTAGGCCAAATGTTCCAAAACTTAGCCAGACTGACACATGATCCAAACTTTCAAAAAATCCTGGACAACAATATCCCCTCTTTCTCTTCATTTGAATTTGGACCCAGCTCACTCCTTTTGACTGTTCTCCACATAGCCATTTCACCTCAGATTACTTCTACAATTATCCCCACATTGACAAAGGTGACATATCTTCCTATTCCTTTTTACTTGTGGTTCCAACAAAAAAATTTAATGGACCAATGATCAAGAGAGAGGATGAATATCAAGTATCTGATGGCCAAGTTGTTTGTCCTGACTTGGGTTTTGGCATTTAATTCAAACCTTGGGTTTTGGCATTTAATTCAAACAAAAAGTTATTGTCAAAATGGTTTGGGCAGAAAATAATCACAAGCACTTTACTATTTCTTCTGTGAAGACTGCCACTCATACAAGAATGGCCATGTCAATGAAAATCAACAAAACCACTTGGAAAACTTTCAGGGACTTGAAAATTGGACAAATATATTATAGAAAAAAATAAAAAATAAAAATAAAAAATATTTCTTTATTTGTGGGGTTAAAAATATTCTGAAACATTTTGGTATTTGAAATAATTTTTTTGTTTTTATTTTTGAAATTTTTATCAAAGTAAATATTTTACAATCCAAGAACTCAATTAATTTGCTGTATTTCTTCTACTGTACTACTTCTACCAATACAAGCCATGGCTAATGATAACCTATCTTCTTTTTCCATTGATAGTTGTTCCCTCTCCTTTTCCAGTCTCTCTTTCTGTTGATCCTTCTCCTTTTCCTCTTTTTGAAACTCCTGCTCTGCCTGTTTCAATTTTCACTCAGCATCCAATTTCTGTTGATTAGCCAAAATCTTGGCTTTCTGCTTTTGAAAATCAATAGCCATTTTACAATCCCACTTCTCCTTTTCAAAATGAATTTTTTGAATTCATTTTGTGATTTCACTGTTTTTTTAAGGGGAATAGGAATGAGATTGATTTTGAAAGTGAGCAGATTCAATAAATTTACTTACTTTAATCTTTCTTCTCCATGATATCTTCAAAGAAGGAAAAATTGGAAGTGTTCCTCCTCTTTTCACAGCTATTGGGGTTAATGTTGATGGAATTGGAGGCCTTTTGCTTTCCATTTTCAGAGGATTTTTGTGTGGGAACATCATCACTCTCATTTGAAGGTGATGTGGGAGGCCCCATTGGCTTGGGTGTTTGGCCATTCAGAAATGCATGTAGCTGTTCTTTAAAATCTAAATCAGTCAGGATTAACCAGACAGAAAAGAAAAGAACTTGCTTCCTTACTTGAACAGATGTTGATTGTAATGGAGATAGTGGAATAACTTGCTACTAATTGGCCAAGTCGTTAAGTTCTTCCACCCCAGGAAGAGAGAAATTCAAAGAAGGAAGTGAGGGTTCCAAGGAACCATTTGAATCATTGATAAATACTGAAGTAGACATTATTGGAGCTGGTTGTGTTGGAATATCCTCCTCCACATCCAATTGGGGCCACTCATATGTTTTGTTGGGATGATCATTTCTAGGCTGAGCATCCACAGCCAAGTCCTCAGAATCTACTGAATTTGATTGTTGGGCATCAAAATCACCTAAAGGGGTGATTTTGGACTTCTTTCCAAATATTTAATGCACATGAATATAAAAAGGACAAATGGAGTCAAACTTATCAACCACTGAATTGATTCCCTTTGCTTTATCGGAGTTGGTGATACCAAAGCCAGTGGAGATTGACATTGAGTGGGCCTTTTGATACTTGGCTCAATAGTTCTTGAATTTCTCCCACATCTGTTTGGATGAAAGATAAAGCCTACCTTTTTTTTTCTTCTTCAGTTCATTGGCCATCAGGAGATAACCATTAAAATTAGAGGATGAAAAGAAAAAGGTAATTAAGATGGTTGAAAACCTAGACCTAGCTGTCATTTCACAAAGAGTCAAACATAGCATAAGAATCATAGAAAACAAGTGATTGAAACCGGAAAATGAAATGACAGAATGAGAATCCTTGAAAATACCAACAGGCAAACGTAAGTCTACAGGCCTGGTTATGGCCTCTAAGAAGACTAAGTAGAGTTACGCGCACTAGCAGCTAAAGAGCTGTCTAACAATATCCACACGACCGCACTGATAAACACAACCAGCGTTTGTCAATGCTGATGATGAGTTGATGGTCTAGCAAATACCTACGTTTGTATTGTTAGGATGGTCGTCGCCTTGAGTTCGATCCAGATGTCTTCACTGGTGATGTTTGAGCGAGATCCAACTTCAACTTGACTGACTTGGGTGGTGGAATGATGGAGTTTGAAGTCAGGTGATTTAGACGGATCCGCGGTTCCTTTACCCGTTGAGAGTTGTAAATTGTGACAGTTGAGTGACAGCAGCGCGAGTAGTTAAGACAGAAGGATCACAGGAGTACAAGGAAACAAATGACAAGTCTTTGAGAACAATCAAGAAAAATAATCAACACGCCGGCTCAACTCATTATCAGCAGTCTTAGTTAAGAGCCGATGTACCTAGCCAGTTTGGAAACTGACATAGCACTAGCCGCCTTGGTTAATGGATCAGCTAACATATCTTGGGACGAGATCAGTTCAATTTTTATCAGTTTGTCGTGCCAGTCATTCCGTAGGCTCTTCATTTTGATGTTGATATACTTAGCGTCAGATTTGGTTCCAAATTTTTTTATTTTATCATTTAATCCTTTATTGTCAATCAGATGTAAGGGTGGATCAAAGGTAGTTTGCCATACTTCTGAGATAAGATGATTTAACCATCTGGCTTCAAGATGACTGGTGGAGAGAGCATTGCACTCGGATTCGGTGGAAGAATGAGCTATGCTTCTCTGACGCAGGCTTGTCCAGTAGAGAGGGCTTCATTTGAATAAGGTGATGAAATCAGTTTGAGAGAGACAAGAGTCAGGATTGTCTCCACACGTTGCATTGCTGTACGTGATCAGGTGATTCAATTCACACTTGGATTTGAAGGTAAGTTTGTAGTCTATCGTTTTGAGTAAGTACCTCCAAACTCGAATTACTTCCCTCCAATGTAGGATGCCAGGGTTTTCCAAGAATCTAGCCAAGTTTGAAACAGCATAGCTGATATCAGGACGAGCTAGAGTGGCTATGAAGTTCAGACAACCTATAGGCGATCGATAGTTGAAATTTAGTTGTTTGAATTGTTCTTTCTTGATTTTGGTTGCTGGTACTAGATGAAATCCGGTTTGGCACGGATTTGAAAGCGGTTTTGCATCCATTAGGTTCAGCTCCTTGAGACCTTTGAGAATGTGATTCAGTAAAGATAGGCTGATGGAGGTTTCATCCTTCTCAACTTTCATCCCCAGTAGGTTGTCCACCTCGTGAGCTGACAAATCTTTGAACTTATTCAGAAAGAGAGTTTTAAACTCATTTACCGCCCCCACCACAACTAAATTGTTGACATGAAAGAATAAAGAAGTGACCCCATCTTAATGATGATACAAACACGGGTCACAATTGCTCTCCTTAAACCCAATGCTCTTTATCCACTCGCTGAGAGTCTTGTACCAATTAAGCGGTGCTTGTTTGAGACCGTAAAGAGATTTGAGGAGTTTAAGGTACTTTGCCTTTCTTTTCAAACCGATGGGAGTTTTGATGTAGACTTTTTCTTCCAGCGGCGCATGTAGGAAGGCCCCTTTTACATCAAATTGAAGAATAGGAAGCTTCTTGTCGACGGAGTAGATGAGAAAAGCTCGTAGTGAAGCTATTTTACCCGTAGGAGCAAACGTTTCTAGATAGTCAACCCCATAACGTTGGTTGAACCCTTGTACGCATACCCAAGCTTTGAGTGAAGTTGAACCCAAGTGAAGATCCTGTTTAGCACGGAATGCCCAAGTGGTATTCAAAGGGTTGGTTACTTCGGATTCCTCAGCATCCTCCCACACTCCTAATTCTTCCGCCATTGCTAGCTCTTTTTCAACTGGTGCAACCCATTCCGGTATGTTTAGCGCCTCCCAAATAGTTTTGGGCAGATAGTTGTGATGATAGCCATATCGCGCTGGCGGTTTTAGATTGTCTTGGTTGCGTAGTCTAGGGAGGAGTTGTTCCTCAATTGATGAACCGGAGCTTTCTTCCGAGTCGGAGGGAACAGAGTTCTCCTCAACAGGGAAGTCTTGCTCCTCATTGCTCAAGGATTCAGACTCTTGCTTGAGGTCCGCTAATACTGGTTCTCTCTTGGTTGATGTGCCCACGACGATTTCTGCATTGTCTTCAAGGTTGTCATTGAGAGTAGTGTTTTTGGGCCCTGGAGATTTGAGAAAGAGAACGTGCTTTGTATTCAGGATTTTTCCGGTTCTTGACATGACTTTGTAGGATAGCAAACGCGGAGTGAATCCCAACAGAATACCTTCCTCACCTTTCTCACTAAGCTTTGAGATGATTTTGGTTTTGTTCAGCAAGTAGATGCAGGCAGTGCCGACAGGCTTCAAGTAGTCTTCCGGCAGGGTAGTACCATGCATCATTTCCCAAGGCGTTTTCATTCCAGCTTCCTGCGGGATTTGATTCAACGCCAAACAGCAACTCTGGATGACCACGTTCCAATAACTCTTAGGAATGGGAGATGAGCTGAAAAAGGATCTTAATGATTCCATGATATTTTGATTTGCCCGTTCGGCCTTTCCATTGTGCTGGGAATGATAAGGTTCGCTAACTAAGTGGTGAATCGCGTTTGACTTGAAAAATGTGGCAAGAGTTTCATTCAAGAATTCCCCGCCTCCATCAGAAAAAACTTCTATGGGAAACCTACTCTTTTTCTTTGCTTCATTCTTAATGACAAAAATGATTGTGTCAGCCGCCGCATCCTTGCTTGGTAAAGGGAAAGCAGAGAGATATCCGGATTTATTGTTGACTATGCTAAGTGCATATCTCATGCCACCTTTGCTTTGTGGATTGAGCGGGCCCATTAAGTCTAGATGCAAACAGTCAAAGACTTGCTCAGCAGGTTGTTGTTTGTGTTTGAAGGGGGACTTAGTGATTTTTCCTTTCTTACATGCTAAGCATTTGAAGGCATTTCGGACTTCCTTTTTGATACCGTGTCCAAGATGTTTTTCCATTCTCTCTAGGCTAGCATGTCCAAGGGTTTGATGTAGTTCTTGGAGCTCTTCAAGGTTCATGAAACATTCTTGACCACCAGAAAGAGAGGAAGGGTTGATGATTAGGAGATTATTTTTGATGGTTCCTCCTAGGATTTTTACTTTCTTTTTCTTCAGCGAGAAGGTAGGTGGATCAGACTTGCTATTGACTCTCAGAGAGCATCCTTGTTTAAGTAGGGCACCCATCAAGATTAGATTGACAGTTGCATCAGGAACCCAGGCCGAGTTTTCTAGCTTCAATTTGATTTTTCCAAAATCTAAGTCAACAGAACCGAGTCCTCTAATTGGGATTCCATTGCCTTTCTTTCCAGTTTTGATTAGTTCATCACCTGGTTGGTCAATTATTGAAGAGAATAGAGAGCAATCCTTTATCATGTGAATGGAACATCCACTATCAAGAATGTATCAATCATCGCTTGTCCCGTTCTGCTGATTCAATCCACAAAAGAAAGAATAGTAGTGCGACTCTTGAGTCTTTTTCTTGCCTCCATGATTCCATTTATTCGGAGGTTTTTCGGGTTTGAGATCTGGAAATTCTTCCCAGCAGCGGTCAGCAGAATGGGTTTTGACAGCAGGGTTATGTTTGCCATTTTGGCAACGAGGGTACTCTGAATCAGGTCGACTGTGAGTGAACAGGGCGGAATTAGTTTCCAGTGACTCCTTTGATTTAGATTGGACTTTGTTTTTATGTTGGACGAGATGATTTAAGACATGGGATACCGTAAGATCAATACCAGAGTGCATAATTTGAGATTGCATTCCTTTTAGGGAATCCGGTAGTTTGAAAAGAATTAGGTAGCTTAGGATATTTCTAGGGAGATCTATTCCAACTTCGTCGAGTTTCCCAAGATGCAGTTTAACTGAGGTAACAAAGGAATCAATGTCGTTTTGGTTGAATCCAAGATATAGAAAGTTGAAGAACATTTTGGCTTGATTTGCTGCTTGATTTGAGGCAAAATGTTCCTTTGCAGCAAGCCAAATGAGTTTAGGTGAGTCCTTGTTGTCAGCCGTTATTATGTTGGTGTGAGTGGAAGGATCCAGTTTGGACATAATGTAAGCGGCTGTTTCATCTGCTTCAGGAATGTCCTTGAGTTGATTATTCGAATTCATGAGAGTTAAGATGCCACACATTTTGAAGAGTTGTTCCATTTTTTTTTTCCAAATCAAATAATTGTTTTTGGTTAAGAGTGGAGTTGATTCCATCAGCGATTTAAGTGCCAGCGCCTTAAAGTTGCTGTCGCCTCCAGGTCCAGGGGATATATTTTGTTGGTCCATTTGGTTAGCTGGATGAGATCAACCTTTCGGCTTTTAACCGTGAAAAGAAAAAGGTAATTAAGATGGTTGAAAACCTAGACCTAGCTGTCATTTCACAAAGAGTCAAACATAGCATAAGAATCATAGAAAACAAGTGATTGAAACCGGAAAATGAAATGACAGAATGAGAATCCTTGAAAATACCAACAGGCAAACATAAGTCTACAGGCCTGGTTATGGCCTCTAAGAAGACTAAGTAGAGTTACGCGCACTAGCAGCTAAAGAGCTGTCTAACAATATCCACACGACCGCACTGATAAACACAACCAGCGTTTGTCAATGCTGATGATGAGTTGATGGTCTAGCGAATACCTACATTTGTATTGTTAGGATGGTCTTCGCCTTGAGTTCAATCCAGATGTCTTCATTGGTGATGTTTGAGCAAGATCCAACTTCAACTTGACTGACTCGGGTGGTTGAATGATGGAGTTTGAAGTCAGGTGATTTAGACGGATCCGCGGTTCCTTTACCTGTTGAGAGTTGTAAATTGTGACAGTTGAGTGACAGCAGCGCGAGTAGTTAAGACAAAAGGATCACAGGAGTACAAGGAAACAAATGACAAGTCTTTGAGAACAATCAAGAAAAATAATCAACAGAGGAAAGATATTGGCCAACTTGTGTTTTGTTTTCAGATCCAAAAAAAGTGTAGTAGTTGGAGGGAATTTTGAGCCATTTTAACAGGATGATGTGATCATCTCTCTTGAGCTTACTTGAGCCTTTGGAAGCCAATGGAGGAGGATTGTTTGATTTAAAGTTCCTTGGAGATTTTTGCTTTGGTTTGTTGGATTTTTGTGTGGAATTGCAGGGGGAGGTTTGCTTTGGGGCCATTTGAAAAGAGTAAGAGGGATGAAGCAATGAAGCAATGAGAGCAATAAAGCAAAGAGAGTTAGGAAGTGATGGGAGCAATAGAGTTATGAGTTATGATGAGAGTTTGGATGTGATGAAAGTGATAAAGTGATGAGAGAAATGAAGTGAGAAGAGCAATAAAGCAATGAGAGTTAGGATGTGATGAAAGTGATAAATTAATGAGAGTAATGAAGTGATGAGAGTGATGAATTGATGAGGATAGCAATGAAGTGATGATATTGATGAAGTGATGAGAGTGATGAATCAATTTTTTTGGATTAGGTTGGAGGTAGAATTTTCCCAATGAGGTTGGAGGTTGAAACCAGGGGTGATGTTGTGGAATGATGTGTGGTTGAGGCAGTGAAAGCCTTTAAATACTTTATTTGAAAAAAACCTGTTTATTTTCAGGTAACCCTGACACATCTGATGTGAAATAAGTGGTTTTTTATTTATTTTTAATGGCATTTTTGAAATGGCATATTTGGGTTGAGACCCACCCTTAAAAAATGGCGGGTTTGGTTAAATCTGATACACCCTAATATTATTTAATCAAAAAAGATTCTTTGATTGTTTTGAATTGAGTAAGAAAATTCAATTTGTAAAAAAAACCAAAAATACTAAAATTATACACATTTTGATGCATGAAATAAATTCTCCAAAGGTTGTTTACTCATATAAAATTGAATTAAGTTTAATTTTCAAAGCTTCTATGAAATTTATTCAAATTGAAAGAGTAGTTTCAAAGATTAGTTCAGAGATAAAAGGCTGAAATGAAATTTTTTAATGGTAAATAAACCAGAAAAAAAAGTATTTGTATGCCAAAGACTCAAAAAAACCTTTAAATTTCCTTAATGAATTAAACCTTTAAAAAGGGGAAATCAGTGATTTCTCAATGAAAAGATAATTTTCTTTTCATGAAAAAATGAAAAGCTCATAGGACAGCTTCCTGGACTGGATAATTCATGCACACCATAGATAAAAAATTTGCAATTATTTCAAAATTATGGTTGAGCATGAGAATATCTAAAATAAGTTGAATTTAATTAATCAATATTTTGACTGATATATTGTTATTGGGTAAAATGAAAATATATGAATCCTCAAAATCCAATTTTTCAATGAACTAACAACCTCAAGGTTAAATCAATCATTCCAAGAAAGGTGGCTTGAGCTTTTGAAATTCAAGAAACGCTATGATTATGATAAATAGTAAAATGGAATGATGGTGAAGCCATGATTTTTGAAAGATGATTAAAAATTATAATGGGTAAGGACCAAAATATCAGTGCCCAATGTTAATTTTAAAAGCCCATATTTAATTATTTAAAATAATTAAAACTTTACTAAGGGAAATTAAATGTTTGACTATATGTCAAAATGAGTGATCCCAAATCTTGCAATAAATTTTGGGATCTTGGAGATTACTACTAGATTTAGGTGATCTCAATTTAATCTAATATTTTCAAGGGAAAAAACATACCCTGAAGCAACTGAGATAAATACAGTATATCAGAGTTAGCCAATCTGCCATTTTTGAATGTCCAATTTCAACCAAAAATAACCATTTCAAACCCACCATTAAAAAACTAAAAAATTCACTTATTTCACATCATTTGTGTCACATTTTTCTGAAAATTAGTTGGATTTCTTCAATTTTTTTATATAGATGTCTGTCCAATTCTTCTCTCTCCACCTAGACTTAACTTCAATATCCAGCCTTCTAACCACACTGAACTCTTTCACAACCATAAAAACTCATCTTGCTGATCATCTTCATGAGTATTTCTATCAATGAGATCCTCATCTGAATTCTCTGCTACTCTCTACCCTGAAAAATTATGAAAATACTCTACTTACCCTCACTCAAGCCAAGGTCCACCCAATATCACTTCATCCATTGCATCCCTCCGCAATTCTGTCCTCATCTACCTCCACCAAGAGAGTGCTTAGGATTTACTTGCAAACACACCAATTCTATAAAAACTTGGAACCAATTAAGCAGAGGAGGAGGAGGAGGAGGAGGAGGAGGAGGAGGAGGAGGAGGAGGAGGAGGAGGAGGAGGAGGAGGAGGAGGAGGAGGAGGAGGAGGAGGAGGAGGAGGAGGAGGAGGAGGAGGAGGAGGAGGAGGAGGAGGAGGAGGAGGAGGAGGAGGAGGAGGAGGAGGAAGAGGAAGAAGGGGAGGAGGTGGTAAATATCCAATTGGGTACAAAAGTTAGGGATGAGGTTGGATTAAGGTTAGATTGAATTTTTAAAATCAATGGCAAATTTTGAAACCTCTCATGGAATGTGTTTGAGATCAAATTTGTTGCAAATATTTTAATAACACTACACATATTGTGTAGAGGAGGTTGACCTTTCTTGGGATGAACAGAATGGAAAAGATCCACTGGATCATGAATGGCTGGTGTGGTCATCATCAGAGTTCCTTATACCTTTTCTCTTGTCAATAATAACTCTTGTTCTTCTTCTTCTTCATCACCAATTGGGACTATGGGACAATTTTTTGATTATGATGGTTTGGTATCTTGAGCTAGTAGTGAGGAAATTCAATGACTGAATTGTTTCATGAGTCAAAAGGTACTTAGAAAATGCTTTGAGTAATGGATTTGATTGGCGATTTTATTTTCTGGACAGGCTAGATGTTGGAGATCATGACAGCATCAGATTATTATTATCATCCTCATCCATGACATTGATAACCTTTATATTGCTCTAGCTTTCAGAAATGAATCTTGATTGATTATGAATAAGAAATTGCATGTAAGGCATAATTTTTTACCTTGGAGTAAGTCAAAATTGGAAAGGTTAAGATCTAGAAGGACAAGGTTAGTGGACAAGGTGGCTAGATGGGAATGGGAAGGCTCATGATTCATTCAATCCTCAATGATATACCAACTTGGAGCTGTCCAAGGTCTGAAACTTTTTTGAAGGTTGTGATGAATTGTAGAGGAATGCTTGGAATTGGTCTTGATTTCTCAATTCAATTTGATAAGAGATGGATGATCTCCAGTACCACCACATCCATTTCCCATAATCATGGCCATTGAAATTCTCATAATAATCTGGGACTCCTTCCTCCTCACCATAAATGATGGTTTAAATCACATGGTTTGACTTGAGGGAGAATGATAGTTCTCCTTGACTTTATGCAGAGAAAACCCTTGGACTGACTGAAGAAACTTTTGAGATGATCCAGTCATCTGCTGCTGGACTTCCATGGGTGACTTAAATCAAGGATCAATTGGGTCAAAGGGTGAGGTTCAACCTTGGGGCATCAGAACACCAATTTTTCAAGACTGATTAGAAGTAACAATCAAAGGACTGGTAGGGATCCAGGCATGGTTAGGTTGGAATTTACGATAAGTAAGGGGATTTATGATTGAAAAAGAGGGTTATATTCGTCAATTTCTTGATTTATGAGAACATTTGATAGGAGGAATCACCTGAGACATGCATGCATTTTAGCTTGAGTGAAAAAATAAAAAAATAAAAAAATAGGATTCATGATCAAAAAAAATCAAGCAGGTCTGAAATTTTCTGAGATCCTCATACATGAACAAAAAGGATTGCTATAGTAAATTTGATTAAAATGAATAAACAGGCATCAGAAATATTTTTTTTCTTTAGAAGCTTTAGCATCAATCTTTGAAATGAATTTTTACCCATGAATTTCCTCCTGCAGCCATCTAACAAGTGATTTCACCATACAAAGAAAGTAAAATATAAATTTATTGAGCTGACCCAACCCAGAGAGAAATTTTAATGAGGAGTAAAATGATACCATATATATAATCTACCCAAGGCTGAAGACAAGAATCAAGGTTTGTTCTGGTTGATCCATGTGAACTTGGAGGTGAGTTGGAATACAATTTTTGGTTTCCCATCCAGTGAGGCTGATTGGATTTTTTTTTTGAAATGAGGATGACCTGGAGGGCTGGAATGGCGTTTGGAATGCTGATGGGTGGAGATGCATAAATGGTGATTTTGGTGTTTGAAACACACAATTTATATGAAGACTGCCATTTTGAAATACACTAGTTAAGGGAAATGTGTATTTCAGAAACCCCTTTTAAAAATGGCTGGTTTGGTGAAAGAAATGGTGGGTTTCTAATCAATTTTTTTCTAACTCTGATGTTCCCAAATGTTTGATATTTTGTAAATTTGTGAACATGAGTTACTCTCTAGATCAATTTTGAAGCATGACAGAATATTGGACAGAATATACCCAGATATTTATGAGAATTATGAAGAATAGTTTTGAATTACTTAGTTTTCATATACACTGTATTTAAATTAAAGGCTGAGTGTTTTATTTTCTTGGTTGGAAATTGATTTTATTTTGAATTAAAAAGGTGTGCATCACACATTGAAACATGAGCATATAGAGTTAATCAATCCAAAATATGAAGAAAGATTTGAAAACATAGAAAGACTCTTAGGGGCCCTTATAAACTTTAAATTTTAAAATATCCTATTTCTGGGATGGGGGGGATTTTTATTTCCCATGTGAAAATCTTATTTGAAACATTGAATCCAATTTTCCCATGTTCACCAACCTAAACTGATTTATTTTTTATTTTTTGCACCAATCTTGAGTCTTAAAACAATTTTATGTTTAAAGAAATTGGACTGGACCCCATTTGAATCAATTCAAATTTGGAAGGGGGCTTAGATTATGTAAACACTCAACCTACCCAATCAAGCCATCTTTGAAGTCTATCTATTTTAGTCTTTTTTGCATTCAAAGTTTACATCTCTTCTCCCCCCCCCTTCAAAAAAAATGAAGCTCTCTAGGCCTTAATTTGTCCCAAAAAGCTTATTTTAAATTGGTAAATTAGTTTTTTGAAATAGACCAAGTTATAATAATGATCCCCATAGCCCCAAATGTAGGTCCAATAATTCTTGGAGCCAGGTCAAAAAGCAAGTCAGCTGGGATTTTCTTGGCTCAAGAATCCCAAAAAGGGTAGTGCTGAACCATAGGGCAAACAAAGCTTGGTTAGTAGAATCATTCAATCCAATCATTGAAATTAGATTGCTTGATCACATTCTCATAGTTGAGATTACAAAGTGCTATGATACCATTGCAATTTCATTGATTGATATTCCCAAACGTGTTAGATGAAATTATTTCCATCAGAAAATGCTCATTGATAGACTGATCACACCATGTTTTAACTAGAGAATCAAAATTTTTTCTTTCCAAGTTAAATCAATCAATAAATCTAGACCTACCCCATATTCATGATTTCATTTGAACAGGGATTTTGAAAAAATTTACCATCAATTTGGAATCCTCAAATAAATCATCTTTAGATTGACCATAAATTTTTGTCACAACCAGAGACAGATGATCTCAATATTAGTACTCCAGTGAATTCCTTTCAAGGGAGAATTTGGATACACATCTTAGAGAACTTATGCATCCCTTTCACATTGCCAAGGGTCATGGCTAGTCAAGTTTTTAATTCCCACCCCAAAAACCTGAGCTAGTTTACTTAGGGAAAATTACAGCTGTGCATGATCCATTCACATTTTTTCTCAAAAGGAAGTAGGAAAGGGTAGGAGTCTTGTCAGGGCATGAATCTAGTGTCACCCAAAGGACCAAAATAAAACTATCAGGAACTTCAAATTCTTAAATGAACCCTTCACATTTCCCATGGCTTTTATCTTTCTTTTTTCAATAGTAACCACAGTTGATATTGTTTTTTTTTTTGTTTGGTTCTCTCACATAAACAATCAGCACAAGATCTAACCTCTTAAATTATTTGAATTCAAATTAGAATGGTAATTAAGAACAGTAACAAGAGGATATGTACAAGAGGATATGAGTAACAATCTCCAACAATTTCAAAGATACACCTCTGGACCTGTCTATTTATAGAAAGGTTTTGAAAAACATTAGACAATGAGGAAATGTATTATTTTAATGCTTTTCTCATGAGATTCAAGGCTAGTAGCGAATTACTTTCTTTAATTTTGTCCGGAATTTTTTTCCCGAAAATTCCTGGGCATTTTTCAAATCAACACTTCAGCACAATCAACTCCCACTTCATCCATCTGATCATTTTTTGCTTTTCTTGGCGATAAATTGAGCCGAATGGAACTTCTGCACTTGTTCTGGTCTTATCGAATGGTTTTCACTACCATTTGAAACTTGCCTTCCAAGGTCTATTTAATTGCTATTCTGCTAATCAGTGAAAGTTGAGATCATAAAACCGATTTTGTTTGTGAAAAGAGAGAATTTGAGTTTTGGACAGGTCGACATTACAAAGAACGTAACTTTAAACGAGTGAGCTATTACTTATACAAGCAGAACAGATCAGGTGCGTTTATGAAATTTGATTGAAGGGAGAGTACCCAGAAATGAGGGGTCAAGAAATTGTTGATTGAAATAATACACAACACAGAATGCTCGCACTAATACCCTAATTGGCATTCATGGGATTACGCATCTTGTGCTCAGTTGGATGGCCGATATTTCTCAACTAGGATGGTGATACGTCCAGGGGACCGCAGGAGGATCCTCGATCTCGATTTCCTCATCACTGAATCGTGTTGCCACTTCGGTTGCTGCGTCGTAGCCCCTCTGTTGATTTGCATGTTCAAAATGATTCCATGGTCCGTCCGATTGAAGAGGATCGATTCCATCTTCCATGCCCCCATGATACTGAGCTCGCTGGTCAACTGAATCTCCAAATGTAATGGGAAGGAATGTGCTGTCTCCTGCGGTGTCGCGCTGATTCACAGCTTCGAGTTCATATCTCCCATGACCGTAAATAAAAAAAGGCAAAAGAACAGTAGGTTGTCAGCACAAGTATGGCTTGAGTTGGCCCAGATTCCATTCCTGATTGTTGAACCTTCTGGTTTAACGTTGCCAATTCAGGGAAATCTAGGCTCTCACCTATGAAGTGCGTTGCCGGGCCCATTATCCCTGGGGCTGAATTCCAATTGTCGATGATCAAAGTTGCCAAAACTACTGGCATAGCTAATGTATCTTTGAATTTCATCGTCACGATCACCGTTGGGTAAATCATAGCTCATCGCATGAGACTCGATTGCTGCCTCCGGAGCAGCACCATCTGTCAAGTCAGGATTTTCAAAATATTGATGATCCATCTCTTGGCCGAATTGATCAATTTGATTAGGGGAGTCTTCAACAGATTCTTCACTTTGTTGAACAAATTCTTTGGGAAATCCATACGAGAAATCATGGGAAAACTGGAGAGAAAATCGATCGGGCATTACATCATTTTGACTTTCCAAGCTTTCTTCCATTATCTGCTCTATATTTTTGGGTCTGGATATATTAAAAGTTACTGGATTCTGTCGCAATGCTCTCCGTTTCAACAATCCCCCCAAGATTGCCAACACCAAAATACCGACAGAAAAGCCTACTCCCACCGAGATTGCGGTGATTTTCTCTTTTTTTGTAACATGGAATGTTTCGTTCGAACTGTAGGATTGATTCCCTAACGCTTCAGTGAAGGTTTTGGGCCAACTGGACTTAGTGGAAATGTCAGGGTGGGTTTTGATTGAAATTGAGCTGCTAGAAAATAACGAGCTTCGGGAGCTAGCTGCTTTGTAAGAGTCTACACCCTTGATAGAGGCGCGTGTTTGATCCGAAGCGAAAGACGCCGTACCTGTGCGATCCGTCAAGTCTTTCGGTTTTGAAAAGCTAGTGCGAGTCATGGGTACCTTGTAAGCTTGACCTGAGAAGTCAGATGAAGAATTTTGCACTGATATCAGCCACTTATCGGTTTGCTGCCGTGTTTGATTTAATTGTTCATCCATCGCTTTCACATAATGACTCAAGGAACCACTTGAGGGGATGCCAAAATCAGAAATATTGTTCAAATGATTATTTTGTTTGCTCTCGACAGGCGAGGTTGTGCTGGCGCTTGAGTCTAGAAGGGCTGAGTTGGTCGGTCTAGTCACGTTTTGAGCATGCATAAATGAATTGTTCGGTGAACTGCCAGAAAAAACGCCATCTGCTGACCCATTGAAGCCTTTCGGGGCGTGATCCAGAGTGCGGGACGGCTTGATATGGAGGGGTGTAGATTTAGTAGACTGAGAGGTCGCAGTGTTGTTGTAGCGCTTTCTCCATTCAGAGGTTCCATATATGCTATTAAACTGGATGGTGGGACTTTGACTCATAGGAATAGCTTGAACTTTACTAGTTCCACTTTCGGATAAACTTTGAGAAGGTTTCGGGGGCATTTCCAAAGCTTGGATGTTACCATCATTTTTTTGGTCAATGGTATAAAAATGACTCGAGTTAGAACAACCAAGCTGAAGCTTTGGGTGGGTCTGATTTGAAGTAATATGATTCTGGCACGGAAATCTAGACAGCGAGCTTGAATTGAGCCTACTCAAGGTGTTGTTGACGGTTGAGTACATAAAGTCTGCGCCAAAAGAAGCGGCGTACTCCGATGCATTCTTGAAAGGGGTATATGAGGAATACTTTGGTTGAGCCGGCGCAGAGGATGCTGAGATAACATGAACCTTTGCCTTTTTATCGCCCGATTTGCTTGCGATTGAAAGCTTGGGCGGATTCGAGGAAAAGTTTCCCGCGTTGATAACAGAAGATGAGACGGCAGGTGGGATGCTTTCGGTTGGAAAGGTAGAGATAACAGACCCCCCACTAGTGTTTGTGATGTGATTTGACGAAGGATTCACTGGTTGTTTAGATTCTAAAGTCTTGGAGCCTGAGCTCTTTTTGTCTCCATATTGTTCTCTTTGATTCTTGTCATATTTACCCCAGGCGGGTGCGGTCTGTGACAAGCCTTGAGCATACGATTCTCTGCTGCTTGAGTAATCTACCTCATTTTGATAGCTTGTTTTTTGAGTGATGTTGGCATATTCCCTATTGGTTGGAGTCTGCAGCCCTTTCTCCAACCTCGATTTCCCCTTTGCCTGGTCGTTGTAATTTGGCGGGGTGGCACTTTGCTCCCAGCTGGTCGAAATGTTTGCAAAGGGTGTTGTGGCCGGCTTCCCATTTTGAGAGGCGGATGAGTAAGTTTGCAAAGGCGCGGGAGTGCGTTGATGGTTGCCAGCCACTGGGTGGCTCATGCCAGTATCATTCCTGGTCGAAATAACTTCAGCTTGTGGCGGGAGCGAAGAAACTCTAGTCGAGGTTGGATGCTCTGAGATACTCAGTTCGGTTGGGAAATCAGGGTCGAATTTTTTGGCGTTTGGGGCGGATTTCCCAGCATGTTGGATTTCTTCGGTCGAGTCAGCTCTTGAAACTTGAGGGAAAGATGAAAAACTCCCGGAAGCTGCTACGGTACTACTAGCCGCCTTTGGACTCATGGCTGGATTTCACGTACCGGGAACAGGTTAGCAGGAGTACAGAGACTGATGTCAAGGATTGTAAAGTTTTGCCGCGGGCACTTGTTCGGCACATAGCCATACAAGCCTGCGGCCTTAGCTAGCTCCACCACATACCTTGGGTTGTCGGGTTGTCAGTTTTCACTAGTGGTAATGAAAGATTCGCTGCATCCTTGACCTGGGCGTCTATCTGAAGGTAAAAGCAGGATGCCTCTTAAATCTGAACTCATGGACATTTTTCTCTTGAATTTATAGATACTTACTTCTTTGACCATTCCAGGAAAGGAACTTTCGGCCGCAGAAATAGGAAAAGAATCGATCGGTGGAACTGGGTCATTCTTGAACCATAGAAGATGAAAATGTCATCGTCATACATTCAGTCAAAGCAGTGATTACGGATTAGGAGGAAAAAGTCAAAGAGGAATGAGCTGAAGATCAATAAGTACTTTGCGGGACGCGAAAGGCCTGTTTCAACTTACTGTCCCGATCGGTTCAGCTAGTGCCGTAACAGGTTGATAGGGCCATGATGACGATAGGCCATCAGCTATTTCGCTTTGGAGCGTATCTGCCAATGGTTCGTTTGGGACTCTGCTTGGGGTCTCGGAGCTTGAGAGTATACTTAAATAAGTAATCAGTTTCAACGCGGATCCAGTGATCTTTTGCTACGTCTGGACTCACCTTTTAGATGGGATTCTGCTTGGGGTCTCAGAGCTTGAGAGTATACTTGAGTAATCAGCTTCAACGCCGATCCAGTGATCTTTTGCTACGTCTGGACTCACCTTTTAGATTTGACCTGATGAGTTGCGGAAGGCGGGGTTCCGTTGTCATTGAGGCCTGAAACATTGAACGAGTTCAATGGAAAGCCCAAGGATGGCATTTCTACCATACGTAAATAGACTGCTGACCAGTCAGTTTACAGAAGCCTTGTCAGAAAATTGGGACTCACATAAAGCTGGGTACTAATGTAATCTACGGGCAGCTTTGCGGGCCTGGAAGGCCCGGTATGTCTTCTGGCGTCGTTTTGAAGAATCAGTTCGGAAGTTGAGCCCCAGAGGACTAAGCTGCAAACCAACTCCAGCTGGGAGTTAGAAAAGTATCCGAGTCTCTGAGTCGATGGCTGGCCAAATTCAAACGACTGAATCGATACACTGCAAAAATCAAAACCCCAAAATCTATGTATGTACATACATAGACAGAGGGAACAAAATAATGAATGAAATGATGAGTAGTTTCATTCTCATTGCAATCTGATTTGTTTTTATGCGAAAGAGAACCACTTTCTATATCATACCCTTTACACCTTCAATAAGCCAGGCTGTTTACAGGATTGAAGCCCAAAGACGAAAGCAGAACCCACCGGCAAACGAGAGAAAAACTGAGTCAAGGAACGGCTGTCTGGAAATATTCCTGTGAGACGAAATGAGACGATGCAAAAACGATTCGGATCAGGATTACAATTAGGAACGACAAAAATCATCGGTGGCGCATCAATGGGATTAGGATACATACAACCTGGCATCCTATTGATCAATCATCATCCACCTGAAATCATGTCAGGCGGTAACAATCCGTGTCAGGGTGGGACGTTGAGACACGCCGGATGGATCTCGCACGCGGCGTTAGCAACCGACGATTGGGGCAAGATGAAGTTTCAATGATTCGCTTCAGTGCCTCGTGCTATGCGGATCAAGGACTGCCTTGTATGCTCGCATCTTGTCCTCGGGTCATCGCCGCTCAGAGCAGTCGAACGATTCGAGTACGTCGGTCTGCCTTGCAGGGGCCGAGCCAGCACGAATGAGTCATGGCGTCCTCGGCAACCTGGGACTCCGAGCAAAGAATAAATCTGAACGAGACGGCAATTACTCTCGAGTACCTACAACCCGATGGGTCCCTGTGCGACTTTGGGTTTAGATGCCTATGTCCACCGGCTTCAGCCGAAATCATCATCAGCAAGGTGCGATGCCAAGATCGCAACTGTCTGCAGGGGCATGTTGCACAGCTTGAGGAATAGTGAAACTGCCATACGGCTCTTAACCCCAACAGACTACTTCTCCTGGTATACAATTCCAGTGGACCGGTAAACCATGTCCAGTTGTCAAGTGAAGAAGGACCCATAACAACTAACCAAGACCCCTATACAAGTAATTCAAGGCCAGTCATCAACAGGATAAGGCCTTTCAACTAGGGATTGAAGGCCTCTTGACAATTACTCGAGTCCAAAACTGAGAACCAGTGGAAAAACCAGGAAGGCCAGAAATCCACACAAATCATTCAGGATACTTGAAGATTGGACCAGTAATTGGCTGTATCTATGAACAAATTAATTGCTGAAATAGAGTCAAGGCAAGAGATTGAGTTCATGTTCAACATTGTTTGGTAGATTGAAGCTTGATACGGTGGAAGACCTCATGGCTGATCCCATTGACAACTGGCCTTTGCACCCTGGTGATCAGGTATGATTTGCTTGAACTCATGACATCAGATTTTAACAGAATCATGCCTGCCGCCAAGGAAACCAGGCTGCAAAACCTTATAAGCAAGTCCGCCAGAAAAGGCCCACTTTTTTAAAAAACTTAATTACTGGAAACAGTAGTATCATCACTGTTTCCAGTCCCACTGGCTAGCAAGCCAAATGCCATGAGGTTGAGTTGAGAACCTGCACCTGAATTCACTGCAGATCTCTACTGGGTGAAAAGCTTGGAAAATGGTACACACTTTTCTCCTTGAGGTTTCATTGGATTGTGGGTGGTCCCTACCTCCCAATGCAATCAATTTAAATTTTACCAGATTGGCTGGAAGATAAACTGCCTTGTTAATGATTTATGTCAAGATTGATACATTTTCACAAGACTCTTTATTTTGATTCAATCAATAAACTCTTGTAATAGTATAACTGAGTAATGGAGTGACAAAGAGAATTTTAAGAATGGCAGAACGCTAGAGGTTAGGACAAGTTGTATTGAAAGCAAGGAATGATGAAGAGCTAGATAACAGCAAGATTGAGAGAGGACAGAAATAGAAGGAATGTGAATTTTCACCTGACTTGGGTGCACTACTAGTGGAACTGGCTTGAGGAAGGTTTCCGGAGGAAGTGTTGGAGTTACTTTCTCCTCCTAAAATCTGGTGCGGGGCCAGGATCTAGATTTTGTGTGCTACCGGTCTTGAGGCGAAGTAGTTTGGTGTGGACTGAGATGAGTGATAAGAAGTGGGGATCGGAGTGACAAGGGTTGGATGGAAGAGGAAGGGACGGACGAGGATGAGGATCAGGCTAGGTAGTGGAATCTCTCCTTAGCGTTAGGCAAGAGGGTTGCCGCAAGTCTTGGCCTGATTGTAGTCTTGATGAGATCGCGACTACTCTCATGGCGCTGCATGCGGAAAAATGTGTAGTCTGCGGGATCTTCACTTAACAAAGATAACTAATTTTTTATTTCCTAAAGTAAAAATAACTTGTCTGGTAAGTCAAAGGAATCTGTTCATCTTTATATTGACCCCAATCTAGTTTTTCATGTACTCTGTCCACTTTCTAATTTTTACAGACAGAAATTGCAATATTTTAAAATTGGTTGATTATAAAAAACCAATTAAAAATACAAACTTCAAATTTAAGAGACGTTGATTTTTTTTTCTTAACCTTGGATAACAAAACTAAGGGAAAAACATTAATAAAAAATAAATAATGCAAAAATGAAGATAAACAGTTGTTTGATGGAGGGGGGGGTGCAGTATGCTATCTGATTTGAGAAAACCCCAGGCAGAAGACTTGATACAGGCAACCTGTCATTCTAACATCCTGGAAATTTTTTTTCCCCTTGTGCTTCCAGTTTCTGTCCTAGACTGTCTGCAAAATTGTGAAAGAAAATTTCGCAAGTTTTTCATTATTCTTTCCTTATTTTGAAAGATATGTGTGTTAATTTTAGGCTTGGCAAGGGATATTTTTGAAGAAAAAGACCTTCATCTAATCTCTTGAGGATGGAATAGTTTCCTTCAGCAGCAAGATGGTTTCAGTGCTTGTTCTTCCTTCTCAAGAGCTTGTTGAGATCATAAAAGCTTCAGAAAAATCAACAAACAAGAACCACTTGTACATTACAATCATAAAAATCCTAGCATTGACTCTTCCTTCCATCCTATGCACTCTGTTCATTATCAATCTTCAATCTCCCACTCTAATCAGAGGAGGAAGGTCTATGGTGGTGTTATACTCAATTTGGGTGGTGACCTTGAGATTTTGGAGGTTGGATTGGGTGTGGCTAGTGACATGAACATAGTTACTTCCTCCACCTACAATCTCAAAGCCAATCCCTATACAAGCTCTTACCAGTCCAACCCTCTGATCTCATTGATCTAACCAAGCCCTAAAAATGTTGATAATAAGTTGGGCAATGTTGAATTTGCTACCTTGCAACCCCCATTCACTACCTAAAAGGGGTCGCGTGGCACAATTTGCAACCCAAAATGGGTTGCAAACAGCCTTCACAACCCACTTGAGTTGCAAATGGCCATTCATAACTCAGATAGGTTGTGAATGGCTGTTTGTAACCCATTTTGGGTTGTGAATGGCAGTTTGCAACCTGTTTTGGGTTGCAAAACGTTCCAAGCAACCCAAAATGAGTTGTGAATGGCCAAAAAAATGAAAAAATCCATATTTATATTTTTAATTTAATTAACTAATTTATTTATTTGATTTTATTTATTTATATTTTATTTATATTTATATTTTTAATTGGTTAATTTTAAATTCACGGCCCATTGAGGCGTGGGCACCACTCAAAATTAGCCGTGTGACACGCCACACAACCAAATTCAAGCCATGTCCATGTCCCCATGGCTCAAAGAACTGTGCAGCCCACACATCATGGTCCGGGCTTGTGTGGGATGCCGCACAACTACATTCCAGCTGTAAAGAACTCCACACGGCTTGAATGTAGTTGTGTGGAATCCCACATGCCACCAGACTGTGGTGAGCCAAAAAAAAAAAAAAATGAAAGGGTACTAACATAACCCATAAACTAAACAAACCTTCCAAAAAAACAGAAATCAACCAAAAAATCAAAAAATGTTCATTTTTTGGTTAAAAAAAAAACAAAGAAAATAAATAAATAAATAAATAAATAAAAACCAAAAAAACTGATAATATCCAATGGACTAGCCCTAAAGTAAAAAGACACAAAAAAAACACAAGTAACTGGACTAGCCCTAAACTAACAACACCAAAAAAAATCCCAAATAACTGGACTAGCCCTAAATCAAAAACACCAAAAAAAAGACAAGTAACTGGACTAGCCCTAAACTAAAAACACCAAAAAAACCAGTTCAACTTGTGTTAAGCTGATCCCATCATAAGGAGTAAAATAATCCTTATGATGGAATCAGCCCAAAACAAGTTGAACTGACTTACAATTAAACTCTCATTCAAAACACTCAATATAATGATGTTAACTCAAAACACTCAACATAATGATGTTCAAGATGTGATAACCCTTTATATTAATAGAACTTGTTAGCTGCATTATAATTACAATTTATATGAAACCCAATGATGAAATGAAGTCAAAGTCTATAATCTCAATAATCTAGAATACATTTCCAGTTGATCTTTGAGATGATCAACACAACCAGAGGCTTTTTTATAAATCAAGGAATGTGGTTTTGTTACAATGGGTGGGATTGGAATCATTTTTCCCCTAAGTACCAATAGAACCCAGTGGTTATTGTTTACAAAGGAAATATAAAGAGAGTCTGATTGATCTTTAACACCATTTTGCATTGGAGTATAAGAACAAAATGGCTCCAATGAAATGAAACATATAGTTCTGGCGTATGTGTCTGCTAATATTTGTCCCATTTCTAGTTTATCCAACCATATTGAAGAGGGAATCTTTTGATTGATGTCTTCAACATCAAGACTTTGTTTAATCTTTTTTACCTCTTTTTCACCACCAAGCATCTTAATGTAGTATGATTTATTTTTCTCTAATGTTTTAATCATTTCCTTTCTCACTTTAAACCATCCATGTTCATTGTAACCAAGAGATTTAGCAATGACTCTGAATTGGAAATTACCATCTCCAATTGAATTCCAAAGCTCACCCAAGAACTTATGGAATTTCTTGGGTATTTGATTGAGGTATTTCATGTTTGGTTCCTATAATGAAAACTGAATTAGTATTCATTTCTTTAATCACATTAATGAAATAAATACCCACCAAAGTTAAGCTTCTGGTTGAGCTTTGCTGCACGTTGTCTTCCTCTGAAAAGGATTCTGATTCCAAATTAAGTGATCCCAATGCACTTTCAGTCTCTTCCTCTGAACTATGAAATTCAGATTCTGATCCTGCCAACTTTGACTAACAACTCATCATTACTTATTTAGTTCATGAAACCCAAAAAATGAACATTTTCCAAAAGAAAAGACTTACAATCTTTCTTCTTTTCTTATTTTTCACCCTTCCAGTCCTATTTTCCAGCTTGAGTTTCTTTTCAACATGCTCAAACCAAGATGGTTCTCTCCGCATATCTGTCAATTTTGGCCGGCCCCTACTTGATTGTAAGACTTTAGGTTCAATTCTTGGCTTTGATCAATATTTTGTGATTTTCCAAATGATATAATTCAATAGGCCTCCTTGCTCATGAGCTGTAGATTCCAAGATCATTTCATTCACTTTTTCACATAACTTAGAAATTCTCAGCATTTATTCCACGTTGCACTTCAAAAATTTAAAAGGATCAACCATTAGTGAATTAGGAATAATTAATCAAAAAGCATTAATCAAAAAGAGTTAATCACATAGTAATTTGAACAATCCAACTTAAGCCAACTTGCAGAACTAGAACTGCAAGGGTCATAGTCCAAGCTCCACTGAGGATGAGCATCTTTGGGTACCACAGATCCTCTGAATGCTAGATGGTCACCTCTTTGGTGGGAAGAGGGCAAACCCATAGTCTTGGAGTATGACTTGGTGCACACTTCACAATCATGATCATGTTTTAACTTCTCAATTTGTTACCTAATAAGCTGAATTGCCTCTAAAGACAATTTGTATCCCAATGGTAACAGTTCAGGTGGGAGAACTGTCCCTAACTTAATTCAAGAGTTGTGTAGTGATGCATGAACCAATTTAATTTGATTCAAAACTGTTCTGTCAAGTTTTTTCCAAACATCCAACATGTTTCCCAAAGAGTTTGCAAGGAATTTTTTGAGAGTGGCATGGGCCCCTTCAACCCAAGAAGTTGTTTTGTTTCCAAAATCTGGGTTTATACAATTCCAAACCGTTACAAATGTCTCTTTGATAGGGAAAATTTTATTTTCCATATACTCAAGCACATCCTCATAGTCTTTCAAGAAACAATATACAAGTCTAAAGGTAAGAACACAAAACTAGGAAGAATAAGGAGCAGTGATTTGGACCTACTCTGAGTTCCGCATCATTGACCTCTGCCTCCTCCTTGGTCTTTGAGGCCCTGTACTTTGCCCATAGATTCATAAATATTCTCCATCCTTCAATGTCATTAACAAAGCACCCTTTACAGTTTGCTTGTATGTTTTTAGAAAAGTACCAAGTGCAACATTGTCTTGATGACTCTTGGAAACTAGATTCAATTGCACAAATCAGAGATTTTTCACGGTCTGTCACAAAGACTTTTGGAAGTCTCTCAGGATCATAAGCCAACTCCTTTAATGAATTTACAGACCAACTGTAGAACTCAAACTTTTATTTTGTTATGAAAACAAGAGCTTTTGTGAAATTTTTCCAGTTGGCTGTCATTCCTACAATATTTGTACTTATTTGTTTTATAAGTACAATCCAACATAGAAATATAATGGAATTGTTTGCAAAGCTTTAATGACTCTGGGTAGGCCAAGACCAAGGCCTCCAAGTGACCCTCTCCACTGAATTTTGACCAATTAATCCAAATTGATTCTTAAAGCTGTTTGTAGAGTATTTCCATAACACTTTTCCCCTTCAGTTCTTCAAGAGCTACCTTCCGCTAAGTTTTATAGATCATTTGGTCATCAACATAATCGCCTCCATCAATCTTTCTCAATTTTCTCTTAATTTGTAAAGTATTGATCCCATCATTCATCCCTTCTATTAGATTGTCTAAGGCTACCCCAGTGATTCTCCTCAGTTGAGGATTCACAGAGGGATGTTCTGCTGGTTGATGGTCATGTTGAGTTTCTTATAGGAGAGTTGCCCCAAGGGGTCTGCCTTTGTTCAACTTGTATGGATTAAAAACTTGCACCCAAACTTCCTTGTGTTAGTTTTCTGAGACCATTTGGTAAGGAGTTTCCCAAGTAGGAACCATGTCAATGACAGGCCAAATCCACATATTTATTTTTTCTTTGAGTTAAAAACTGTCAGAGTGTAACCATACTTCATAGCCTATGTTTGACTATGGTTTTGTGCCTCTTCCCTAGTAGGAAAGGCTCTCACGGGAGGTGGGTCAAGTGGATCTAGTAAACATCCATGGGTCATTGTCATAGTTTCATAGGTGTCATAGTTTAATAGTTTCATAGTTTCATAATTACAATCCATCAATTAGTTTCAATCAAATTAAATCAGGCAAAGACCTCAGTAACATAAAATTTTTCTCACAACCACAAGTCAAATCCAACTGTGAAACATTTTGTTCCTCAATGGTCACCTTAGATGAGTATGTGATTGGGGCTTCCAATGTTTCATTACCCATATCCTTTTTTTCCCAACGCTTTGTTAAAGGCACTATCAATGTAATCCTTTGAAGCAGCCATGTCACAAGGAGGGCTTGCCACTGTTCCCATAATGCAAAACAATTGCAATGCTACTTCAGTATTCAATCCAAATTTCAAATGAACAACTGCAAAGTTTGCTCACTTTTGAGTTAAGAAAGATGTGTCAAATTTCACTTTAATATCTAGGATACTTCAATTGAGTTCACTTTGATTTCACTTTAATTTTGCTTTGGTATTGCTAGGTGTTGTCCAACTGTCCCACATAGTGTATTGATCCCAAATTTGGTTTGAGGGAACTCAAGTGTGGTCCAGGGGGTGCCCAAAATTCTGGCACAATTTTTAGGGGGTTGCGCACCCCTAAAAACGGGTGATTTGAGCCGTTTATGGGGGTAAACGGCTCCTATATGACCCCCGGGGGCTTTGGGTGTTTGGAATGGCCCTTTGTAGTGGTCTATGGGCCCCCATGGCTCAAATTATCCATGCAGGGCCCTAAACAACTACCACCCGGTTGGGGCCATGAATTTATCATCACCCTTTTTAATTTTATTCATTATTTTATTTTTTATTTGTTTTTTTTATTTTTTTATTAAAATCAGAAAAATAAATAACAGATAAAAAAAGGTGCAAAAAAATTTAAAATATATATATACATATATATAATATAACTGTTTGCAACTTGGATGGGTTGCAAATGGTGTTTTGGGCCCATTTGCAACCACAGGGCTGCAAGTTTAACATTGGCCTAATAAGTCTGTTGCAAGCACACACACTCTCTATCTCTTGTTCAACTGATGATTGGAACCAAGCCAGATGACATATTGATCATTCTGTCCCCTTTTTATTTGCACACCCATCCTTTTCCTGCAATACCAACTCGTCTCCCACAACCCTAAAAACTTTATACAACTAATTGAATCCCTCTTGATCCTCACCCCAATCAAAGTATGTGGATGGGAAGGAACAAGATGGGAGGAGGTGATTTGAAAAACATACAGTGACATGGAAGAATAGGGCTTGCAACCCTCAAAATGTTTTAAAATGAATTGAATACCTCTTGATACTCACCACAATGGAAGTATGTGGATGGGAGGGAACAAGATGGGAGGAGATGATTTGAAAGAAATGGGACAAATTGAGTCCAAATTATCAACCACCAGGTTGATTCCCTTGGCTTTATCAGATTTGGTGATACCAAAGCCAGTGGAGATTGACATTGAGTGGGAATTTTTTTACTTTTCTTAATAGTTCTTGAATCACTGACTCATATGTTTTGATGAAAGATACAGCCTACCTTTTGTTTTATTCTTGAGTTCATTGGCCATCAGGATATAACCATTAAAATTAGTGAACAGAGGTTGTCCAACTTGTGTGTCATTGTTGGATCTAAAGCAAGTGTCATATCTGGAGGGAATTTTGAGCCAGTTTGCCAGGATGATGTGATCATCTCTCTTGAGCTGACTTGAGCTTTTTAAACTGATGAGGAGGATTGTTTGTTGTAGAGTTCCTTGGCAAGTTTTGCTTTGGAGGGTTGGAGTTTTGTGTGTAATTGCAGGGGGAGACTTGCTGAGGGGCCATTTGAAAACATTAAGAGCAATGAAATGATAAGACTGATGAATTGAAGAGGATATAAATGAAGATATGAGAGCAATTAAGTGATGAGAGTGATAAAGCGATGAGCAAAATGAAGTGATGACAGCAATGGTGATGAGAGTTGAAGTGATGAGGGCAATAAATTGATGAGAGTGATGAAGTGATGAGAGAAATCAAGTGATAGGTGATGAAGTGATCAGAGAAATATAGTGATGAGAGCAATATAGTGATTAGAGCAATATAGTGATGAGAGTCATGAAGTGATGAGAGTGATAAAGTCATGGGACTGATGAAGTGATGTGAGTGATGAAGTGATGAGAGTGATGAAGTGGTGAGAGCAATAAATTGATGAGGATGATGAAGCAATGAGAGTGATGAATTGATGATACTGATAAAGTGATGAGAGTGATGAATTGATGATACTGATAAAGTGATGAGAGTGAGGAATCAGATTTTGCCAATGATTTTGGAGGTAGAATGAGGTGGGAAACCAGGGTTACATGACATGGACCAATACAAGGACCAATGTGTGGTTGAGGTTGCAAAAAACTTCAAATACTTTATCTGAAAAAACCCATTTATTTTCAGGTAACTCTGAAATGTCTGATGTGAAATGATTGGTTTTTTATTTATTTATTTTCAATGGTGTTTCAGAAATTGGGGTATTTTGGTGAAACCCACCATTGAAAAATTGCAGGTTTGCTAACTCTGATAGGCCCTAGAGAAGAATTGGTATTGCAGAAAAAGGATGGGTGTGCAAATAACAAGGGTTCAGAATGATCAATATTTTATCTGGCTTGGTTCCAATCATCAGCTGACCAAGAGAGAGAGAGAGAGATAAAGAGAGATTGTGTGTGTGTGTGTGCTTGCAAAAGACTTACTATGAAAATTTTCAAGCCTTGGGTAGATCAATGAGATTAGAGGGTTGGAATGGTAAGAGCTTGTATAGGGATTGGCTTTTAGATTGTAGGGGGAGGAAGTAAGTATGTAGATGTCACTATCCACAACCAATCCAACCTCCCAAATATCAAGTTCACCACACAAATTAAGTCTACCTCCGCCATAGACCTTCCTCCCCTGATTAGAGTGGTAGCTTGAAGATTTATAATGACCAGAGTGCATAGGATGGAAGGAAGATTCAATGCTAGGATTTTTATGATTGTAATGTACAAGTGGTTCTTGTTCTTTGATTTTTCTGAAGCTGTTATGATCTTAACAAGCTCTTGAGAAGGAAGACTAAGCACTTAAATAATCTTGCTTCTGAAGGAAAATAGACCATCCTTGAGAGGTTAAATGACATTCTTGTTCTTCCTCTTCATCAGAAACATCACTTGCATCATCCTCTCCTTAATCCTGCCATCCTCCTTCATGATGGTGGCCCAATTGTTCTAGGTTGGTACTTCTTGGACCCAAAAGTGGTCCAATAGGATCAATCTCAGGAGGTTCTGGATACAATCATGTGAGGTCTTGGGGGTTCTGTTGGTCAAAGGGGGCTTTGATAAATTGGGAGGGTTAATTCAATGAGTTTTTGAATCAATTTCCATTGGATGAGTTTGGTGAGCAAATGGAATGATTTTTTGTGGATGCAAGTTGCATTGATTGATCAGGATGGTTAAATGATCTACTGATTTTATCTGAAAGTTAGGTGATGATTTGCAAGTCAGTTTGGGGTTGATTGCCTCTTCTTCCCCTTCCCCTTCCTTGTCTCCATCATCATCCCCATCAATTGATCCTATCCATTTGAAATCCAAACCTATGATTTAAGAGGCAGACACCTTTTCTAAACAATTGTTGAGTTCAAATCAACTATCATCCCTTTTTAAATATTTGGGAACCAAGAAAACTTGATCAATGGAAGGAATTGAGGAATTTCTCTGATCTGACATTACCTTGGTTTATTTGGATGCTTATTTGGCTTTTATAGCAGATGGAACCAATGTTGAATCTAGGATGGGTAGGGTTAGCCAATTGGGTAAAACCCCAATATCCCGCTTGATCTCAAGATCTTGTATTTTCCCCTCTCTTCCTGCAATTCTAACAATAACCAATATGGTAAAATAAATTTCAAAGAGGATAGTAGATTGAGTGATGGTTTTTCATTTCAAGATAGTTTTGATGGGAGATTGCCTGTGATTTACTAATTTCTCCAAAGGGGCAGTTGAACCAATGTAGCAGACCAAATGAGGTCTGTAAAGGCATGAGTGAAGTGTCAAGCAGAGGAATACATCCCAAGTGGCTGAGAACCAGCGCAAATTTACAGAGACTGCAAGCACTGTGGTAGTAATTTGATTGGGTATATCTGGTTCAGTAAACCATTCCTGTGATGGAAGATATAGTGTAAGATAAAGAATGAGATTGAATATCAGAGGAGCCAACTGTTTACAATTATCCAACTGAGATGAGTGAGAAACTGACAAACTCAGATGTGATTTCTCAGTTGAGCATATACACTATGTATCTGAAGGCCCTTTCACTTGATCAATTGCTTACCTGGGGTGGAATTCAAATTTGAATGGCCGGTGGTTCAGAGTATGTTAGAAGGGTCTGAGAGAGTGAGATGGAGATTGGAGAGTAGAGGGATATTATTTGCTGATGTGGAGGTGTGGATGGGTGTTTTTCATGCATGGATGGTGGATGGATTATGATGCATAAATGAAGGATTTGATCTTTGAAATATGCCATTTCCATGAAACACACCATTTTGAAATACACCAGTTAGGCGGTATGTGTATTTCAGAAAACTTCCATTGTAATGGTGGGTTTGGTCAAAAAAAAAAACAATTGCAGGTTTCTAATAATGGGTTTGCTAACTCTGATACACCCTATTAAAGCTTCAATCTGAGAAATCCTTTTGTACACGGAAAAACCATTTCCATACAGAATAATCTCAGATTATTGATAGGAAAATTTCAGCTGTTTTGATCTGGTCTTGGAGTGAAAAGAATTCATTTTATTAGGGTGTATCAGAGTTAGAAAACCTGCCATTAGAAACCTCCCTTTTTTTTTACCAAAACCACCATTTTTAATGGTGGGTTTCTGAAATACACATACCCCCTAACTGGTTTATTCAAAATCGTTTTTTTCATGGAAAGGGTGGATTTAAAACATGAAATCTGCCATTTATGCACCATCCATTTCATGCAAAACACCCATCCACACCTCCATCTCAGTGAATACATACCAATCCCATCTCCATCACATCACACACATCTTGTCTCCATTGCTTCACATCTCCATCACCAAAAACAAATCCCATCACCAACAAAAAATTAAAAACAGCCCACCTCACCCCACCAAACCACTGCTCCACCCCTTCCTCCTCCTCACCACCCACCTCCACCTTCACCTCCACCTCAAAGTTCCCCCTGTCCTCCTTCTCCTGCTTCTGCTCCCCATTGGTCAATCACTCAAACCTGTGATTTCCTCAGCTCCTCAATCTCCTCCTCCCTTCAATCAATCAACTGACCAATTCCTCCTCCTCCTCCTCCATTGATCATTAGAACCCCTCCTCCTCTGTTTTCTCCAGTAATTTTAGTCCTTCCTCCTCCTCCTCCCCCTTTCCCTCTCTCCCTCCCAATTGATTTGTGATCAATTGCTTGATTGAGTCATGATTGATAACTTTATTGATTTGTGATTGATCACTTGATTGATTCACAATCAATTGCTTGATTGATTTACAATAAATTGCTTGATCAATTTACAATCAATTTCTTGATCAATTTTTGATCAATTTCTTGATTTATTTGCAATCAATTGCTTGATTGATTTGCAAACAATTTATTGATTTATTTGCAATCAATTTCTTGATTGATTTGAAATTGATTGCTTGATCAATTAAAAATTAATCTCTTGATCAATTTGCAATTGATTGCTTGATCAACTTGAAATCAATTCCTTGATTCATTTTCAATCAATTACTTGATTTATTTTCAATCAATCACTTGATTTATTTTCAATCAATTGCTTGATTGATTGAGCAATCCATTTTTGTTTGATTGAGAAATTGATTTATAATTGATTTCTCAATCAATTGGTTGTTTAGAGGACAATACTTAATGAGTGGACAGGCACATTGGCACATCTGGAAATGTGCATACTTAGCTGAGTGGTCAAAGCATCACTCATCAATGTTGAGTTCATGTGTTCAAATCCCATAGTGTGAAACTAATTTTTGGCCTTGTGAAAATGCCACTGCCCTCAAAATTTTATACAATGAATTGAATCCCTTCTTGAGCCTAAACCCAATTGAAGTATACTGTTGGGAGGGAAAAAAATGGGAGGATATGGTTTGAGAAACATACAGAGACATGGAAAGAACAGGGCTTGCAACCCTCAAAAGTTTATAAATATAATTTAATCCCTTCTTGATCCTCACACCAACTGTAGTATGTGGATTGGAGGAGATGATTTGACAAAAATTCAGAGACAGGGAAATAATAGGGCTTGTCAGCATTGACTAAAGGGTAAATTTTTGGATTGATAGTTCTTGAATAGATTCCTCATCTTTTTGAAAGAAAGCAAAAGCCTACCTTCTTTTTGTTCTTGAATTCATTGGCCATCAGGAGATAACCATTAAACTTAGAGGATGGAGGTTGGCAAACTTGTGTTTTGTTTTTGGATCCAAAGAAAGCATCATAGTTTTAGGGAATTTTGAGCCAGTTTACCAGGATGATGTGATCAGCTGTCTTGAGCTGACTTGAGCATTTGGAAGCTGATGGGGGATGATTTTTTGTTGTAGAGTTCCTGGGGGATGTTAGCTTTGGTGCATTGTATTTTTGTGTGGACTTGAAGGGGTAAATTGGCTGAGGAGACATTTTAAAAGATTAAGGGGGATGAAGGGATGAGGAAATGAGAGTAATAAAGAAATGAAATTTAGGATGTGATGAAAGCAATAACATGATGAGAGTGATGAAGTGATGAAAGCATTAAAGTGATGAAGTGAAAAGAGCAATAAGGTGATGAGAGTGATGAAGTGACAAGGGGTTGAGAGATGAAGCAATGAGGATAGCAAAGAAGAGATGAGAGTGATTAAGTGATGAGAGCAATAAAGTAATGAGAGTGATGAATTGAGGAGGGGATGAGAGATGAAGCAATGAGTATAGAAATGAAGTTATGAGTCAAATTTTTTCAATGAGGTTAGAGGTTGAAACCAGGGGTGTATGATGTGGAATGATGTGTTTTTGAGGAAGTGAAAGCCTTCAAATACTTCATCTGAAAAAACCCATTTATTTTCAGGTAACTCTGACACATCTGATGTGAAATAAGTGGGTTTTTTGATTTTTAATTTCAGGTTTGAAATGGCAGATTTGGGCTGAAACCTGCCATTAAAAAATTTCAGGTGTGCTCAAATCTGACACACCCTATTAAAGTGATTTTAAGCTTTCAAGGAAGGGTAATTATAAATTCACAACTAATTTGAGTCATTTACCTGGCTCAAATGGGTTGTGTGGAAGGCTGCACAACTAAAATCAAGTTGTGTGGCCTCTACACCACTCAATTGAGTCGTGTGGACTCTACATGACCCCCCCAATTGTGTAGCGTGCCACAAAATGGTTTTTAGTTGTGTGGCACCACACATGACTTGGGGGGGGGGGTGTAACCGGCGGACATGCCCCCCCTCTTTCTGTCAATTCCCTGGAGGGGGTGGTCAAATCCCCCTACCAGGGCCCTAGGGGTTGATGCTTCCAGGGCGTAGCTATCAGAAGATGGGCTGGGGGTGGTCAGATCCCCTCAGAAATGTTGCTCCTCCCCCTTGGTAAAGGGAGAGGGAGAGCGCCCCTTGATTTTCTCCTCCCCCTTGGTAAAGGTGGGGGAGCGCCCCTCAATGGTGGGGAGGTGATCAGGTCCCCCCCCACTGCCAGTTGCCTTGCTGAAACCGGCCTAGTTGTTCATGGCTGGTGGGAGGATGATCAAATCCCCCCCACTGCTGGTTGCCTTGTTTCAACTGGCCCCGGGGTTGCATGGTGTGGTGACCAATCCGGGACACCTCATGGAAAATGGAATTTTTTGATTTTTTTCCCCTTATCCATCAATACAAAAAAAAAAACTTTTTTCTGGAATGAATTCCTAGTTCAGTTTCTAGTTCTCAGCCTTCCCTTCTCCTAGTTGTCTAGGAAGATCTCTCAGTGCCTAGACCCCTGTGCCCGGTGTTCAAGTTCTTCTTGCTTCACTCCTTGTCCTTCAGTTCCCTGTTTTCCTTTTTTTTTCCAAACGCATGGGCGGACAGCCATCACCCCATTCATCATTGTCATCATCATCATCCAACTCATCATCATCACACTATTGATCAAGAACCAATGGCCATTGACCAATGAACGCAAGCGTTGCTAGTGTTTTTTGGTGACCAACCATCACCACCAACAGCAGCAGAAGCAGCAGCAGCCGCCAAAGGAGGATGACAACAATGACACTGGCATTAACAATCATCCTCAATCCCACAACCAACGCCTCCATCATTTTCATGAATTGCGTCATCATTGTTGCCATCATTCATCAGCCTATCAGCCTCAGCCATCCATCTTGACATCCACAATCTCAGTCAATCATTGTACCTGGCACCGTTATTCTTGTTCATCCTCCTCTTACCTCACTCATCAAACTTGAAGCTCTTTGCGCTTGCTCGATCCACTCCACTCACTCACGCACATGCACATGCCCAATCCATTGGCCAATGAACGCAAGCGTTGCTCCCGGTTGTTGGAATCTTTGAACCATCCCTCAATCCACCTCCTGAGCTCACCGGTCTCCCGAGCGGCTTGTCCGTTGCCCGTGCGGGTCTCTGCAGTTCCGCCCGCAGCTGTTGCCCGGGCCCATCAGCATGTATGTGGGCCTCTCACCTGCTACTCTCCCGTCTGTGCCCATTATTGGCACAGGCTGGGGTCTTGATTCAATTCTTCTTTTTTTTGAGCGTTTCTTTGTTTATTTTTTTTCTTTTGTTTTCTCATGAAAATCCTCAAAAAAAAAAAAATCAGCTATATTTGTAAATCTCTCTTGTAAATAGTCTACAGACCTCTTTTCTATAAAAGGAGGGGCTCTACCCTGCCTTTTTCCAATCATCCATTGGAATTTGTGTGTATTCCCCCCCCCATTATCATAGTAATTTAATTGTAATCCTCATCCTGGGTATATCCATGATTGCCCCTTGATCCTTTGAGCCTTTATACTCAAACTTTTGATCCTTCCATCTGTGAACCAGTTCCTTATCACCAACCATAGCCTTTCTGGTTGAAGAGAATTCTGTCTTTTGGGATTCTTGAGTGTGTTATACCACTCCTTGATCCCTTTTTCCAATCATACTGGTCTTGATCCTTCCCTGATCATCTTTCCAGACCCAGTAATGTTTGATTGAGAGGCTTCTTTAAGCTTGAAACCTGAAGTTTTAGACCCCCCTTTATTCTTTAAAGTTGGATTCTTCCATGCTACTCTTGAGTTCCTTGAGAATTGTTGGTTTATCCTTGTTCAAATCTGTTATTGCTTTGCTTCTAGAGCTTCACAAACAAATTGCTTTTTTTTTGTTCAGCCACCAACAGTTATCTGGTACCCTTCAATGGCTTGATTGCGGAGAGTTGGGAAGTTTCATTGAGAACCTGGAGGTTGGTTGGGATTGAGTTGATCTTTCCTAATCTTCTGCTGACAACCAGAGTTATTAGCTAGTGGGCATTGTTACTTGCAACTGCCTTGTCCCATTGAACTCTGAACAGAACTTTGACTTATTTTTTTCAAGTCTTTCCCTCCACCATCTTGCCTCAGATAGTGTTGATTCCTTTGCTACCATCTATTCCCAAACTCATCCCTTATATTGATTCCTTATTTACAAGTTCCTGGACCTTGATTCCGGTTACATTTAAATATTATTGTAACTCTTAGGAGGGCAGCCTAAACAGCACCTTTCCCCTCCACAGAACTGCCTACAGCTTAGCACCGTTTGGAGTCTTAAAACAGAGTTGTGTATGGGCCCCCACAGGTTGAATGGGCCATGTATGGATCTACACAGCTCCCACATGACTGGGGGTTGTTAATTTATCATCAACCTTCAAAGAAATCTGGTAAATTGCAAGGGAAAAATGAGCCACCATCCATAAGTAATTTTACTGGTGCTTTTGTGAAGGAAAAATTGGTATACCAAGTTTTACCACTTTTATAAACCATGAATTGTGCATTATTTTACTTCATAGCTTCAAAAAGGTATTTTTTCTCTAGTATAATGGAAGAATTCCAGTTTGGGGAAAATTGTAGTTTACCGTGAATTTTTTCAATCTCTGTTTTTGTTAGCATATATTCTTGTGTCATAGAAAAAGTTACTATGTAGTTTTCATGGTTCTGAATTGTCATATTGAAGTCAGATAATATGTATTCTGAGTCATTTTCATTTTTATTTTTTGATATCAGGGTTGGATTTTATATAATCTATTTCTTTATTTTTGATCAAAGTGAATTGTTTTTTTTCTCCATATTTTTTCACAATCCTAACAGAAAATCTGGGTAGGGTTCCTCTTTTCAGAATTCATTTGTGGTTCAGGAGTGTTCAGATTTTTAAAATTTCCCTCTTTCTTATAAAAAGGTGTTTTTTTAGCCTTATTTTCATGGGTTTTTTCTGAATGAGTTCTTCTACTTCATTTATTTGATCATGCAAATCAATTTCAATTTTCATACTACATATGATGCTGCAATTGGTTTTTTTGAAGAAACCAATTCAGTAATGTCTCATGAAGTTTTTCTAGAAAATAACAAGTTTATATAAACCCAGGCTCTTTTTATAGTATAGAAACCATCTTTAAGTTTTATCCATTTTTGGGGCTTTTGAAAAAAAATGAAAAAAGCATACTGGCTGCTTGGAAACCAATTTGGAATTCTCCTGGAATGCTCAGCCATGATTCTCTATAACATGCATAACCAAAGGCTTTGGTCTTGGGTTACAACATTATTCTGCTCCTCCCCTGCAGCCCTCTGAACTGCTAAATTTTGAATGTTCACACTATTTATGATTTTTTTGGGGAAGTGATAAATTCACAACCCCAGGTTGTGAACAGGAGCAAATAACTGTTCACAACCCATTTTAGTTTTGAACAGGTGTGAAAAACCATTCACAACCCATTTGATTTGTGAATGGAGGTTCACAGCTCAATGAGTCATAATCAAAACCATTGACAATAAGCGCAACCCCTGGGGGTTCTGCATGTTGTGATTGACACTCTTGGCCCATTTGGGGAAAAATAGCCCAAAATGGGCCATTTTAGGGGGTAATTAGCGGTACCTAGGCACCCCGGGACCACATTTGAGTGCTGTAAACCCAAATTTGGGGATGTTGACGATTGAATAGATGATACATTTTGAATGTATATTCAATTAGGAATATTTTCATGTTTATATATATACATATGGGTGATGCTGAATTCATGACTCAAATGAGTTGTTTGGCACACTACAGGAATACAATCAAGCTGTGTAGCCTCCACATAAATTGAGTGTATTTGTGCAGCCCCTACACAACAGCCTGGTGTTGTGTGGCACCAAAACCGACTACATTCAAGTTGTGTGGGGCTGTACACAACTCAAATCTAGTCATGTTCCATTCCACATGACTACAAGTGTTGTGGGCCCAAATAAAATGAAAAAATAAACTAAACTAAATAAAAATTCAAAAAAAAAAACAGAAATCAACCAAAATATCAAAAAATGTTGATTTTTTGGTTTAAAAAAATATAAAATAAAATAAAATAAAAAATAAAATAAAATAAAATAAAATAAAATAAATCAAAAAATAAAATAAAATAAAATAAAATAAAAATAAGTAAAAAAAATAAAAACAACAAAAAAACTGAAGACAACCAAAACACAAAAAATTGAATAAACAATGAAAGAGTCTATGGAGAATCCCTAAAGTATAAGTGCCAAAAATACAAGTTCAAATTGACTAGCCCTAAAGTAAAAGTGCCAAAAAATAAAAGTTCAACTTGACAAGCCCTAAACTAAAAGGGTGATGATAAATTCATGGCTCCAACCATGTGGTAGTTGTTTAGGGCCCTACACAGCCCATTTGAGCCATGGGGACCCATAGACAACTACAAAAAGCTGTTACAAACACGCGCGACCCCTGGGGGGTTGTATAGGAGCCAGTTACCCCCTGAAAAGGGAAATTTTGAGCCGTGTACCCCCATACACCGCTTGAATCTGCAGTTTTTGGGGGTGCGCAACCCCCCGGAAGTCATGCCAGAATTGAAAAAAGGTATGGAGTCAATTTCATTTAGGGGAACTGATATTGAAGCATCTTTAGTTTACTTAAACTAAAACTGAAAAGTTTACACATATCAAATTGTAAATTTTTTTGAAAAGAAATAAAATCCTAAAAATGAACAAACTCAAGAGATAAAAAAAATTCTCAAGGTAAAAAAAAATTGGAAACATCAGTATGTTTTCTTATTTATCAGGCTTTGAGTTAGGATAAAAATAAATTAATTTTATGAAATAAATATTTAAATTGAGAGTTTCTCCAAACCATTAAAACCAATTGAAATTGATTTTGAGTTATATTTCCTTGGTATGATGGTGATGAAATTTTTTAGAGGTAGGTTGGAAGTTTTTGAAACCACAAATAAATGCATATTCAAGCTCTTTGATGTTCATAATTTTCAAGAATTCTACTTTTTTTAATATTCAAGGCACTTTGAGCTGCTTTGTTCCCAATTTTCTCAAGGTTTAATTGTATTTGAACTAATTTTTATGGTTCTAACCTTGATTAAAACAAGTGAAATTATAATATTCTCCAGTTTTTTTATCATCTTGATCATCTGGAAAAATCAATTTGCAATTATTATTCTTAACATTTCAGATCAATCAATTACCATTATTTGTTTGCCTACCAATTTATTGGTAAGACACTGATATAAAAAAACAAATGTTAGTACCCTTTCATTCCCTTTTTTTTGGCTCACCACAGTCAAGTGGCTTGTGGGATTCCACATGACTACATTCAAGCCGTGTGGAGTTCTACACAGCTGCAATGTAGTCGTGCGGCATCCCACACAAGCCCAGACTGTGGTGTGTGGGACGCGCGGTTCTTTGAGCCTTGGGGACATTTACACAGCTTGAATTTGGTCATGTGGCGTGCCACATGGCTCATTTTTAGTTGTGTCCAGGGCTCAATGGGCCATGAATTGAACATTACCCAAACTAAAAACACCAAAAAAGACAAGTAACTTGACAAGCCCTAAAGTAAAAACCACAAAAAAAAGTGTAACTTGTGTTAAGCTGATCCCATCACAAGAAGTAAAAATACTCCTTATGATGGGATCAGCCCAGAACAAGTTGAACTGAATTACCAATAAAATCTCATTCAAAACACTCATCATAATGATTTTAACTCAAAACACTCAACATAATGATGTTCAAAATGTGATAAACCTTTATATTAATAGAATTGAAATATAAGCATCAGAACCCAAACCCAAATTATTAAATAAAAATTATTTCTATAAATTAGAATAAAAATCAAGTTGACATTTGAGGTGATCAACCAAACAAAAGGCTTTTTTGGAAATTGTGGAATGTGGTTTGGAAACTATGGGCCGTATTTGAATCACATCTCCCTTAAGTAAAAGCTGTAGCCAATGGTTACTATTAACAAATGAAATTAATATTGGGTCTGATGCTTCTTTTACCCCAATTTTCACAGGAGTATAAGTACAGCATGAATCAAATGAAATGAAACATATTGGGCTTCCATAATTATCTGCTATTATTTGAATAATATCTAACTTTGAAAGCCATTTTGAATATGGAATCTTTTCATTGATGTAATTAACATCAAGTCTTTTTTCTATCTTTTCAATGTCTTTACTGCCACCAAAGATCTTAGAATAGCACGTCTTATTTTTCCTAATGTTTCAAGCATTTCTTTTTGTATTTGAAACCATCCATGCTCATCATAACCAAGTGATTTAGAAATGAATCTAAATCCCCAACTTACATCACTGACTGGATCCCAAACATCCCCCAAGAACTTATGTAAGTTCTCAGGTATTTGATTGAGATAATTCACTTCCTAAAATCAAAAATGAGTTGGCCAAAATTCTAATCTCATTAAAGGAAACAACACTCACAAAACATGAGCTTCTGTTTGACTCCTCCATTTCTTCATCTTCCTCCTTTGAAAATATATCTGATTCCAATGGAAGGAACTCTAATGAGCTTTTGGTCACTCCCACTGAACTATTAAATTCTGATGACAAGCCTTCCTTGCGCTCCAGAAATCATTTTCGCGTCAGTTCAGTAAAACAAACAAATGAAAATTTCACAAAAGAAAAGACTTCCAATCTTTTGTCTTTTCTTATTTGGAGCCTTTATAATTCTCTTTTCCTGCTTAAGTTGCTTCTCAACGTGTTCAAATTGAGAACAATCTCTCCAGTTATCTGTCAATTTAGGCCTGCCTCTGCTTGATTGCAATAATTTAGGTTTAAGTCTTGGCTTTGATTGATATTTTGTGGTCTTCTGAATCAAGTAATTCAACAGCCCGCAATCATCTTGTTCAGCATCTCCCAGGATCATTGCATTGAGCTTCTCATTTAACTGAGAATTGTTGAGCATTTCATCAACATCAAACTTTCAAAATTCAAAAGGATCAAATATTAGTAAATTAGGAATCACAATTCAAAAATCATTAATCCCATTAAACCAAATTACAGAACTAGAACTTCAAGTTTCATAATCCAACCTCCACTGAGAATGAACATCCTCAGGAACAACAGATCCTCTTAACACTATTAGGTCACCTATCTGGTGGGAACAGGGAAAATCCATAGTCTTGGAGTATGACTTGGTGCACACTTCCCCATCATGGCTCTGCTTTAACCTCTCTAATTGTTCCATAACAAGTTTAATTGTCTCTAAAGACAACTTGTGTGCCAATGGTAAGAGTTCAGTGGGAAGAACTATTCCTATCTTTATTTGAGAGTTGTAAAGGGCAGCCTGAAACAATTCAATTTGATTGGAAAATGTTCCCTCTAGGTTCCTCCAAACATCCAACATGTTTCCCAAAGAATTTGCAAGCAATTGTTTGAGAGTAGCATGGGCCCCTTCAACCCAAGACATGGTTTTTGCAAGTCCAAGCCATTAAAAATGTCTCTTTGATACAGAAGATGTTATGATCCATATACTCAAGCACATCCTCACAGTATGCCAAGAAACACTTTATACAAGTAATAATTTAAGCAACCCAAAACTGGAAAGATTAACAGTAGAGGCAGTGTATTGTCACTTACTCTAAGTTCTGCATCATTGACCTCTGCATTCACCTTGGTTTTTGAGGCCCCAGACTTAGCCCACAGAGACATAAATCTTTTCCACCCTTCAATTTCATCATTAAAGAAAACTTTACAGTTTGCTTGTATGTTTTTAGGCAATTGCCACTTACAACACTGTCTTGTTGACTCAGGGAAACTATTTTCTATAGCACAAATCAGAGCTTTTTCACGGTCAGTCACAAAGACTTTTGGAAGGAGCTCAGTATCATAAGCCAGCTCCTTTAGTGCATCAAAAGACAAACTGTAGAACTCAAATGGTTCTTTTGTTATAAAAACAAGAGCTTTGGTGAAAGTTCTTTGGTTGGCTGTAATTCCTAAAACCTGAAATAGGGGGATGTTGTAATTATTTTTTTATAAGTAAAATACAACATAGCAATATGATGGAATTTCTTGCAAAGCTTTAATGAATTGGTTTGTTCCAAGAATAGGGACTCCAAGTGACCCTCTCCACTGAATTTTGCTCAATGAACCTGACCTGAATCACCAAGTTGTTCAAAGATGACCTCCATAACACTTTTTCCCTTAAGTTCTGCAAGCACTACCTTAGGCTTAGTGTTAAGGATTATTTGGTCATCAACATACTCACCGCCATCAATCTTGCTCAATTTTCTTTTCAGTTGAATAGTATTGATCCCATCATTCATACCTTCTTTCAAATTCACTAAGGCCATCCCAGAGATTCTCCTGAGGTGAAGATGCAATAAGGGGTGTGGAGATGGTTGATGGTTATGTTGATCATGTCTGTAGGAGATTTGACAAAAGGGGTCTGCCTTTGTTTGACTTTCATGGATTCAAAACTTGCACCCAACCTTCCTTGTGTGAGTTTGCCTTGACTTTTTGTTGAGAAATTTCCCAGAGTAGGACCCATGTCTATCACAGGATAAATCCACATATTTATCATGCTTTGAGTTGAAAATAGTCAAAGTGTAACCATGCTTCATTTCCCATGTTTGACAATGGTTCTGTGCCTCTTACCTAGTAGTACAAGCTCTCACAGGAGGTGGGTCAAGTGGATCTGGCACCAATCAAATGGTTATTTTTCAGTTTAATGGTTATGTTGATGGCATGCACTCCATCATTTTCAATCAAATTAAATAAGGCAAAGACCAGAGCAGCATAAAATGTTACTAACCACCAGAGGTCATGATCATTTGTGAAAAATTTTGTTCCTCAATTGTAACCCTAGATGAGGATGCAATTGGGGCTTCCAATTTTTCATTACCCAAATCCTTCTTTTCTGCAGATTTTTTAATGGAAATATCAATGTATTCCTTCAACGCAGCCATGTCATAAACAGGAGGGCTTTCCACTTTTCCCATAATGCAAAAAAATTCAATGGTACTTCAGGATTCAATCCAACTTTCAATGGAACAACTATGTTCTGTAAAGCCCATTTGGGTGCTGAGCTAAGTTATTCCAAAATTTGCTAAAGTGCGCATGGCGCTTATCAAAGTCAACCTGATGCCTGGAAAAGCCTTCTTGGCGCCTTTCCAAGGTCAACCTGGCGCCTGGCCAAATTGGTCTGGCGCCTAGCCAATTTTATCTTGGTGCCAATCAAAGCTGGTTTCATTGACCCGCCAATTGCATGATCATACTTGAAAAAAAAAGAAAAAAAAACAGCTTGAAGTTGGCAGGAGGGAGGCTGGTCAATTTTGGTGCGACCAGCTTTGATTGGCGTCAAGGGGAGCTTGATTAGGCGCCAAGATTTAACCCCTGCAAGCCAGACCTAATCAAGCTCCCTGGGCGCCAATCCAAGTCCTTCTAGGCGCATGCCAAGTCAAACTTGGACAGGCGCCCAGACAGGATTTACACACCATACAAAGTTTTCTCACTTTTGAGTTGAGAAAGATCAAGTTAACCAAAAGGCAGTAAAAATTTACTTTCCATTGTCCAATGGGCAAGTTGACAGTGTACTTTGTGGGACAGGGACAATTTCACAGATTATATTTGCCAAAGGCAATGATTTTGTTTGCAGTTTCACTTTAGGGTTCACTGTATGATTGCTAGGTGTGGTCCAATAGTCCCACATAGTATGTGCTGATCCCAAATTTGGGTTGATGCAACACAAATGTGGTCCAGGGGGTCCCAAAAATTCTGGCTTGACCCCCAGGGGGTTGTATACCCACAAAAACACATCAAAATGCCCGTT